>JBBMKD010000090.1:4839493-4852135 GCA_037834095.1 Argya squamiceps | reverse complement strand
TGCAGTCCCGGTAGGAACGGGGTGGGGTGTTCCGAGTCCCGGTAGGAACGGGGTGGGGTGTTCCGAGTCCCGGTAGGAAAGGGGGCCGTGCAGTCCCTGTAGGAACGGGGGGCGGTTCGGGGTCCCGGTAGGAACAGGGGGCCCGGGGTCCCGGTAGGAACGGGGGACCCCAGGGTCCCTGCACGGGCAGAGGGGCCCTGTAGAGCTGGAGATTCCCAGGGCCCCAGAAGGGCTGGGGAATCCCGGTAGGAATGGGAGTCTCCGGGGTCCCGGAAGGACTGGGGATTCTTGAGGTCCTGTTAAGGCTGGGGGTCCCCAGCTGGGGGTGGAGGGGTTTGGGGTTTCCAGGAGCACTGCGGGAATCCCAGGGGACCAGGTGGGGCTGGGGGTGCCTGGCGAGACTGGGGTCTCCAGCAAGTCCTGGTTATGCTCCCATTTCCCCCGAGCCTTATGCCCACTTTTTCCATGGATACACCAGAGCCTGCGGGGCACCCAAAGGCGTGGGAACCCCCAGACCACCCTGCAGCCGCTGTTGAGTGGTTTCACCATTTCCAGCTCAGTGCCCTTCCGCTTGCACAACATCTGGTGGGCTGTGGCCACTACCACAGTCCTGCCATTGCCGCTGTCACAGCTGCTGACACAGTGCCGTGGCTCCAGCCACTGGCCAGACTGGACTGTGACTTCTGGGGTGTCCCCTCCTGCAGGTCCCCAACCACCTGGAGGGTCCCACACAGGAGACACCCCTGTGTGAGCCCCAGAGTGTCCCTTCCTGTGTCAGCCCCCAAATCCCAACCATCCCCACTGCTCCCACTCTAGAAATCCTGAACAAGGCAGCACTGTCCCCACTCAGTCGGGTCTCTGTCCCACGCCTGTCCCCAGCCATCGGGTGGCCCTGGCTGATAATATCCCAAGTGTTTGTGACCTCATTTCAGCTGAAGAGCCCTTTTTTTTTTGGTGTTTTTGCTGCCAGAAGACATTGTCCCCCTTGCAGCCCTCCCAAAACTGTAGAGCTCAGAGCAGTGCCCTCGTTGGTACGACCCCTTAAGGGCTCAACCCTCTCTCAGAGAGGGACATCACAGTCTTTGGGTGACAGAGACCCCAAAGAGCAAGGAGACGGGTGACCTCCAGCTTCTTATGAAGCTGCTCAGCCAGACTGCACCCCGTGGCCCCTAAAAACACAGCAGCTCAACCCCTTGGAGGGATCAGCATCCTCCAAAGGCCTCCCAGCTGGAATTTTCCCTGTGCCAAGTGCTGGAGGGGCCAAGCTGAGACCCAGGGTCTATTTTGGAGCAGGAACATGGGATTCTCTTTGCCCATGACAGTGCTGGAGGAGCAGGAGGAAGAGGAGGAAGAGGAGGAGGAGGAGGCAGAAATAGTCTGGCTGAAAGCCGAGCACTGGCAGAACAGCTTGGCACCATCAGAAATGAGCTGCACACAGGGAACAGGGAGGAAAAGGGAGGAAAAAAAACCCTAAAGCACCAAAAGAATGTTGATCTCAGGCAAAGCCCAGGGAGAGGAGGGCAAAGGCTGCCTTCAGCCTCTCAGGTTTATGGATCTGGCCTGTGCCCCCAAAGAAGGGTCTCAGTGGTCCTGGGGCAGGGAGATTCCCTGGTCTGAGGGGTTGCATCAGTGTTTTTTTTGTTGCCCCTCTGACACCTGGTGTTAGCTGTGGGGGAAAGGGGGGTGTGAGGTGCCCCCACCCTGGGTGAAGCCCCTCTCAGCCCTGGCAGTGATGCCAATTTTGGGTGTCTCCTTCTATTTCTAGTTCCATGTCTGGCTTTCGCCACAAAGCTGGGATATTTTTGCAGTGTGACCTTAGGACCAAATACCCTCAGTTTCAGATTAAAAAAAAAACCAAAAAAAACAGAACCCCCCCCCCACATATTTTTGGTTTCTTTGAGACAAATTTCCCTGTGTTTGACCTGCATAATTCTTCCCTCCCAAGGTTTGGGGGTACCACAGCACCCCTTATCTTCACCTGCAGGTAAAATAAATATTCCCCAGCTCCTTGCAGACTGAAATCGCCCCGTTATTCCCCCCAACACGGAGCTGAAGGCTTCAGCCGTGAGCCGGGACTTGCTGCAGGTTTAATTTATCCTCGTCTTGGGGGTCCAGCGCGCAGGATCTCCCTCCCCGCGCCTCCGCCCCTGCCGTCCTCCCCCTCCCTGGCGCGGGTGGGAGCCGCTGACTCATCTGCCATCATCATCATCATCCTCCCCCCACGAGGAAGGGCAGTTCGAGGGGCTGCATTGCAGACCCAGCCCCGCCAGCAGACAAAAGCGACGCTGCAGCGCCCGCGGCTCCCCGGCACAAAGAGCCCGGCCCGGCAAGGAGCTCCCCCGGCATCCACCGCCCGCCCTCCGCAGGTAAGGGATGCCAGCCGGGGAGGATGCTCAGCCGCAGGATGCTTTTTATTCGGGAAAGGATTTGGGTGTTGGATTTTCTTTTTGAGGGGGGAAATAAGCCACAGCCAGCGGGGATTAAGGGGATAAAGGTGATTTTGCTTCCATGGGATGAGCAGACCACAGTGATCCCGTGGGAAATGCTCTTTTTAAGGGGTGACATGCGACACAAGAGGGATTTTCCCCCCCCATATTCATTCCCTTTTACTGAGTATTTTATTTTTTTACTTTTCACTAAATTTTCTTTCCCACTCTCTTGTCACTAAACTCCAATTTTTCACCCTTTGAAGCTTAAAAATCCATGTCCGCAGCACCGATCACCATGAATAATTCTCTGCTGTTGTGCTGCAAAAAACTCACGGATAGATCCCTAGGGATGGACCCCCAGGGATAAATTCCCAGGGAAGAGACTATTTTAGAGTCCTGTGGCTCAGTTTACCCAGAGGGAGTGACACAGGAGCCTTTCATAGCCTCTGAGTGACATCCAGAACCTTAAATTTAGCAGCTGATCAGCCCTCATCGCACAGACGGGGCACGATCCAAAGTATGCCTGAATCATCCTGGAGAATTCTGATTGCCGAGATTTAAGGCAGGGAATCAGCAGGAAAATGAGGATGTTTTCGGTTAGTCTGCATTTTCCCCACCTCCGATGCCAGTCGGGGAGGTGAATGACATAATCCTGCCGGGGAGAAGCCAGGCAGTGACTCAGCTCCTGCCGCGGAAGAAGCTGGTCCACGTCTTGTCCTGCCCTTTCCCAATTTTTGGTGGATCCGGGTGGGGCTGCAGGGGGAATTCTGCAGCAGGGGTGGATGGATGGCACTGCAGGGATGGGTGGGGTGTGGTGGGAATGCCGGGCGAGGCTCCTTCCAGCCCTTTCTAGAGGGTTCGGTCACGGGAGGGAGGGATGGGGTGGGATCGTGGGGAGGGGGCTGCACAGGGACCCCCCCTCACTGCCCACTGCACGGGGGTTCGGCACAGGGAAAGGGAGACACTCGTGTGCAGGTGGTGGTGGAAAAAGAGTTTATTTGGGTGCTGCTTTCCCACCTCTGCTCGCCAGTGCTGGCAGGATGGATTTCAGGAGGAGCAGCTGGGAAGGGGAGAATCTCCACCCTGCCCTCCCCTCCCATGCTGTTTGGACGGGGAAACTGAGGCACGAGGTGACAAGTTCCTTGGGCCCCTTCCAAATTATGGTGCTGTGCCCAAAGCTGTGGATAAAACTCTGGCAGAGCTTGAGCCTGCAGTCAGACCCAGCCTGGAGTCAAACCTCCACCACCCTTTTTTGGGAATTATCCCATGGGACAGGGTCAACACGGCAACACCCGAGATTTCTGGCCACTTTGGGGCAACTCCTGTGTCTTTGGCAGAGCTTTTCTCTTCCTCTTCTTTCCCCTCACGCCCTCCACAGCCTGAAAATGCTGGACACCATCAGCAGCCAGTACGACTCCTTCATCTACTGGAGGATGCCGATCCCGCGGCTGGACATGGCCGAGCTGGAGGGGCTGGGGCTCGCAGACATGGCTCTCTACAAGCCCAAGGGAGGGCTGGGCAAGCTCGGGGACAGCCAGGACCTCTCCCAGGAAGAGGACAGTCTGCTGCAGTTCAACAGCTTTAACTTCTGGCGAGCTCCCATCGCCAGCATCAGCTCCTTAGATTTCGATTTAATTTGAAGCCCTCCCTGCCTGTCCTTACCCCGCTGCTGCTCTCTCTCTTTCCACCAGGCATGCCAGGATTTGGTTTTGTTGTCAGTTTGGAGGCTGTTGGGGTTGTTTTTTGGTTTTTTTTTTTGATTTCTGGGCAGATTTGCTAATTCACTCAGCAGTTCACCGCGGCCTTGACGGTGATGGGCTCCCCAAAAATGTCCAACCCTTCTCCACCCTCTCCCCCTTTTCCTCCTGGAACCACAATGGTGCAAGTGGGGGGTGACAGCACCAGGGGCAAACATGAGGGGAAGGGGCAGAAACAACCCCCCCATCGCCCCTTTCCTTTTCCAGAGGGTTTGGGAGGTGCCACCCCCCCCGTGTCAGTGTGACCGTGGCTGTCCCCACCCTGTGTGACAATTTCTCAGCTCATTTCTCATGTGCTTTTTAAAGAAACTCATTTGTGCTGACGTGGTGCCGGAGGAGCAATGGGAATCGCCCTCGTTTTGCAGAAAGCATCGACCCTCTTTGCCCCCCTAGCCCCATTTCTCAAAAAATCTGCTTCATCCCCTAACCTTCCCCTCGGGAATGCAAGGTGGAAGAGGCAGGGATGTGCCCAAGATATCAGCACAAACCTTCTTGAGAAAAATAATCACTTTGAGCCTTGTGTTATGAGCCCAAGCAGAAAATATTATGTCCAGGAGGGTACACAGACATGGAAATGCTCTGATCTTGCTTGGTGGGGTCAAGGCTGGGTGTTTATTGCCCCAAATTTGATTTTTTTCATCCTTTTTTAATGCCCCACATGGTTTATTCCCAGTGCAGCTCCTGACTGGGACAGACGCTGGGTACATTGTGGGGTCTGGAAGGGTGATGGGGCGGAGCTGAAAGATGGAGAATTTAGTTTGATCTTACCCCCAAATGGAAATATATGAGGTTTTCCACTCACTTAATCAATTGCTTTGAAAACAACAACAAAAAATGCTGCATTCATTCAAGTGGAAGCCTTGAGTTTTCTCCGGGGAGATTTTCACCTGCTGAGGTTTATTTCTGAGCATCATCTCAAAATGGGGGGAAAATCCCAGCCTGGAATAATTTTTGGCTTTTAAACAGGTTTTTTTTCCTACCCCAAGATTGTTTTCTAGGATTGGTTTGTGTTCTTGAATGTGCTTTTTTTGGATTTGATTGGGATGAAGTGATGTGGAGCATCCTAAAATCATCCTGAGAGTTGAGGGGTATGTGGCTGGGGGCAGGCACTTAAAAAGTGCTAGAAATAGACAAAAATTGGAAAAAATCTGCATTCTACTGTGAAAATTGGATGTGGCTCTCCTGTAATCTCCAGAAATAATCAAGTGTGCTGATTTTGAACCATCTGTGTAAAACCAGAGGTGAAAAATGTAAACTCTCCTCTGCAGACCTGTTAGACTTCTGTGTTCCCAGCTAGGAAAACCTGCAAGAGAAGTATTTATTATGAAACTTTAAATAAAATCAGTTAAAAACATACACATTCCCGTGGACATGTAGACTGACATCAAGTTATTTGGCATTAAAATGCCTCAAATCTCTTTACAATGAGCTGAGAACTCACCCCCATGTCTCTGCACACGTTGTGGAAGACTTAGGCATGGAAAAACTAAGCCTGAAGGATTATTAGAAGCACATTATAGACATTATTTACACTTCAGCTTTTCCAAGCCCCACAGGAAAACATCTCAGAACTCCAATTTTACCTCAAAAGAAGGGTATTTTGGCCAAGTCAGGGGCACCCAAGGGAGTAACACACCTTGGACAGGGGGGTTAGGCAGCCTGAGGGGAGCTAAATCCTGGACTGGAAGACACTCAGAGGGGACAGGCATGCTCAAACTACTGAAATACACACATGTAAATAGAGATATATTTACAAACACTAATTACACAAGTTCAAAAAGCCATCCAAACCAGCCCGCCTCAGTGAGGCGGCGCCGCCGCCATTTTATACTTGGCGCAAAACCGCCTCTGCCGGATCTAACTCCATGGACGTGCCTCTACTGACTGATATCCTTCCGCCAGGGGAAAACACTCCCCTGCCAGGCCTCTCCCGCCGGCCCCAGGGCGAGGAGGACGGCGGAGAAAAGAAGGAGAAATTCCCATATTCTCCACAGTTCCCGCTGCGGCAGAGAGAGCGCTGGACCCGCCCTTTCTCCGCCGCCTCAGGGGACTCTTTTGTAGTGCGTTCATATCCTTCCGCCGCCTCCCGGGCTCGCTGCCGGGGCCGCCATTTTGTGAGGCCGCGGCGGGAGGGGCGGGGCCGCGGCGGGAGGGGCGGGGCTGGGCGGGGCCGAGTATCGTCAGCGGGGTTGGGGCTGCTGAGGGCGGGGGGGATACCTTGAGGGGCTTCGGGGACCCCCGTGAGGGGAAGGGCTGCGATCTTGGGGGTCCGAGGAGGGAGAACCCCTCTGAGGCGTTCAGGGGAACGCCCCCGTGAGGAGAAGAGCTGCGATCTTGGGGGTCTGAGGAGGGAGAACCCATGAGGCGTTCAGAGGACTCCCACTGAGGGAAAGGGCTGCGATCTTGGGGGTCTGAGGAGGGAGAACCCATGAGGCGTTCAGAGGACTCCCACTGAGGGAAGGGGCTGGAGGACCCTCTGAGAGGGGCGATCTTTGGGATCTAAGGAGGGCGGACCCCCGTGTGGTGAATGCTCACCCAGAGAACAAATCCCATCACAAACATCCCATCTCGCCCTTCATTCTTACACCGGGGTAAATTCACAATCTCTTCCCTTCGGCAAACGCCAAAACTACCTCCGACAAGGTCTTATGGGACCTCGAGTGTGAAAACCTTGGGGAAAAAAAACCCCTTAGGATTTCTCTCCAGTAGAGGGCAGATGGGTATTTAGGAAAGGAAAAGTGCTGAAATGTAGCCAAACACGCCCAACTGCCGCTTCCTGGCCCAGAATGT
This sequence comes from Argya squamiceps, assembly GCA_037834095.1. NCBI lineage: Eukaryota > Metazoa > Chordata > Aves > Passeriformes > Leiothrichidae > Argya > Argya squamiceps. The sequence goes on along the minus strand of JBBMKD010000090.1, from coordinate 4,845,159 downwards.
TTTCACCAGGCGAGATGAGGGAGGAGGATCCTACAACTGGTGTAAATAAAGGTGGTTCCAGTGCGAGTGGATACTCGCTGTGCTGATCTCGGCCGTGCGCCTGCTCCAGGTCTGCATTTGGCTGATCTCAACAGAGGAATAATGAGAATTCCTGCCCGTGCCAAATCCCGAGAATGGAACTGTTTGCTTTGCTCTTTACTGCCAGTGTTGTGTGTTTTGCTTTGTGTAAATGTTGGGTAAGGAAATTCCTGGATAAGCAGGTCTAAGGGATGCGTAGATTGTTCCTTATTTATTGTATCCCATATTAGATGGAAATAAATAGGTTTCCCGTTATTCCTTGAGCCTTATTTTGCCAGGGAAAACCCATTTAACTTGGTTCTAAGTGCAAATTCTTTTTGAGTAGTCCCAATTTTTCTAATAACTCATCAAGTGAATTTTGTGTATTTGGGGAAACCCAAACTGTTGTTTCTCTGCAGTCTTGAAGTTACTCAAATGTTATGGGAAGCTTTTTTGGCCTCATCCTGCAAACACTTCTGCATGTGAATAATTCTTTGGTTAAGTGGGACTGTTCACCTGTGTGAATATTTGCTTAGTAATTAGAGAGTACTTTTGAAATCCCAGATCTTGACATTCCCAGCCAGACCTCTCTGCCTGTGCCTGGCCACAGCCCTGCTCTCAAAGCTTTCAGAGCCACGAAGCTCTGAAAATCCCCACTTTAAAGGGGGGAAAAAATGCTCCAAAGTGTTACAGAACTTCAGATATTCCACAATCACAGAGGGAACTAAAATTCAGGATTTTTGTACCCTGGATGATGCTCAATATCTGCAGATGGATCTGGCTCTAATCCCCTTTACCAGTGCCCTGACATGCCACCCTACACATGGGACTGCTCTAAAATACCCCGGGATTTTCCCTCCACGACACTTCCAGTGTCAGAAAGGGCTCAGGAACAGTTGTGTCTGCTGCTCCGAGAGGTGAACTTCATTATTTCCCACGAGATGGCATCAGCAACCACGTTAATTTTAACAAAAACATCTAATTTAACACTTCCAGATAAAGATTTTTCTTGTCTCGCTTCTGATTTTAAATGGGAACAAGGATATTTAGCTGGGCTGGGAGGATCTGGTCACAAGGAGTTGAAAACTCCAGGCTTGGGCTGTTTTCACCTGCCAACCCAAGTATTCTATGAAACAAACCTGATAAATTTGCTAAATAAGGTTTAAAAAAAAGAGAGAAAAAACAGATTGCAAGGGTTAAATGAGAAGAACTTTAGGTGAACTTCCCTCTGTGTGCCTATAATCTGTTGATCTACGCCAGTGCTGAGGAACAGGATCTCTTTTTTTCCCTTTTAAAGAGGAATTGTGGGTTCCCTGCACTGAGCTTGCGCCCATTTAGGTAATTTCCTGGCCCATTCTTACAGAGTCTGCATTGAATAGGAGCTACTATGGTCAATTGCAGGAAGAAACATTGTTTTGGGGGCTGAGAAGTTTTGTTTATCTCATTTCAGCCAATATCCCATTGCGGCTAGTGTGCTTTTTGGGTGATTTATTGATTTAATCCCAGTTCGAACTTAAGTAAAGAAAGGGTGATGGATACCAATAGAAATAACTTAATTCGTATTAAATTTTAAATGAACCACCATGTCTGATGTTGCCATGTGCAGCCCTTGCTGTGCTTTAACAGTTATTAAAAAAATAAATAATGAAAATGGAAACCCACTGCTGCAGAAATGGATTGAGTGTAACATACAAACCTGGATAAATTGTTCAAACCTCATGTTGAGGCTCTGATAACTCCTCCTTACAGAAAGGTTTGTGTTGTTTTTTTAGAATCATCTTTTATGCTGCTTGACCTTTAATTAACTTTGGATTTAGGAATTCGATAAAGTGGAAGTTTATCTAATCCCCTCACTTCTCAATTCCGCTCTCTTCCCCAAAGCTAAGCATTTTTTTTTTCCTAGAGTCTAGAGACAAGTAATTTAAATTCTTGAAGCTGCTGGTGCCACAGCACTGATTCCTTGACCCGTGGAGCTGAAGTGTTTTCCTCTCTGGCACCCAGCACAGGTCAGGTCCCAGTTTCCTGTGCTGGGAGCAGGATGCAGCCAAGGGAAGGGGCAGGGAAGGAAGCTTTGCACAGCCACGGCTGCTGAACTGCTGCCTCCAGTTCCAGGGCTTTTCATTCGTGTGCTGGTCCTTATTAGTGTGCACAAAATAAAATTATTAAGGCTGTAAAAGACCGCCAAGATCATCAATGCAACCCTCAAGTGGACTTGATGATCTTGGAGGTTGGTTGAACCTTCCAGCTACGCTGGGTTTACCCTGGAAACTTTGTTTTGGTGAGCTGTAGTGGTGTTGTTTTCTTTCTCCTGCTAAGATCTACTGTATTCCCACATTGTTTTCCATAATCCCAGGAGTCTGAAGCCACACACTCGAGCCTTTCCCCCTCAGTTTTCTATTCAAGGAAGAGAGAAGGAAACCCTGACTCTTTTCTCTGGTGTTTGCTTTATTTCCCAAGGTAAGAGGGAGGAAGTGGCGGAGGCAGAGGCTGTGGATTGTGCCACTGTCCCCAGAGCCACCTGCCCCTGCCAGCCCCTCATCCTCCCAGGGCAGGGTGGGCAGCAAGGTGAGGAGCAGCTGGGTTTAAATCCAAAAGGAAAATATTCCAGCTCCTGTGAGCCTGTGGAGCTCATGGGCTGAGTGTCCGTGGGGCTTCTGTCGGCGCCAGCGACTTGGTGCCACTTCAACCACGCTGGAATATTTGGGGCTTTTCCTGGAAACCCAACGCCCTCAGGAGGAGAAATGCCAAGCTGGCTGTTGACTCTTTGGCAGAGACTCTTCCTTTATCCTGTGGGGAAAAGTCCCAGTCTGGGAGTAAATCATCCAACAGATGAAACTCCAACCTGTTATTCCATCATTTATCTAAGACCTCATACTGTGCCATTAATATCAGCCTCAGTGCACCTTGTCCTCCCATTAAACTGCCCAGGGCCCTGTAATCTCGTTATTTTATGAGACAGATACAAATGGTGCTCAGTAAAGCAGGGCACAGCTCCAGAACTCTGTTTTGTTTCCTCAAGGGATGTCATTCCCCAGCCTTGCCTACTACCGCCAATTCTTCCAGCGTGTCCCAGGGATACTCGATTATTTGGATTAACTTCGGGGCAGGAAAAGAGGATTAGGAAGCAGAGCTGCTCTTTAATGCTCGCACGGAGACGGGTTACATCAGTTCTGTCTGTTTACAGACTTGCCCTGCTGAAAAACAATTTTCTAAAGCTGTTAATTATTCTGAATTATTTGCCAAATTACTACAAATCATTCCTGGCTTGAGACCCGCCAGGAAGACAAAGGGGGAACTGTTTAGGTGGCGCTACCTTCAGTCACTCACATGAGATTTCTCCTCCCTGCTTGGCCAAATTCTGCCTCCCCAAAGCAAAAACTCGTGTTTACAGATTTAAAATATTTATTCTCTGGAAATTTGTAAAGGAAAATTGCTCTTTTTTTCCTCTCTTTTTGGTTAAATCTGGGGCTGTTCCCGCAGTGCCAAGAGCTGCCCCCTCCAGCCTCCACTTCCTGCCATGCCAAAAAGTGCTTTCAAACCTTGGCCTGCAGAGATCCAAAGCTTTTCCACAAAATTCCGCCCAGCCAGGTGATCCGACGGCTTATTCTGGGATGTCAATACCTGCATTGTTGGGAATGGGAAGAAATCCCACCGTGCCAAAGCAGCTGGATTAGTGCTGAGCTGCCTGGGAATTCCAGCCTGAACACAGACCTTGTGCAAGGACCTGCAAATCCCAGGGACCAGATCTCAAATGGCAACAAAAATAATCTCTTGGCACCTAGCATTAAACATTTGCAGAGGTGTGGAAGGGATTTTTTTTTCCCTTTTGTCCATGATTTTCTTCTTCCAAAATTGTTAATTTTTGGATTGAAGCAATGTTGAATGTTTGTTGCATGGAGCATCTCAGGCTCTCAGGGGAAAGCATCCTTCTCCTGCTTTTTTCAGGAAGAATTTGGGGGAGGTTTTTCATCAAAACACCCAAAATAAAACATTCCTTGGTTTTACAATATTTAGGCAAATATTCTACTTCCCACACTGGCCAGTGGTGTAAACTGGTGACACATGGAAATCCAGACATGACAGCCTGGGGGTCTGATTGTCTTTGGAGATACAAATGTCACTTTTTTTAAACTAAAATTTCTATTTTTAAAGAATATATTTTAAAATATTAAAAAAAAAAAGAAAATATTTTAAAATATTTTTTAACATGCAGCTGATCTGTACTGTGCCTTTCCCACTGCCCCCCTCCCCATCTCCCCAAAACAGGTGATTTTGCAAAAAATCCCTTCAGCTGGGGAAAAAAACTTCCCCTTTGGAAGAGAAAATGAAAAATAAAAAGTCCGTGGGGCTCATGGGAACTGGTTTGGGTTATTTTTGGAGGAAATAAAGCTGAGGATGTTGTCACCTTTTAGAGGGGAATCCCCTGATTTAGTTTCTGGAAGTATCCGTGTATCAAAACTGACCAAAACTGAGGCGGATTTGATCTTTGCCTGGAATTCAAACCCCGCTGCATCCCCAGCTCTTCCACAGAAAAACACCAGGAGCTTTTTAAGCCCAAAGCAGCATTTTTTTGGTCAGTAAATTCCCTCCCACAGGAGCCCAGGCCGGGCTGTGCCGTGTCAGGGCTTTTCCTGCCCACGCCTCCTCCGGCCTCGCGCCGTCCCCGAGCCTGGGATCACATCCGTGCCTGCGTGGGCAGGACAGCCCTGTCTGTCTGCCCTCTCGTTAGCACGGTTTGGGGTTAATTAACACGCTCTGGGGTTAATTAGACACGTGTTTCCCTCCTGTTCGCAGTAACCAGCTCCGAGCGGTTCCTGTTATCCCAAATCCCAAATCCCAAATCCCAAATCCCAGCTCTGTCCTCTGCACACACCCAGGAGGGGGATCACAGACCTGGGGGAGTCGGGCTGAGTGTGGGGTACCCTCTCTTCACCCTCATCCCCTTCTCGGGGCAAATCTAGTTATTTAATTAATCTGGACTTGTATCACATTGTTTTGATCACGGAAGAAATCGGGGACAGATTCCCCGAGTTCTGGGACAAGAACACAAGGGCTTGGCCCCCCCTTTTCTACCAAGGCAAAATGCTTTGGAATGCAGAAATTTCAACATTTATGCTCATTTTTGTTCTGTGTTTTTTTATTAAAATCCTGTGCCACTCTTACAGTGCCCTGGCCCAGCCCTGGTCCTACACAGTAGGATGGGCTGGGCCATGTGTCCCCCTTCCTGGTGTCCCCAAGGTGGGGTGACAACAACTCACATCCCCCCCCGAACAGAAAATAAATTAGAAAGAATTTTAAAAAAGCAAAACCAGGGGGATGGGAGACATGGAGACCTCATCACTGCAGTGTGGGGACACGGGGATCCCTGTCACCTCTGGGGTGTCCCCTGGGAGACACAGGGACCCCCATCACCCTGCTGGGGGCTGTCCTGGTGACACGGGGACCCTCACGGCTGGACAGGGGACCCTGTGCCCCGGGGTAGGTGACAGCTGGGGGTCCCTCCCGGCTGCAGTTGGGGTGTGCCGGGAGGGTCTCAGGGCCGCCCCGGGGCCGCGTGCAGCAGCAGCGGCTTGGGGAGCACGGGGGGCTTCATGGACAGGGAGCGCTCC
>JBBMKD010000090.1:4803068-4825654 GCA_037834095.1 Argya squamiceps | reverse complement strand
AATCCTCTTCTCGTTGCTGGAGCCCAAGTCTTGATCAGAAGATCCTTCACTGGTGTTCTTATTCACAGCAATTCAGACAGAAAGAATGGTATTATAGGAGTTGTTTTCGATTCATGAAAGATGCTGCATCGCAAACTCAAGAGAAGATAAACAAAGAGATTAACTTACAATATCCATATTCTCTGTTGAATCCTTATTTTCTTTGCTAGAAGCAGACGATGAGTCATGATCAGAAGGTGCTTCACTGGTGATATTTTGTTGCTCACTCTGAGAATCATCAAGCACTTCCATTGTTGACTAAATTTCAGGTGTGGCACAAGATATATGATTAATTAGAAAAAAGAAAAGCACATTTTTTGCAGGATGATGACATGAAGTTATATACGTATACCAGAGCAGACACTCAAAACAAACTCATAACTGAATGACTAAAGCCTTGACTTAAAAACTTCAGGATTTTGTCCATTTCCAGCAGGATCTCTGCTAAAATCACCTCCTGGGGAGGGGTCCGGCCCGGCGGTGAGCCCCTTCTCCGCCGGCTCCGTGTGCCCGGTGCCGGGACATCGCTCTGTGCTGCCGGTGCCCCGGGGCAGAAGGAGCTGCCGGCCCTGACCGGGGCCTCACCCCGTCCTCCCACGCTCTCCTCCCGTTACCTGCCCGCGGCGCAGCCCCGGGAGTCGGGAATTGCGGCACCTCCCTCCCGCCTGCCCTTGCGAAACCGGCCACCGTGGTTCCTCTTCCTCCCGCAGCGGAGCGGAGCCGCCCCGTTCCTCGCCACAGTCCCCGAGCCGTGCTCGGGATTCGCTTCCCGGGGGTTGGATTCCAACCGACCCCATCCCGACCCCGCGGGGATCCCCAAAACCGGCCGGTAGAGAGGGACGGGGAGTCGGGATGCGCTGACCCCGCGGCCAGAGGCGGCTTTCCCTGCCGGGGCCCGTCCGGAGCCTTTTTAAGGCACAAAGGTGCTCATTGTGCCGCCAGCAAATCCCTAATCCCGCGCCAGTGCTGTGCCTGGCCTCGGAGGGGTGGCGGTGGGCTCCGTGCCTCCGTTTCCCACCGGGAATTGGGTTTGGATCGGCCGCGGGATGCACACACAGCTCTCGGGAGGGAAACCAACGTCGGGGGCTTCTCCCTGCTCCTCACCCCGCTGCAGTGCCGGGGTTTCCATCCCGGTGTGGGGTCCGGAGGCGGGAGCCCAGCTCTTCCCTCGGGCTGGTTCAGGGCCCCGAGCTGCCGGTCGGAAGCAGGACCGGGGCCCCTGTTAATGATCACCCTGTGACCTCTGGGCTGCAGGGAGCAAAGTCCCTCGGTGCCCGAGCCCAGCGCCGGCCGCTCCGATTTCACCGGGGCCTCCCTGGGAGCCGAGGTGGAAATTGGGGTGCCTGGTGCAGCAGGGAGACAGGCCCGGGGTGGGATCAGCCGTGTGCTCAGAGATGCCCCCCTCACCTCTCCCCCTTTCCCTCCCCCCAGCATGTTTCAGACCTTGTACAGCTATTTTTGGTGGGAACGGCTCTGGCTCCCGGCAAACCTCACCTGGGCTGACCTGGAGGACCGGGATGGGCGAGTCTATGCCAAAGCCTCTGACCTGTACATCACCCTCCCCTTGGCCTTCCTCTTCCTCGTTGTCCGGCACCTCTTTGAGACGTGAGTCCCTTCCCTGGGGGTGGGGATGGATCCTGAGCCCCTGATCTGGCTCTCCCTGTGCCCTGGGGGCTCTGGCCAAACCCGGGGATGTGGCACCTTGTGCTCAGCCTTGCTGGGGGTGCCCGTGGCACCCCGGGGGTCCTGATCCCCCCACCACAAACCCACACAAACTCCCCTTTCCCCACACAAACACGGCTTTGTGCATCCCCCGCCCTCACCCGGCGTTTAGGGAGGGATTTGTTGGGCAAACAATGGGAACAGACCCGGCTTTGTTGGGATGGCAGGAGAGGGGGGGACCGCCCTTCAGCCCGTGACAGAGGGACACGGGGGCTCCCCTGTGGCAAAACCCACCCTGGAGAAGGCACAGCAGGATGGGGAGACGGAAGCATTGAGCGTTTGTGGGTCCCTGGGTGGCTTTGCTGGGGCCAAATCATACAGGGGGATGACAGAAATGGGGACGTTTGTGTCCCTGACTCCTTCCCCAGGTATGTGGCCACCCCCCTGGCCGGGCTCCTGAATGTCAAGGAGAAGGTCCGGTTAAAAGCCACCCCCAATGCGGTGCTGGAGAAGTTTTATGCTGCCACCAGCAAACACCCCAAGCAGGTGAGGGCTGGGGGGGTCCCCAGAGGTGCCTGGGGGGGTGAGGGTGGCAGAGCCAGGGCCGTGTGTGACACAGTGGGGCTGTCCTGGTGTCCCCAGGCCGACGTGGAGCTGCTCTCCAAGAAGAGCGGCTGCACCGTGCGCCAGGTCGAGCGCTGGTTCCGCCGCCGCCGCAACCAGGACCGGCCCAGCCTGCTCAAGAAATTCCGGGAGGCCAGGTGGGACCCCCCTTCCTTCCTGCCTGGTGTCAGTGTCCCTCTACCCTGGGGGGCTCTGGGAGCCCCAGCTTGGCCTGGGAAGGTGGGAGATATGGGATCTGGGGCCGGTGGGTCCGTCCTCCTCCCTCCTGCTCCCCGGTGCCCGTCTGAGGACCGTCTGCTTCCTTTTTCCAGTTGGAGATTCACCTTTTACCTTATTGCTTTCATTGCTGGCATGGCTGTCATAGTGGATGTGAGTATTGCCCCCACCCCGTGCTCTCCCGCCCCCCTGGCTGCTCTGACTCGTCTGTCTCCCCCTCCCCATCCCACAGAAACCCTGGTTCTACGACCTCCGGGAGGTGTGGAAGGGATACCCCATCCAGGTGAGCATGGATCCTGTCCCTGATACCAGCCCACAGCTTTTCCTGAGCACCAAGATCAGCAGTGGGAACTGGGGGTGCAGGAGGGTCTCTTGGCACCCCTGGAGGTTTGGGGGTCCCCAGGACACCCGGATGGTGCCCACAGAAGGGGACCAAACCCCTCTGGGGGACACAGAGGACCCCCCAACCTGTCCCTTGTCTCCAGAGCATGCTGCCCTCCCAGTACTGGTACTACATGATCGAGCTCTCCTTCTACTGGTCCCTGCTCTTCAGCATCGCCTCCGACGTCAAGCGCAAGGTGGGGGCTCTGGGAGGGGGTGGGAGACTCTGGGACACCTTGGCAGGGTTTTCTTCACCCTGGGTGGGCGGGAGGGACCAGCTGGGAGGGTGTGGGGACACACGGGGGCTGTGGGATGGGGTTTGCCATGGGTGGGATCCAGGCTGCTGTAACCCCCCTCATTGCTGGGCTCCCCTTTGCTTTGGGCACAGGACTTCAAAGAGCAAATCATCCATCACGTCGCCACCATCATCCTCATCAGCTTCTCCTGGTTCGCCAACTACATCCGTGCTGGGACGCTCATCATGGCCCTGCACGACTCCTCGGATTATCTGCTGGAGGTTGGTGTGTCCCCTCCCCTGGTGTCACCACGTCCCCCATGCCGTGCCCTCTCCCCAGCTCACCTCCTCTGCCCCCACAGTCTGCCAAGATGTTCAACTACGCCGGGTGGAGAAACACCTGCAACAACATCTTCATCGTCTTCGCCGCCGTCTTCATCATCACCCGCCTGGTCATCCTGCCCTTCTGGTGAGCTCCGGTGGCGAACGGGGGAAACTGAGGCAGGGGCTGGGGGCGTCTCACAGGGGGTGGGATGCTGGTTGCCCGTGACAGGAGTGGCTTTTCCTGGCAGGATCATGCACTGCACGGTGGTTTATCCGCTGGATCTCTACCCCGCCTTCTTCGGCTACTACTTCTTCAACTTCATGATGGTGGTGCTGCAGTCGCTGCACATCTTCTGGGCCTACCTCATCATCCGCATGGCCCAGAAGTTCATAACTGGAAAGGTGAGAGGGGACCTGGGCCCATGGGGATGTCACAGTGGGAGGATGGAGGATGGGGCTTTGCAGGGGAGACCCCCAGATCCTGAATCCTGACTGGCCTTGGCTCCCCACATCCCGGAGAGCCCTCGGTGGGGACAAGCTGCTGTTGTTGGAATGGGGAAACTGAGGCACAGTAGGAAAACGGGGAGGTGCTGACTGAACCCCCTTTTCCCTGTGCCCGCAGGTGGTGGAGGATGAGCGGAGTGACCGTGAGGAGACGGACAACTCTGAGGAGGAGGAGGAGGTGGCCAAGAACGGGCCCCTCTCCAATGGCCACCCTGTCCTCAACAACAACCACCGCAAAACCGACTGAGTGCCCCGGACCCGAGAGCTGCCACCTGCTGCCACCGGCCCGGCCCCTCCGGCCGCTCCACGCCGGGACCCCGGAGCGCCTGCCGGGCCCCGCCCCTCCGGAGCGGGGCCGCAGCTCTGCCTCACACTCACCGCTGGTGCCCTTCCACCTCTCACCTGCTGCCTTAATCCACTGCGGTTCCCCCCGGGACAGGCGGGGACCCCACCGGGATGGCTCCCATCCCACCGGGGCGGCTCCTTCCCGCCCCGCAGCCCCTCGGATTGGCTCTGGCCAAAGAGCTCGGCCCCAGCCCCTTGCTGGGCTCTGTTATTCCTGCTTTCCCAACCATTCCTTCACCGGGGGGAGGAGAAAAACCCCTTTCCCTGACCTGTGTCCGGCTGGAAAAGCCGGCTCAACTCCTGCTCCACCGAACTGGGAGGGAGGAGCAGGGAATTCCTGGGTGTTTCAGTGCCTAAATGATGGGATGACACTATGGAAGTACTTGGGGGAAGGAAGCTGCGGGGCTGAGTCACTCCTTGTGTCTCACAGAGTTTAATCCTCTCATTTCTCTTCGGTAAATGGATTTTGAGTCTCTCCCCTCTCCGTGGCCTCTCCCAGCTGTAACAGGACAAATTTCCAACTGATTTTTCGTTTTTTTGTTTTTTTCTTTTTTTTTCCTTTATATTTATTTGGAAGATAGAAGGAGCCGGGCTTGGCTCTGTCTCCTGCATCCCTCGGGATGCTGTGGGACCTCCCAGCACGGAGGGGTGGGGGGGGAAAAGGACCATTAACCAACATCAGACCAAAACGTGTTTTGTTGTTCTTGTTTTTTAAAAAAAAAATAAATAAAAGGTTAAATATATTAAAAGTTAAAAAACTAATAAACTTGGGTAAAAAAAATGCAGGTTTTGGGCATATTCTGTGAGTGGCACAATGGCCCTGGGGTGGGGGGGTTTATTTTGGCATAGATCCTTTTAAGCAGTGCTAAAAATGGACAGAGTTGAGGGTTTTGATGGTTTTTATATTTTTTTTTCTCCTAAAAGTTGTCCAAGTCTTCAACCCCAGGCTGGAGCAGGGGTTTGGGTTCCCTGAGGAGCTGCGGCCCTGCTGGGATGACAAAGCCTCCATTCAGGTGGATGCTCAGGATGGAACTGGAGCTCCAGGAGGCCCCAGAAAGGTTTTATTTTACAAAGGAAAAAAAAAAGGTTATTTAGCAGGAAAAAAACCCAACAAGTCTCCCTTGTGCAGGGCTGGTGTTGGTTATGGGGGGGTGGGATGGTTGGAATTGGCTCCACCACCCCCCAGACTGGGATTTTCCACGTCAATAATGTGAGATTTGATCCCAGTTTGTCAAAACTTCACCTCTTTCATCCAGTTCTCAGGGTGGTTTTTTGATCTGCCCTGGTGCCTTCCCTCCTTCCCCCCTCAAACAAAAAGGAAACCCAAGCCCCACACCTGGGCTGTGTGTGGCTGCCAGACCCTGGTGATTTTCTGTGGATCCGTGTCAAGACGGGGCTGGCGCCGGTTCCTCCCTCCCCTGCCCAGGTGCCCAAAGCCAGTTTGGGGCTGTCCCAGCTGGAGTCCTTCACTGCAGGAATTCAGGCCAAGCTCGGGGCTCTCAGTGACACTCTGGGAGGGTTGGAGATGGGGACAGGCACAGGATCTGCTTCCTCAGGAAAATCCCAACCTGTTTCTCTGTAATTTTCCCAACTGGAGGGTTTAAGGAGTGTTTGTTTTGAGGAAAGGTCAAGGAAAGGTGAAAATGTGGGAGCTCCTTATCCCTTTGCCTGGGCCCATCCACCTCTGGCATTTTCCCTGCAAACCCCACAGAAACAAGGGTGGCAGTGGTTCAACCCTGCTTTTTCAGGGTTCTTTGCTGTGTCTCAAGATCAGGGTAGGTTGTTCTTAATAGAAAAAGGCATTTTTATTGCTTTTTAACAACTAAAAGATTCTTTACAACATCTCACAGATGAACACAGATACTTACTTTTTGTCTTTTTTCACTTGAACTCTATAAATCCTCATTGGTCCAGTCTTCCACAGATTTCTTTCCACCATCCTCCCTCCCACTTTCAAGGCCTCAGCCCCAACTGGAAAGCACTTCCTGGGAATACTGAGGAAGTGCTTGCTGCTGGAAAAATGAGGTTTGTGTGCCTTAAATTTGGTGGAAAGCTGGAAGACAGGAAAAGCTGCTTCCTTGTGGGATAACTGGAGCTTCTGGAAGGTGGGAGAAGCCCAGGGGCTGGGAATCACCCCCCAGCACAGCCCGAGTCCATTCTTGCTCCATGTCCATCTGTGATTTTCCAAGTGAATGGGAGAACTGAGAACCTCTTGAGAAGAAACTTTGCCCTCACTGAGGGAAAATGAGCACCAGGAGGAGTGGGATGTGCTGGGGCAGGGCTGGTGGCTCAGAGCAGGCGGCCCCGGCAGTCGATGGCCCCGCAGCAGCACAGCAGCTCCTTGCCCTCCACGCTGCCAACCTCGTAGTTGTAATCCCAGGTCAGCTCCGTGCCGGCTCGGATCCGCCTGGGAAGAGAAAAAAACACCAGGGATGGGTGAGGAGACTATTCCAGAAAGGAGGAGGAACTGGATGACAGAAGGAAGCTGCATTTCCATGTGAGCACTCCAGGACGAAGCCAGGGAGAAAGGGACAAAGCTCCCTGAGGAATCCTTCCCACGAGGATTCATGGAGGAGCAGAGGAACATGGCAGGGGTTCACCACGACTCAAAAGATTTGGGACAAAAATAAGAAGAGAAATTTGCTGCTCCATCCCTCACTCTGCCCTTTGGGAAGGTCTAAAACTGGTGGAAATCAGGATCTCCAGCACAAGAGAGAGGATTTCACATGACACCAAGGTTTTCTCTGCACAGGAATGATGAGAAACTGGGGTTTCCAGAAGCAGGGAACACCCAGCCCTGGCCATGGAGCCAGGTCCCTCCAAAGCCCAGGAATCCTCAGCCCCTCCCAGCACTCCAGGACTCACTTGCTGGCGAAGAAGGCGACCCAGGGGAAGCGAAGGTCGTGGGTGTCCACGAAGACGTTCTGCACAAAGAGGTTTGGGGTGCAGCTGTGCTGTAATGGCAAGAGGGAAGAGCCTGAGCTGCTGCCCAGGCAGGGAGGCCGAGCTGCCAGCACTGAGCACAGCCTTTATAAACAAGCAGCATTCCTGGTTTGCCCGCCGCATCCAGCGGAATCCTGCTGGAACAGGCTGCAAGCCCGGGGTGAGTCATAAGATCCACACTCAAAGGTAACGGGCCCTGGAAGGACTGACAGAGCCATTCCTGCTCCCACCAGCCCGGAGCAGCTGCTGTTCCACTCAGGAAAGCGCATCATCCTCCCGAACCTGCTCTTTTTTAGGCTCGTCTTGGGGAGGAACAGCCCCACTGAGCAGACAGCTCACCCCCGAGGCATCCCTGTGCCCCACTCACGTTGAGGTAGCGGCCCAGGTTGCCCTCGAGCTTGGCGTCGATGATGTAGCAGTTCTCCTCGCCGTCGTAGAACTGCCGCGTGCTGCGGCGCACGGGCCCCGCGCTCTCGCCCCGGTCGGCCGCCGCCAGCGGCGTCGACTTGATGGCGATGCCGTGGGTGGACTTGAGGGCGAAGCCTCGAGTGGATTTCACAGCCACCTGTCTCTTCACAGGACCTGCTGTGAGATGGAACCTTCCAGCAGAGGAGCTGGGGGCAGTGCTGTCCCCAGCCCCGCTCGTCCCTCTGCTGAGGTGACAAACCCCTCAGAGCCTAAACACCCCTCCGGGATGGCTCCTGGAAACAATCCAGCTCAGCCTGCAGACCCATCATAAGCCTCACTGTTGCTTTTTCTTACAATACCCAAAAATATCTGGTTTTGAGGAGCAGATTTTGTGGTTTTGTCTTGCCAAACGCATGGGGAAGGTTCCGACCTCAGCTGCAGGACACAGCAGGAGCAGCTGCTATGGCCTCACGAGCCCTTCCTGGTGCTTTCCAACCAAAACTTCTCACCCTCAGCCCTCGTCTCCCCCCTCACCTGACCCAGATGAGTGATTTTTCTTGTCCTCCCCTTCCTCCTCGTCGGATCCCGAGGAAATGGTCTGGATGTCGTCGCTGTCGTTGGCGGTGCCCGGGGCGTGCCCTGCCCTGTGCTCCCCTTCGCTGTCGGTGCTGCTCGACAGTGTCAGCACATCCTGGGGACAGGAACAGCTCCTGGAGTGCATCCAAGCCTCCCTTTTCCCCAGGAACATGGTGCTCTCCTCCAGCTCACCCCCTCTGCTCCAGGAAACCCTTTGGAAGGGGAACCCTCCTCTGGACACCACGTTCCACAGGTCAATGTTTGAAATACCTGTGGGATTTTGGGGGGCTGCTGAGTTCTGCTTGAGATCCTGGAGCATTAGGTGCTCAAAAGGAAGGGAGAAAACCCCAAAAAACATGGATTGTTCTCCAGGATGGCTTCCCCCAGATGGCTCTGCCAAACAATGAGTGCCAAATCCAACCCAAATCCCACACTCTCCTCTTTTCTTGATTGTTCAGATCCACGAAAGACCCCCAAAATCCAAAGGAAATCAACTGCCCTCCAGGAAATCACAGCTACAACCACAAACCCTGTGCTCCACTGGGAACCCAAAGCAGAAAATAACCCCAGCTAAGGTTCAAGGAAGTGGTTTGGGGGAGGCCCCTCCCAGCCTGGGGGTCCTGCTCACCTCCAAGGGGGGCGGCAGGTGCAGGGACTGCCGGCGGCTCTGCAGCAGCACCGTGCCACTGATGGGCCTGCGGATCCCGTCCAGCTTGGGGGGACAGGGGTTGTAGCCATACCTCCTTCCCAGGCTGCTCAGCCTGTGGGGTCAGGACAAGAGCAGGTCACACCTGGATTCCCAGGGAAATTGTCCACAGGCCAGGAAAACATGAATTAAGAAATCTTACCCAGAAATTCTGGTTGGCTCTTCAGGTTCCTGCAGAAGGGAGAAACACAGAAGATTGGAATCTCTCCCTTGTTGAACACCCTCCAGCCTTTCTATGGAATTGTTCCCCAAAATGTCAGTCCAGGAGTGAGACGCTGCTTGTCCCCAGGCTAAGTGTGACACCCAGCACGAAGAGGCCCCTCCCTGGGGGACTCCAAGTGCCCTCCTTGGAGCAGGGGGTGGACAGGGACCACCTCCATGTCCCTGCTGTCCCCAGCCATGTCGCTCAGGTCCCCAGGCAGGAGGATGTTCAGCTATGCTCACATCAAGACACTTCTCTAGCCTCTTGTACCACAAACTCCCTCCCTGAGCTGCAAAAGCGAACTTCTCGGCAGAAGCTCGCAGCCGGCTCCCAGCGTGTTTCCTAAGCTCTACAGCAGAAAAGAAGCCTGCTTCTTTCCCTCCTGGGAGGGGAAAAGCTCCTCCCTGTCCCACCAGAGAAGCCAGGGGAGCTGAGCACAGGGACAATCCAAGAACCCCACAGTCCCCCTGGATGTGCTGTATGGGGAAAAAAAGCCACTGGAGCAGGAGCACATCCCTGCCTTTAAGTCTTCCATTCCCTCATCTCTCCCTCACCTCCTTCTTGGCTGGCTTTGCCTCTCCGTTGAGATCTCCCGGCGTGGGAGCACAGCCCTTCTCCCTCTCCGCAGGAATCTCCATTTTCACAGCCTTGGCTTCTCCCCCTTCGCCCATCCTGAAGGATGAGGCGCTGTCGCTGTCCTGGAAGCTCTCGGCCACGCTGTTGGAGCTCAGCCACGAGGCCACTTTGTTCTTGGAGATCTCCTCGGACACGGGCAGCTTGCAGGGTGGGGCCGGGGCGGGCTCGTCGTGGCCGAGGGGCCGCGTCAGCCCCGAGTCCTTGGAGGCCGTCTCCGAGGGGCCGTGGTCGCGCTGGCCGCGCGTCTGCCGGCGCGTGGCGTAGCTGCGCAGCACCGAGCTCGTGCTGAAGTTCTCGTCCTTGCAGAAGTTGTCGTCGGAGCTGTCCTCGTTGGATTCCTCCAGCTCCTCCGTGCCCGTGTTCTCATTGTCGTCGTCGTCCTTGAGGTCCACGCCGCTGTTGTCCGAGGAGCACTTGGCG
Organism: Argya squamiceps; assembly: GCA_037834095.1. NCBI lineage: Eukaryota > Metazoa > Chordata > Aves > Passeriformes > Leiothrichidae > Argya > Argya squamiceps. Next base: position 4,815,433 of record JBBMKD010000090.1, on the reverse strand, counting down.
TCGCTCTCGTAGCCCTCCTTGAAGTTCTCCACGCTCTCGATGTGGTCCAGGTTGGCAAAGTACTCGTCACCCATCTCCAGCCCCTCTTTGTCTGCAAAGTCGTCCGTGAGGATTTTCCCTGGGGGGGGAAGAAAATCAAGGGTGAGTTTTCTGGGATGACATTCCCCAGAGCTGACTGAGGAGAAAACAGGGATGACACCACTTTATTCCAAAGCTGGGCTGGCAAAGGACAACATAACCCCATCTCTTGATGTAAAAAACCCCTGAAGCTTGTGGTTGAGCTAAAATCAAGATTTTCAGCCCAGCAATCTCTCCAGAGCAGCTCAAACAGAGCCTTGGAAGGGCTGGAAGAGCACAGAGGCAGCAGCTCTGGCTGTGCCTGTGGGCGGCTCCGTTCCAGAGCCAACGCAACCCCAACGCAACTTCTGCATCTCGTGGGCTGTGCTGGGCCCAGCCGGTTTGCTGAGCAGAGGAAGCAGGGCTGGGGGTTGGGTGACCTCAAGGACAGCCTGGGGGATGTCTTGTGACACTGGCACTGCCACCATGAGGGTTCTGCAGCGTCCTGTGCCAGTGTTGGGCAAGTTAATCAGCTCGGCTTTCACCCTCCAGTCCCCAAAACAGCCATGGCAAGAGCTTCACACCCTTTCTGCTGCACTTTGGAATCATGGAATCATTGAGGCTGGAAGAGCTTCTGAGTCCAACTGCTCCCCCCAGCACTGCCAAGGCCATCACTGAGCCATGTCCTCAAGTGCCACATCCACAAGCTTTTGAGCACTTTCAGCAACAGTGACTCTACCACCTTCCTGGGCAGCCTGTGCTGGTGCCTTACCACCCTCCCCAGGAAGAAATTTTCCTGAACGTCCAACTTAAACCTCCCCAGGGCGTTGGGAGAGAGCCAAAAGGTCCCCCCAAGCCTCCTTTTCTCCAGGATGAGCCCCCTCAGCTTCCTAAGGAGTTCTCCAGACCCTTCTCCCTGTGTTCCAACCCCTTCCCCAGCTCCATTCCGATCTCTGGCTCCCTCCCTTTCCACAGAAGAGGTTTCCACGTGCGAGGTGAGCTCCCACCTGCGTAGATGCAGACAAAGGAGCCCTTGGCGATGTCGTCGAGGCAGCGAATGCCCCAGCCTTTGTTCTGGGTCTTGAAGAGCTGCAGCCGCACCTGGAGGCCGTGCTGCACCAGGCGGTTGGTGCACATGTTCACGTTGCACTGGCACCTCTTGTTGCACTCGTAAACGCTGCAAGAAAGGAGAAGGGTGACAACTTCCAGGATGAAGAAACATCCCAAAGGCTGAGGCTGTTGGTAGTTGTTGGGGTTATGCACAGAGATCCCAGAGGATCAGGCTTGGAGCAACCCTGTCTCATGGATGGTGCCTCTGCCCATGCTCTGGATGATCCTCAAGGCCCCTTTCAACCCAAACCATTCCACAACTGGCAGAAGAACCAAGACCAGAGGCAGGTGGTCACATCTGCACTGGGATACCCAGGATCAATTCCCTCTCAATGGATCTGGGGCTGGGGCTTCTGAGGGCTCTGCTCACCCTGTTGGGAGACACTCCTCCAGCCGCTTGTGCTGGTAGCCCAAGTTGGGGTTGATTTGCCCTCCAGGGGTGCAGCCACTGGCCTGGATGGTCAGCTGGTGACAGGCACACTTGGATCTGCAGAGAGATACAAGGAAAACCCATGAGTTACACTTCTCCCATTAGTCTGGAGACAAGAAAAAAAAATCACGTTTACACAGAGATGAGCACAAAGGGTTTGACTTGGAATCAAATCAAGACAAGTTGTGGATTTCTCATCCCTAGGTGTGGCCAAGGCCAGGCTGCATAGGGCTTGGAGCAAGCTGGGATAGTAGAAGGTGTCCCTGCCCATGCCAGGAGTTGGAACTGGGTGATTTTTAATGTCCCTTCCAACCCAAACCACGAAACCTGCAACGAACTGACCCGTGTGGGTTTAAATCCCAGAGTAGATCCACCTTGTGGTGTTCCCTGGGCACCTCACACAGCCCCAGTGCTGTCCCCTCACTCAGGAGCAGCCACCTACTTGTCTCTGCAGCCGTCCTTGCAGTCACAGCCCACGAGGAATTCCCAGCTGGTGTTGATGTACACCCCTTTCCCGGGGATCCTCTCCTTGCTGTAGGCCACCTGCGGGGGCGGCGTGTTGTCGATCTCGTTCACACAGGACAGGGGCACGTCCTCCTTGCCCTTGGTGATGTCGGCGATGTAGTAGTATGGCTTTAAGGGCTGGAACTTGCGATCCACCAGCACGTAGGGATCCAGGCAGAACATCTCCAGGAACAGGAAGTCGCAGTCCGTCTCGAAAAGGTAGCGCTCGATCTCGTGCATGGAGCGCAGGCAGAGCCCGCAGGGCGTTTTGTAGAGCACGTGGAAGCCCATCTTGCGGTTGACGCGGCGCCGCGCCGTCATGCGGCGGAAGTCGTAGAGCAGCGGGATCAGCAGCGGGTTGCGGCTGCGGTACTGGTCGCTGCGCACGGGCCGCACCCGCGACAGGCAGGTGTAGCTGCACACGTGGGGCAGGTAGAAGAGCCTCTCCAGAGGGGCCCGGTAGGACGGCTCGTGGGGAACGCGGTCCATCATCCCGTGGAAGGGCTGCGAGGGGCCGCTGCTGGGGACGCTGCTGGGAGAGAGGGGAGAGATGGGGTTAAGGAAGGGCTGTGCAGGTGGGCCCAGGTGGGCAACAGCACCTGGATTAGATGGCCACAGTGTGAGCAGCAGGACATGGCTGGTCAGGCGTTGGAAGGTGGTGAAGTCACAATCCCCTGTAAGTGCTCAAAACACAGCTTGGGGACATGGCTCAGTGGTGACCTTGGCAATGCTGGAGGGACTCTATGACCTCAAAGGCTTTTTCAACCTTATTGATCCCACCGATGGGAGCTGCTGAATCCCCCACCAGAAACCCACCAGCACACACAGGCCCCATGTGTGTCCCAACATCCCAGACGGGAGGACTCACGGATGTGTCCCAACCAGAGCTCTGCTCACCGGTGCTGCGGGGCTGGAAGGGCCCTCCCGGCTGCCGGGGTGTCCCCGAGGACAGGGGAGGATGGGGATGAGTGCCCAGAGCCCACGGAGCCAGGGCGGAAGGAAGTGCTTTTCTTGGCCACCTGCTTTCTGCCCTGGGCCAGCTGGGTGTCGGAGCATCTGCAGGAGGGAAGAAGAAGCTGATTTGGTACATGGAAAAGCAACTGGTGGGAATCAAAATAACACTGCCCCGTGGAATTCAGAAACACAGAAGAATCGCAGCAGTGGATTTTCTCCTAATCAGTGTGAAAATCAGCCCATCGCTGGCTATTTCTGCTACAGCAATCCCACAATCACTCTGAATTTCGGAACTCAGCTGCAGCTCCAAGTGAGATTTTCTGATTTTGAAATGAGGCAAGGGTAACAAGGATGCCCAAGGCCTTAATCCCAGAAAGCTGGACAAACCAGGCCATGAAGAAACCCCTGGATTAGCAGAAACCAGAGTTTCCAGAGGCTCAACCATGCCTGAGTGGGAGGAACAAATCCAGAACATTCTCTTGCAAGGACTAAGGAACAAGGTAAGATTGTGCAAGAGAATGTAGTAACATCTCTGATGAAAGTGTTAGTATGGGTTCCAAAAACACAGGTTCTCAACCTATTTCAGGGGTTTTCAATCCACTGCAGATTTCCAAACTATTCCAGGAGGTTTTCAACCCATTTACATCAATAAAACAGAAAATCACCCCAAACCAGCTGCTGAAGAGGAGAAACAGTGAAGTTACTGGGGAGAAAGGGAGGAGACAAAGACAGCAGGAAGGGATGAGGGTTTCTGCCAACAGCTGCTTGAAAGCAAAGTGTTCAAATGCATCTCAAAAAGAGCAAGAGGAAAAATGGGCTTAAATCAGTCAGAAGTGGTGACAACACCAAGAACTTGAAAGAGGGGGAAGAGACCCAGGCTTTCCTCAGAGGAAACAAAACACCAGAGCAAGGAGACTGTTCTTAGTTTTAATAATCTGAAATCCAAGTCTTTGAACCCCACAGAATCCCTAGGACACGGCCAGGCCTGCACTGCCTCCTGCCCCTGTTCAGGGGCAGTTTGGATTTCAGGGCAGGGAAGCAGCTGCACAAAAACCATATCCTAAAGCCAAGCCCTCTGTGGGGAGAGGGAAAAAACTTGCAAGCACTGCAAGGCCTAAATGGGAAAGGATTCAGTGATGACAGATGGGGCTGCAGGTCCAACTTGGTTGTCTTCATGCTGTGACACTGCCCATGGTCCTGGGCTGTCCCAGTCTCAGCCCAGCTCTTCCCTGCACTTGGGGGACCTGCAGGGGTGGGGGCCCAGCTGTGCACTCCAGGACCTCCTTCAGCATCCAGGATCTCTCTGGTGTTATGGAAAAGGTGACGTTCTTGTGGCTTCCACTTCCAAATCCTGGTCAGACCAGCACAGAGGGAGCATTTCCAGGGGTAAGTTGGGTTATATTGCACTGCTGCTTGGAGAGGAGCCCCCACGACCCCCAGCTGGGGCAAGTGGGGTTTGAGCTGCTGCTACACCTGGAGAGCCTGTGTGGAGTGAAGATTGACCTCCTGCACAGGCTGCTCACACCTGGGACAGGTCCTGCCTCCCTCGTGTCCCACCAGCAGGGCACAGTCACAGCAGAAGACATGCTGGCATGGGGCCATAAATCCAGATGGGAAATCCACAGTGCTGGCAAAAATGAACTGGGAGAGCCCTTCCCTCCCCTAAAAAGTCACTGAGCACACTCCCAGGTTCCCCTGGTGTCCTCCAACATGCTCCCTTCATCACCAAGCCGAGTTCCTCCTTCCTCCAGGCCTCCTTCAGCCTGCAGCTCCGGGACTGTCCCCCTTGGGCCCCTGGCAGCAGCTTGGCTGTGGATTGCTCCGTGCCCACCAGGACCGACCACTGATCCCGAATTCCCAGCGAGGTCAGCCAGCAGGTCAGTCCAAGTGGAGGGACACAAGGCAGCCGGAGGCCAGTGCCTGGATCGTGACACGAGGGAGCAATTCAGATTTTGGGAAGAGAAGGAGCAAAGGTCTCATTTGGAAAGGGAAGTGCGAAGCTTTAGCCCTGAGGAGGAATGTTTGGCTCAGGGAGTGTCGGCTCTCAGCTCCCACCCCCAGTTATTCATCCAGCAGCTTTAGGTAAGAGTATTCCCCCAAAATCGTGACTAAAGCCATGGAGGAAACCTGCACCTGAGGATTCCTCTGCACAGAAAAGGTGGTGCCTGAGAGAGCTGAGTGCTGGAGAGAAGCAAAGAGGTGGAAGGTGCTGGAAGTGGCTCTGGTACTTACTCCATCTCCATAGGCTGAGGAGATGCAGGACGTGCAGCTGGTGGCTGCTCTGGAGTCTTGTACTGGGGACCAGCTCCTGCTAAATCCTGGGTGTACTGGACCACAGGGCCCTTGCTCCTCACAGCACCTGGTGGGGAAGGTGAAAAAACCAAAGAGTCAACAGAAAAAAATCCCTACTGTTATCCCAAGTTGGCTGTACGGGCCCCAAAACATTGACTTGTGCCTGGAAGGAACTAAAACAGGGATTTGGGATTAATGGTGGGTCATCGCTGAGCTCAGAGCACAGCAACTCCCCCAGAAATTCTGGCCACTTCACCCAAGTGCAGCTTGGTTTTGCATTATTCCAGGAGAAAAATCCCACTGGAAATCTAAATCTCTTATGCCAGAGGAGAAAAACCCTGGAAATATAAATCTCCTGTGCCAGGGGAAAAGACTCGCTGGAAATCTAAAATCTCCTGTCAGAAGAAAGAAAAAAACCAAAACCTGAAATCTCCAGGAGTTCTGCTAAAAACTAAAACCAAACCCAAACTACCCTCCAGTTAAATCCCAGGATCCAAATGAAACCAAAAGATGCCACCAACCAACGTTGGGACGAGTCCTGGTTTGCCCACTTTGCTTCTTTTCCTGAGTGGAAGCTGTGGAAGTTTTCATACTGAACATGGGCTCGAGGCGTGTGGAACCTCGGTAAATCCACTCACAACGTTTGTCTTCCTGGGGGAACGAGAAGGAAACACTCACACTTCCCATGGGAAGAGGTTCCTGCAGTGAAACACAGAGAGAGCACAAGGAGACAACAATAAGTATTGACAAACAGCAGAACCACGCAATTATTTATGCTGAAATCTCTATAATCGAGTATTAGGGAAAATCTCTTCCTGGAAAGGGTGTCCATGCCCTGACAGGCTGACCAGGGCAATGGTGGAGTCACTATCCATGAAACTATCCAAAATCCTTCTGGATGTGACACTTTGGCACATGGTGCAGGGCCTCAGACTCCAAGATCTCAGACATTCTTCCAACCTCAACATTTTCATGATTACCAAGGAAAACAGAGCTGATCAAATCCCCAGCCTCAAATTTAATCCTAACAGGATAAGGGAAATTCCTACCAGGAAAAGGATTTTCACCAGACTTCCATCCACTTCTTCCACTCTGGATTTCCACCAGGTCCCTTCCCACTCAGTTTTGATCAGCTGCCCACTCTTCAGCAGCACCATGGGCCGGTTGGGGTAGGCAGTGATGTATTCCTCTATGAAATCCCGACAGGAAACATCCTCAATGTCTTCCCAGGCTTTTTTCACTGTTTGGAAAGGGACACGTGGGAGAAAAAGAGAACAGAGAGAGCATTTAATTCTTTTTTTTTTTAGGATATCCCAGGTGCATTTTTACTGAGGTCAATCAAGGGGTGATCCCGAGGGCTGGAATGTTGGTGGTGGGGCATCCTGACCCCACCCTGGCAATAAACCAGCATTTCAGATGTCTTCAGGCTCAGCACCAAAAGGGACACGCCCGTTTTTTGGACCCAGGCTCTCCCAAAGACCCAAAACCTCTGCAGGCCAGGAGGGACAGGGATCACTCACATGGCCTGCAGACTGGGTACAGCTCCCACTCCTTCACGTACGACGCGTAGCCATCGTCAAAGAAGATCAGGAACCTGGAAAACAAACTGGAATTAGGAATGGGAGCTGAAGAGAACACCATGAATGGGAGTGGAGAACCTCTCCTGGTCCTGGATGAGGACAGAATGAAGAGTTCCAGATGCTCCCTGTGCTCCCCACGGCTGCTCAAACAGCACAACTCCCAGCCAGGCCCTTTCTCTCTGCTCCAAATCCCCTCTGTGCCCCAGGAAAGGGAGATAAAGGAAGAGAAAATGATAAATTGCTCCTGGTTTATGAAGGGAAGATGGATAAGGAACCCACTTAGTGCCACTGAGTAACAACTCCAGGCCCTGGAGCTGTACAAAAGTTGCAGGATGAGAGATCAGCATCACAACCAGGAGAAAAGTTGAATTTGAGTATCAAATTCAGCTCATTTTCAGTTATTAAACACGGATCAGATAAAATCCAACACAATGCACATCAGATCCAGGGGGATTAAATCCTTTGTCAATGTCTTCAAGACCACATACCTTTATTTTAACAGACCACAGCAACCCTGCCCCTTCTTTATTCCCAAAAAAGCTGCTCCAAACCTGCTTTCTCCTCCTGAAGAGCTTTGGCAACACCGCTGCCACTCTGCCCTCACAGGGCTCCTATTTCCTCCCACTGTTTCAGGCCTCAAGGAGCCCAGACTCAGCATTTGGGTGATAATTTGAATAAATTAGCAGATCTAATTCCTGACTCAGGGCCATGAGCAAGAGTGGAAGATCCACCCTGAGCTTCAGAGATAAGAGAGATGAAGAAAGGCAGAATCACATTCCTGGGAAGGGCACAATTCAGCACCTGAAGGGTATTCAAATAAACCTTTTTTTTTAGCCTAAAACAAACAAAAAACCAGAGATGGGGGCATGTGACCATGGGAAATAAGGAATACCTGTGTTTATTCTTGAGGCTGGGGGTCTCAGCCACGATCCCAGCATAGAGCCACATCTGATTGCCATCCTTGTACCTGGCCACCACCCTCCTGCCCACGTGGTGCCTCTCGGCAGACGGGTGGTAATCATAGGCAATGTGGTTGCCTGAGAGCAAACTCTTTCCTTTATTATCAAATTTCACTTTGTACTTCTTGCCAGCACCTGGAAAAAAAAAATTTAAGGCAAACAGAAGATAAATGAAGGGGAAAATAAACAAAAGCCACGTGATTTCACACCAGAATTCCAATGCTCTGGGTCACTCTGAGATCATTTGTTCAGAATTAAGTCAGAATTGATTTAAAAGCCTTTCAGGATTTAATTTGGAGGATGAAGCGGTGGAGGTGTGTTGCTCCCACAATCCCTTCCAGGTGACAGCAGGTGCTCTGACACCTTTTAATCCTCGTTTCCCACCCAAAATCCCAGGAAAGCCTCGTGCACGGCACATACCGACCGTCTGGATGGCAATCAATGTCCCCTTGTGCCATGTCTTGGTTCTTTTCTTCCCCAAAATCCTCATACCCACTTTGAGGTCCCCATCAGTGTTGAGATCATCGCCAGGGGCTGCAGGGACGGCGACAGGCTGGGCAGTTCCAGGAGATTCCTGAGGGGGTTGTGCATCTACCAAGGAACATCAGCAGAAAGTCAGCTCTAAATCACCCAAAGCTCCCTTCTTGGCACACAGCTGGAAGCACAGTTCTGGAAGAGGAATTCCTGCTTTCTTTCCCCTCAGGCAGCCCAAGTGCCTCCTTTTTACTGAACAGAAACATCTTGAAAAAAAAGCAGGAATTCCGAATCAATATACCCCAAATTAAAATATCAGTTTGGGATCAATAAAATGAATGGAGCAGGGAAAGTGGATTATTTTTCTCCCATTTTGGGAAACAAAGGCCCAGGGCCAGGTCACACAGCCCCTGGAAGCTCCCACACCTTTCTGTGCTTCCTGCAAGTTTGTTTTCTTGTTCACAGCATCCATGAATTTCGCAACATCCCGGGCAGATTTCCTCATGGCAACCATTGCTTCCCGCAGCTGGAGGAAAGAGAAGGGAAACATGGAGAAATTTTTGCTTTCCTGCACCTAACACAACACTGTGTCTCAGGAAAACCCCACATGAAGAAACACCTCTAGCCAGGGCCTCCCCACTCACCAGACTCTGATCCCTGGAGATTCTGGGACTGCTGCTGCCTGTGAGTGAAGAGAAAACAATGTTTTAAAAGCTTTCTTATGGAAAAAAATCCATCCTAATTAAATCACAGGAAGAAGAAAGAACAGAGAAAAGTGCCCATCCTAAATCCCTGCCAGGAAATCCACCCAAACAAGGCTTTTCCTCAGCCACCTTTCCTAATGTGGGATCATTTGACAGGGACAAGAGTGAGGCAGGTGGGAAAAGGGTGAAATCCCAGCCGGGGACTCCAGGAATTCCAGAACACAAACAGAACCTGGCAGATCCTCCCCGTGAGCTAAGGACATTCCCTCATCCCAAGCCCTCCCCTGGCACTGCTGAGGAGTGACACTGAACTGTGTTTCCAGCCCGAGTCCACGCTCATCACGTCGTCGTCGTCCTCGTCCGCGATCTCGATCACTTCCATGGCCGCCGGCGCCTCATCCTCCGAGCTGCTCTCCCGGTACTGCAGCCCCATCATGGAGTACAGCTCCTTCGCCAGGCTCTCGCAGTTGTTGATGGCCCTGGGGGAGGGAAACCAGCCGTGCCTCAGGAATTCCACCAGGGCAGCCCGGTGGGATACCCCTGGCCACAGCCAGCTGAGGGAAGTGCCCACAGGAAGGGTCTGAAGCCTTGGGGGGAAAGTTGCAAATGTCCCTGATTAAGCACCCACACTGTGGGTCTACCCTGAAGGGAACAACAATAGGCCCCACATGTCCCTCCTCACAATGCCAGCTCACTCCAGGTCCACGCACCTCATGGCGTCGTCAATGAGCAGGTCAACGTGGGCCACCTCCTCCTCCTTGTGCCTCATGCACTGCTCCAGCTCCTCCAGCTGCTGCTTCCGCTGCTTCACCCACTCGGAATTCTCCAGTTCTCTGTCGATGATTTCCTGGAGTTCCCCCAGGGAGATTCCCAGCTCTTCCATCACCTCCTGCTGCAGCTCTTTGATGTCCGGAGAATCCATCTCCGCCGCACCTGAGGGTACAACAGGTGAGAGGAGGAAGGGGAGACTGGTGAGGGAAGGGAGGGAGGTCATGGGAGCTCCCGCACCCTTTCCCACCTTCCCCTCATCGTGCCCTGGCCCAACGTCCCCTCACAGCCCCCCCGCGATCCCCTCCGGGCCCGCCAGGTCCCCTCAGTACCCCACACCGGGACCCCCTCATCCTCTCCCAGCCCGGTCCGTCTCGCTCACAGACCCTCACAGCCCCATTTTCCCCTCAGCCCCGGCCTTCCCAGCTCACTCACCGCCGCCGGTCCCGGGGAAACGGCGCAGAACCGGTGCAGAACCGGTGCAGAACCGGCGCAGAACCGGCGCAGAACCGGCGCAGAACCGATCGCGCCCCCCCGGACGCCGCGCGACGTCACTTCCTGCGCGCGCCGCCCGCGCTGCTGCCCCCTGGCGGCCGGGGGCGGCCGGGGGAGAAACCCCCGAAATTCGGGAATAAATTCCTCTGGAATGGGGAATAAATTCCTCTGGGAGCGGGCACCGGGAACTGACCGCGGTCCCCGGGCGCAGGCGGGAGGCTGCCCCTGCCGTGCACGCCCGGCCCCGGAGGGAGCCCGCAGTTACGAAGCAGGGGTACCGATAGCGGGAAAGCCGCGGTTTGTGCCCGAGGCGACCCCGGGGCCCCCGAACTGTTCGGGGCCGTTGGAGCCGTTATGGAGCCCGCGGGTCCCGCCCCAGAACCATCCCTTAACCGCCACCTCGGAGGAGTTTGCAGCACGGGGTGGGGGGGGCGATGGGGGCCCTGGGGTGGGGGGTAATGAGGAGCGATGGGGGAGAATGGGGGTCCCGGGGGAAGGGGGGTCCCGCGGAGGATGCGGGATGCTGAGGCTACCGGCAGCTCTGAGATAACGGGGCCTGGGTGGTGTGAAGGGTTCTGGTGGGGCTGGGGCTCGTTGGAGCACCCAGTGGGTTTTGGGGGTCCCGGGGATTTAGTTGATGGGTTCTTCCTCCCAGGTGGAGGTGGGGATGGCGCTGTAGGGATCCACCACGAGCCGGGCACAGCGCACAGTCATGGCGAGGAGGAAGAGCCCCAGCAGCACAACGAAGGCCGTGGCCACGGCTTTGTCCACGTCCAGGGCGGGCAGCACTGTAGGGGTCTCCATACAGGACCCTCAGGTGTCTCTTTTGTAGCTCCAGAGGCCCCTCAGGTGGGTGTCCCTTGGCTCCTGCGACCACTCAGGTGTTTCTCTCAGCTCCAGAAAACACTCAGGTGTCTCTTCCTGGCTCCAGGGATCCTCCAGCACGTGTCCCCCAGCACTCAACTCCCAATGACATCCCTAAGGGCCAAAATGGGGGGAGATTCATGGGATTGAGGGGTCAGAAACACCCAAAAGAAAGGGAAAATGTGGTCTTGAGTCTGCTCCATTCCTTCCTTACCTCCCTGCAGCCAGTGCTGGATCTCTGTCCTGGCCCTGCTGGCTCCAGGCCTTCATGAATTCTGCAGGAATGTGCCGGCATCACCTTTCAGACACTACCCAGAGGATTAAATTCCCACCCCGCACCCCCTTCTCCCATCAGGAGAAGGCTCTGGGTCCCTTCATGGGTCTTGCTGGTGACATGGGGGATTTGGGAAGTGTTGAGGAAGATTCATCCCCAAAATCCAAAACCTTGCCTGTGAGGGGATTTCAAGGTAGTTCTTTGCTTATATTGGAATAGACTTGGAAAATGCATTGAACTGAGCTGCCTATTTGGATCTTGCAAGACAGCCTCAGAAAAACCCCAGATCACCCAAAATATGCCAAAAATCTCCTTCAAGTTTCTTCATTTTCCCCATCTGAGGAAAAAAAAAATGATCACTTTGGGAACACAGTGAAACTTTGACACTCCATGAGTTGGACTGAGATTTTTTTCAGCAAAGGATGAGTTTTTGGGTCCTGTCAGTGGTCCCAAATCCCAATCCTGACTCAAAAACCTGTTCCAATCCCAATCCCGGTTCCAACCCAAATCACATGGGTGATACGGATCCGAATCTTCATTCCCTGGATTTTAGAACCCCAACCTCAATCCCAACACCAATCTCAACCCTAATCCCGCTATTGCGTGACGTCATTAACACCACCCACTTCAGCCACACCCCCTCAAAAAGCCCCGCCCCCTCCCCGTGTGGGCGGGGCGTTGCCGCGTTCGCCCCGCCCCCTGGCCGTGCCCTCCGGTTGTCCCGCCCCCAGCCCTCCGTTTGGGCCAGTAGCAGCTCTGCGTCCCCCCGTGTCCCTCCCACCGCCCCCCTGTTGAACCAATAGGAGGCCGGCGTGGCGCTGGCCCCGCCCACAACCGGCGGGGCTGCGAGGCCGGCGGAGGTTTTCCTGCGCCGCCATCTTGGATCAGCGGAGCGGAGAC
>JBBMKD010000090.1:4782885-4800159 GCA_037834095.1 Argya squamiceps | reverse complement strand
GTTTTTGGGAGATTTAGCCCAGAAGCTGAGCTCAGGCACAGCAGAGAGGTGTCAGGTCCTGTGCTGACCCTCAGGGCTGTCCTGGGCTTCCACTTGACCCACGAGAGGGAAATGTTTCTCAGTGGGAAGCAGAACCTGGTGTGAAGCAGGTTCCTCATGGGACACTGATCCCTGCATTGGGCTCCTGGGAAATCTTGAAGGCTTGAAAAGCAATTCCCTCTGTCCCCCTCAGCCCTGTGTGGAGCTGGGTCCAGAGAACAGCACAGTGTCACTTCCTTCCCCTGCCCAGAGCGGAAATTCCTTCCCCTCAAGAAAGGGATTCTCCTCTGTGCTCCAGAAATTTCATTTCTGTTCCCACTGTGTTCAGATATGGCTGGGGAAAAGGAGGAACCCTCCTGACCTGCTTTATTCCCACTTAAAACTTCATTTTGTTCAACAAAATCCTTTGAGGTCACCTTGGGACTTCACTTGGCCATAAGGCATGGGGCACAGTGGCATCTGAGTGATCCAAAATCAGGCAGAAAAGAGATGGGCAAGGGTTTCCACCTCTGTTTTTTTGTTCTCCAGATGTACTTATGAATTGCAGAGGATCCTGGTGTTGGATGGGCTGTGCTCACTCCTGCTGTTGGTTGGGATTGTTGTTGTTGGCTCCTTCAGCTGCCAAGCTTTGAGCTGGATGCTTATTCCATACTGTAGTCACCCCTGGGAAATACTATGGATTGGCAGGGAAAAAGCTTCCTCAGCAACGCCAGCTGCTTGGAGGAAAACAAACCAGGCAGGCTGAGAGGCTGGGAACGTTAATGTGGTAAAATATGTTTAATTTTGGCAGAAATAGCAGAAATTTGGGAGTGTGTTTGCTGTGAGGTCCAGGCACACCGCAGAGGTGATTGTATAGCTCCACATTTAGCTGTAAATAAACCAATATCCAACTCTGGAAGTGAAATTAAACGATTGTGAGACTGAAATCTGGCTTTGGGGAGTGGAGAAGAGCTTGGGAACTCCAGCTTAAATCCCATTTTTCCCCTAATTCATTAAATCTAACCTCAGTTCTTCACTTTCTCCCTCCAGTTGTGGCTGTTTCCTGCCTGAGCTGCTCTCGGTGCTGCTGGGGGTGGTTTGAGAAGCCCAGCACTGGGGGTTTTGGGGATGTCTGGGTAGCTTTGGGGTCCTTCTGCTTTGATAAAGCAGAAGTGGTTTGGAGGCTGCATCAGGCTCAGTTTGCAAAGGTTGTGGTGGAGATTTTTGGGCTGGAGTGACTGTTTTGGGGCAGTTTTGTGGCACGTTTACAAACCCGCAGCTGTTAAAATAAGCACAGAGCTATTTATATCAGAAATAGGAAAAAAATGGTGTATAATGGATTTAAAAACTCATTTTCTGATGTGAAACAGACTGTTTGAATGTAGAGGAGCATTGATTGGGCTCTGATGGTGATACTGGGATGTAGATTCAGCCTAAGCCACACTGAGCAAGCCTTGAACAGCTGCAGACCCTGTTACCCCTGCTCCTGAACAACAAGAATTAGGGGGAAATACAGGAAAATGAAATGCTGGAATCAGACTGGTTTGGGGTGGAAGATCACCTGGGCCATGGCTGGGACACCTCACACTCATCCAGGGTGCTCCAAGCACTTGTGGAAAAGCACAGGCAGGCCAGTAATGGTGCCCACTGGTCTGTACTGGTGAAGACCAGAAGTGATCAGCTGAGCAATGATGGTTTTTGAGGTCCTTCACGAGCACTTTTGTTCATTCTTTGTCTCAGATTAGGAAATGAACCCTTTGCAAATTGGTGTCATAAGGGAAACTCGCAGCTCTGCTCCTCCTCCCTCCTCCACCGTGCAGCCTCAGCCCCTTCCCTGCTCCCAGCAGGCTCCTCCTCTCTTCAAAAAAAGAGACCACATCTTTTAATTTGGCAGCCTCAGCCCTCCAGCTGAGGAAGCAGCGTGTGCTCCGCGCTGGGAACGGCCCCTCGGAGCAGCAGATGAAAGGACACGGACACACACTGCCCCAGATCCAGCCCCAGCAGATGCTGACACACAACTGCTCATGCTGGGGAGTGTTCCACTGAACCAGAGGGGCTTGGACGTGATCCTGGGTGATTTCCCTGATTTTTTTTTCCACTCCTGTTTAGAGATGGCCTCCGAGGTTTCCTCGCTGGGTGCAGCCGTCGGCTCCGGGAGCTCCGGGGCAGGAGCCCAGGCTGGAGCAGCCGTCGCTCAGAGGCCCAGCAAGAGACGGCCCGGGTGAGTGAGGGGGTGAGGGAGGGAGGGCTGGGGCTGTGCTCTCCGGGGAGGGCTCTGGGAAAAGGGCCTTTTTGAGGAAGTTTTGTTCTCCAGAAAGAGCCGTCAGCCTGCGGAGGGGCAGCTGTGGCTGCTTCTGAGAAGTTTCCTGGTTCATTCAGGTGGGCTCTGTCCAGTCCTTTCCCTTTGTGGTCGTGTCTTTGTGCCAGCTACACCCCTTGAAGAGGGGGTTAAGTGACATATTCAGAGGGGATTTAAAGCTTTGCACCTCATAGAAGGAGCAAATGCACACTAAGGATTGAGAGCAAGACAGGAGTTGCTGCAAGACCTGGGGGAACAGAGAATCTGGGGTTTGGGGCCTTACTCCAACCTTTGCAGCTGTGCTGTCCCTGGGAGGGGTAGGGGGAAGCCACAATGTGCTTGTGGGAGGCTTTTTGTTTCCTAAAAATGCCTTTGCAAATTCAAAGGGACTTGAGTGGCTGTTCCCAGATTTCTGGCACAAGAAATTGCCTCGTAATTTTCCAGCCAACTGAAATCTGTCTCTGTGCCCATCCCAGTCACTCAAACTCTTTCCTTCAGCCCCATTTGCTGATGCTCCCACTCCCCTGCAGCTCCTCCCATGCTGCCTACTCTGCTGCCTCCACAGTTTTCCATCCCAAAAGGAAAGGTGAAACACCTTCCTCCTCCCACATGAGCTGGTCAGAAGTGGGATTTTGGCCCTGTGTGAGCAAACACTGCACAAACAGAACTTTAACTCCAGGAAGATTTTGCCCTCCTCTTTTTGTTTATTTTTTTAATTTTATATGCACCCAATCCAGGCTTTTGAGCTGGGAATGCTCCATCTGTAGGCTGTTGAGGGTTCCTGATTTTCCTAGGAGATCCAGGCTTTTGGAACAGAAGGTTGGGATGCAGTGGATGCTCCGAGTGGGTTTTCTTCCTTTGGAACTGTTTTTCCTTGCTCTGTTCCTGATAGACACCTAAAAGAAGCCCCTTCCCAAACTTTGTTGGTTGTTTCACATTAGGATCACTAAATTGCATTGGGATGACTTAATTTTTCCTTTCAGGAATCATCTGCATCCATGGGGACAGAAAGAAAAGTAATTTAAAGGAGAAACCACTTGGTTAACAGCTGTCTTTTTTTCTGTTTTTCAGGCTCGATTTTGATGATGATGGAGAAGGGAACAGTAAATTCCTCAGGTGAGGGAGAACATGGCATCCAGGAGTTCCTGTCTGTGCTCTACCTGTGTCTGTGTGTTTTTCCTGGAGCAAGATCTTTCTGCTCCTGTGACTTTTCCTCTCTGGAAGTAGTGGGAATTGCTCCAGTTGCTCAAACTCTTCCCTTTCTCCCAGTCAGCAATATTCCTCCATCTCTGTGGCTTTTGTTACTGCCTCAGACATTGTTAATTAATCCTCATCTGTTGTAAGGATGCTTCAGTTGCAGAGACATCCTTATTCCTGAGGAGTTGGCAAGGCTGTGAGGATCTCCTCATGATCCATATGGAGCACAGAAGAGTTGGAATATCTTGTGCCATTTATTTGTAGCCTCCCTGCACAGTTTAGGGTTGAATAACTCCAGTGATACTGGAATTCCCTGCATTCCTGTGCTTTGAGGATGGCCATGGGATGGTTTCAGGATGATGAATGTAGGATTTACCAAGAGAAACCCTTGGATGGAGGTTCTGATTTAGGCTGCCTTTATTTTCCAAGTGCAATTTAATCTATTTATTGGTGTGGGATTAAATTGAGTGTGATCCCACCATCCCTGACTGGAATGTGCTGTGGAAAACCCCGTGGAGGTGATGCCAATAGTTCACCCAAAGTGTTTGGAGTGATCAGTGAATTGTCCTGCCCTCCCCACCCACAGCCAAATTGGCCTTTTTAACCCCAGGCATTTTTTTGTGGGAGTTATTGAACCATGTTTTCTCAGTGGCTTTTTGGGAAATAGGGAAGTGTAAACACTTTAACCTCTCCCCCTTTTCCTAGATGTGATGATGACCCGATGCCAAACGATAAAGAGAGATTTGCCAGGTAAGAATTTGGATGATTTTAAAGCTTTTTGTGCCAAAAAACCTTAATATTAGAGGGATCATGCAGCACCCTTTTCATGGTCATCTCTCTTTGAAGGTGCCCCAAGGGATCCACAGATACTCCTTGATGTTTTTTGGGCTAGTTCATTGACATTCCTCTTTTTCACCATTCCTTTCAGCTCTGGCCTTGGACTCTCATTCTTTGCTGCTGCTCAAGAGACTTGCAGAGATTCAAGTTTCCTGCTTAGTACAAGTTTTCCTTGAACAGGGTTTCCTGGCACACGTTGTGATTTGTGTGTTTTGTGGGGAATTACACAGAAGCTCTACAAATTGGGTGTTTTCTGGAGATTCTAGGGAATACTTGATGAGTTTTTGGTGTCTGACAGTATCTCTGAGTGTTGGGACTGAGCCCATGGTATTTTTACAGTTGTTTGAAGCTCCATTCCCTTCTGTGGACATGCTCCAGCTCATCAATGTCCCTCTTGCCCAAAACTGCCCCCAGGATTTGGGGGTCACTGTCCTGCTGTTACCTGCCAAAGGGCTACAGGGAATTCCAAGCTGAGATTCTCCAGCTTTTTAAGTGGTTTGATTCCTTCTGAAGTCAAGCAAATCACAACTATGTTAGAAATATCAGAATACTTCTAATATTAGAAATAAGCAAATCAGGTCACAGCTTCAGAAAATGCTTTAAAACTCCAACACACCAGGCACCAATTTATTGTGGAATGTTGCAAACTAATGACTGTTTTATTTTATGGCATTGCTCCTCTGCAAAACAGACCTGTCCCTAGGCTGGGTTTCCTAGTCCATCTTTCCATTTTTTTTCCATTTCTTTCAACTTTTTTTCCATTTTTAGCTTAGCTGGCTAATTTTATTTTTAGGTCTGATGATGAGCAGAGTTCAGCGGATAAGGAGAGACTTGCCAGGTAGGAGAATGGAGATTTCAAGCATGGACAAGCAGAGTTTTTCCTTTCCTTAATGTTTCTCTAGGCATCCCTTCTCTCTTTTTTTTATTTTTTTCCCTCCTTCCCTCATCTGCTGCAGAGGATTATCAGACTCCTGGAAACGGCTGTGGAATTGGGATTAGGAGGGGAAAGGCATTGAGGAAAGGCACACCTCATCCTTGGAACAATGTTTTTAGGGAATACATGAAAGGATTTATTTACCAAAGGCCACGGGGTTGGGCTCCTGCTTTCACCTGTAGCTTTGCTAACCTGTGCTAAATGCAGTTCCTATTGTCCTGGGTCGAGGTGCCAAGTTGTCCATCTGGGAAGATTTTGTGTCCTGGGAATGCTGTTGGACTCTCAGAAGAGGCAGGAAAAGGTGTGTTAGCTCAGGTGTTTTCCTTCCAGGAAAGGTGGTGTCACTGGAAACAGGATTTCATTTTTGCCCAGGTTTCTATTAGTAATTAATGAGAGACTGTGCCTGAAACCACCAGAACAGTCACCTGGAATTCTGCACCAGGAATCCAGGAATGGGCCCTGAGGACACCCTGTGCCCACGTGCAGGTGATTTGTCACCTGTGCCCACCTGCAGCAGCCTTAACCCCTGTGCCCTTTGTTTTCCACCTTGCAGACTTTAGCCAGTTTTGGGCAGTTTTGTCTCTAGACCAAAACCTGACCCCCCCCTCCCAAAGTGCCTTTGCTGCCTGCACTGAGCTGTGCTGGAATATTTGAGATCAGGAAGGCACAGAGGGGAGGCCTGGGGATACAGGGAACAGCAGAGCCTTCCAGGTTTGTTCCCAGGAGCCTGTAGTAAAGAACATTTCAGAGAACCATGGAGTGGTTTGGGTTGGAAGGGACCTTAGAGTTCATCTCCTTCACGGCAGGGACACCTTCCTCTATCCCAGGCTGCTCCAAGCCCCATCCAGTCCAACCTTGGTCACTTTTCTGTCACAGCTTCTCTGTGCAGCCTGTGCCAGCACCTCCCCACCCTCACAGGGAGCAATTCCTTCCCAGAATCCCATCCAGCCCTGCCCTGTGTCAGTGGAAAGCCATCCCCCCTTGTTCTGTTGCTCCAGGCCTTGTCCCAAGTCCCTCTCCAGCTCTCTTGGAGCCCCTTTAGGCCCTGGACAGGCTCCAAGGTCTCTTTGGAGTCTTCTTGTCCCCCAGGATGGACAATCCCAGTTCTTCCATCCTTTCCTCATGGCAGAGGGACAGTGGGCAAGTGAAATGTAATTGTCTGGTGATTCTCCAGTAGCTTTTATAGCTGAAAGATCTTTGGTTCTCACACCTGAGCTTGTGAGTTTAGAGAAGCTGCCTGACTCAAGGGTTGAGGTCGCTAAATGTCTGCACACACCTCGTAGTGATAAATGCTCCATTTTTGTATTTATCCTGTTTATTCACCTGCCTATCCTTGCTCCTTCCGACACTTCCATCTCATTTCACTTCCCACCATGTGCTTCCTTGCACCTGATCCATCCTTCTGTATAGGAAACCTGGCTTTTAAGCTCTGTTTTGGAAACCCCACCTTAGGAACCCAGTGAAATTATGTATCAATGGACAAAAAGAACCAAGTTCTGGTCTGTGGGACTGATGGGAACTGTGCCCTGTGAGCCAAAGGGGTGCCAAGAGCCTCTTTCGGTGGCAGCAATGGCCACACTGCCTCTTTAGAGGTTGGTGCCACCAGCCAGGTGTTGCCTGGTCCTGGTCTGCCCGGGTTGGTTGGCCTTGAAAATCTGTGCAGAAATGAGGTGTAACCTGCTTGGAAGCTTTCCCTGCTGTGATAGTGACAGGGCTCTTGATGTCACTGAGAAGTGGCTTCCCAAAGCACTGCGAGGTGACACCCAGCTAATTCAGGTCCCTCAGAATCCTGGGGTGGCTGGGGTTGGAAGGAGCCTTAGAGCTCAGCCAGTCCACACCTCCCACTAGCCCAGGTTGCCCAGAAGAGCAGGTGCCCAAGTTTTAGCTGCAGACCTGGTGGGTCTGATGGTGCAGGTGATCTCATCCACCCTCGGATGGGCAGTGAGGTGACCCCTCTGCTTTGGGAGCAGAGGAGCAGTTCCTTTGGCTTCTTGCAGCATTGTGTGGTGGATAGGGAAGGTTAGCTCAGCTCCTCGCTGTCCCCAGGTTCCAGGGAGCTGCTGTGGCTTTGAGGAAGGTCCAGGTGTATCCTCTCCTCCTTGCCCCTGTCTCCACGTTCCCTGTGCACGCCCAGCATGTGAGGCTTGACTCCTAATCCTGACGGCCCCGATGCATCTCTGTGTGTCACACCCGTGCCTGAGCCTCCCACCCCTGGTAACTTCACCTTCCTCCTTTTCTCCCCCTCGACCTGTGGCAGGGAGAACCACAGCGAGATCGAGCGCAGGAGGAGGAACAAGATGACTGCCTACATCACGGAGCTGTCGGACATGGTGCCCACGTGCAGCGCCCTGGCCCGCAAGCCGGACAAACTGACCATCCTGCGCATGGCCGTGTCCCACATGAAGTCCCTCCGTGGGACAGGCAACACCTCCACAGATGGCACCTACAAACCCTCCTTTCTCACCGACCAGGTCTCTGCCTGTAAAAAGTCCCTCTTCTCTTTTTATTAAACCTGCTTAAGGTCCTGGAAGGCCACACTGAGGTGTCCCTGAAGCCTTCTCATCTTGGCCTGATGCTGCTTTGTGGGACTTACAGCAGAGGGGAAAATGAAATTATGGGTGTGGAGCGGGGTAAAAAGTCCAAACCCAGAGTGTGTTTTGGCTGTGGAGTTGAGAGGTGTCTGTGTGTCTGCAGGAACTCAAACACCTGATCCTGGAGGCAGCCGACGGCTTCCTGTTCATCGTGTCGTGCGAGACGGGGCGCGTGGTCTACGTGTCGGACTCGGTGACGCCGGTGCTGAACCAGCCGCAGTCCGAGTGGTTCGGCAGCACCTTGTACGAGCAGGTGCACCCCGACGACGTGGGCAAGCTGCGGGAGCAGCTCTCCACCTCTGAGAACGCCCTCACAGGTACAGCAACCCGGGCAGGGACGTGAGGGGCTGGCAGGTGGGACAGCCTGCAGAGGACTTGGATTAAACCCTTCCCTTTGTAGAGGGAACCAAGCCCTGGTGCCTTTCTACCAAGGATGCTGCAGCCCCCCCAGAGAATGCATCTAAAGGTACCACCAGTGACACTCGTGTCCTGCCAGTTCCCAGTACGTTACCTGGTGCCACACCTGTCTTGGTGGAAGGACTCCCAGTGCAGCAGCATCTCCTTTTTCTTCCTGGTTTTTAGGCCGTATCCTCGATTTGAAGACGGGGACTGTGAAGAAGGAAGGGCAGCAGTCCATGAGGATGTGCATGGGCTCCCGGAGGTCCTTCATCTGCCGAATGAGGTAGGAAGGAATTCCCTGAGGAAATCTGTGAGCCTAAAGCGGAACTTGCTCCCTAACCCTGGCCCTTCCATGCTTTTATTTCAGCTTTTTTTTGGGCTCATTTTGATCTGGACATGATAGAACATGGCTGAGCTTTCCCTACAGTCAAGTTCTTGAGATATTTGTTTGCCCTATTATTGTAGAAGATCCAGTTTAAAGTAACAATTAATTTAGCCCCAAATATCACCTCCCTTGAGTACTGCAGAACAAGGGGTTTGCGTGATGGAAATTCCTCTTATTCAAGATATCCAAATTATTCTCATGTTGATCAAGAAGGATCAAATCCTTTCTTACCCTGGTGCAGGTGTGGCAACAGCTCTGTGGATCCAGTCGCTGTCAATCGTCTCAGCTTCATGAGGAATCGCTGCAGGTAAATGATACATAAATAGCATATATACACATGTAACATATAAATAACACAGCTAAACACCCTGCCTCACCTTCCCCCACTGCAGCACAACCTGTTTCTCTCTCCCAAGGAATGGTTTAGGTGCAGCCAAGGATGGAGAACCTCACTACGTCGTCGTGCACTGCACAGGCTACATCAAAGCCTGGCCCCCAGCAGGTAACAATTCACCTTGTGTTCAGGTGGGCTGGGTTTAAGAGCACACGGTCTAAAGTTGCCATTTCAGGAGCTGAATGTGCCAGGCAGTGCTTTGCAAATGTATCTATGACTTTTATTTTAAGATTTACCTAATTTTTGCAGGTGAAGCAGCAGAGATCTCTGTCAGTAGAGGATGAAAATAATATTGAACTGTTTGATGTGCAGCTTTTGCTGAAATTCAGAGATTTTCATTCCTTCTGGTGAAAAAAGGGGTGGAAAGCACCTTAATTTATGAAATCCTTCATGGGGAAGGGTGTTGAGTTACAAACCAGGGCAGAGAGATGTCTTGAAATCTGTTCCTCTGAAATGAGCCATTTTTTTGTACTAACCCTGCTGGAATTTTTTGCCCTCCCTTCCCAGGTGTTTCCCTGCCTGACGATGACCCCGACGCTGGCCAGGGCAGCAAGTTCTGCCTTGTGGCCATTGGCAGGCTCCAGGTGAGTGCTCTTTTTCCCTTTTTCCAACACTGCCTTATCCTGGGAGTCCCAGATTCAAACTGCTCTGTCTAAAAACATTCCCCAGTTGCCACAAATCCCAGTGCAGGGCTGGCAGCTCAGGGACAGCGAGGGTTGGTGACTCTCCCTGTGTTCCTGGCAGGTGACCAGCTCCCCCAACTGCACAGACATGAACAATGTGTGCCAGCCCACAGAATTCATCTCCCGACACAACACTGAAGGAATTTTCACCTTCATCGACCACCGGTGCGTGGCCACCGTGGGTTACCAGCCCCAGGTGAGGACCTTTAGGAGCTTTTTAAGAAAAAAGTTCTCTTTAAACTTACTTTTCCTTCTACATCGTGGCTCTGCTTGTCCAACAGAGCTGATAAACCATGCCCAGGGCTTAACCCAGACATGTGTTTCTTCTCCACTGGTTGCTTTTCCATGTGTTTTTCCAAGTCCTTTGATCATGGGAAGGCTGGGTGTCTCTGGATTATGTCAAATGTCAATTAAAGCAATTTTTGCCTCAAATTGAGTTAAAGATCAAACATTAATCAACAGCTGTTGTGCTTTTCTTTTTAAAAACAGCACACCAGCTCTTGTGCTTGGGTTGTGTAACAGGGATTTGGGGGGAAGGAGCAGGAACTACCTGTCCAAAGAGGATTAATTATGGAATCTGCCTGCCAGATGAACTGACTCAATCTCTCACAATTCCATGCAAAATAGGAACTTTTGGGGAAAGACATCGTGGATTTCTGCCATCCAGAAGACCAACAGCTTTTACGGGACAGTTTTCAACAGGTAAAAGCATTGTGGCTGCCCTTTGCATGCAGGGTGGAATTCGTTCAGATTGGATTTTATTCCAAGATTGGAATGTCTCAGTGCGTGCAAAGCAATGAAATTGACTGGAAAACCAAGAAGAAAAACAAAGCTTTTGATAATCCTCCTGTGCAAACAGTTGCAGATTTAGTCATACCATTAAATGCAAAATAAAACAGAAGCATCTGATGTCTTAACTCCTGAATCCAGTCTTAACTCCAGCTCTGGCTGCTGGTCCAGTGGCTCCCAAGTGCGTGCTTGACTTGGCTGAAACCCTGGTTCATCTCTAGGGCCCAGCCCAGTGCTGCAGAACCCGCAGTGGAGGTGGTTTTCTTGCCCTGTTGTCGTTACTGTTATTTCTGAGGGCCTTGGACTGGTGGCAGGGCAGGTAAGGCTGCCCCTGTGCTTTCATGACTCCAAAAACCAGCTGCTCATATCCATTGCTCCAAACCGTTGGAATGGGAAGCGACAGCATGTGTTTCATTTCTTGGAGGCTTTTTCATACATCTCACCAGTGCAAAGAGATAAGAGAAGCGAAGCCAAAAAGGGGAATTTAGATTCCCCTCCTGTATCCTTTAGGAATCAAGCTATGCCAAGGGAATAATGCCATTTAGCTTGGGAAGACTGAGATGTGGTGGTCCAGGTGTGAGGCAAAGGGCCATCACAGGGGTCTTGAGGGGGGGAACTCGTGCTCAGGTTGCTCTTGCCTACCTTTAATCAGGTGCTACTGATGTAATTCCATTTTTTTTAGGTGGTGAAGTTAAAAGGCCAGGTTCTGTCGGTCATGTTCCGCTTCCGATCCAAAAACCGGGAATGGCTGTGGATGAGAACCAGCTCGTTCACCTTCCAGAACCCCTACTCGGATGAGATCGAGTACATCATCTGCACCAACACCAACGTCAAGTGAGTACCTGGACGAGGGCTCTCAGCCCAGAGCTGGGGAGCCTCTCCCCCTCACGAGCTTCCCATCAATTTGCACAACTCTGGAGAAGTTCCTAAGTCCCTCCAGCTCCCATTTTCTGCTGAGCTGTGCCAGGCACTGGAGGACTACGAAGTGCAGGAATTATAATGCCTTTGGCTGTCCTGTGTGGCTTAACAAGCTGCCAGAATTCAGCTCCAGCAGTGCCTGAAATTAGTGAAATCTGCCTTAGAATGCTCTTGGATTCTTGTGACAGCCCAGAGGGTCCCATCTTTGGAAATCTTCTCTCTTTCCATGAGGGAGCTCCACACCCCTTGCAAGGACCAAGAAATTGTGTGTGATCTAGAGCTGCAGGCTTGGCAAGGGCAGCTCCAGCAGGCAAACAGAAGGCTGGATTGCCTGGGAAAAGAATTTTTTTTGCCATGAGGCAAAGTAGCACTGCTTCCCTGCAGGGCTGAAATCTGCTGCAGGCCTGACTTCCTGCCCCATGTCAGAGCTCTCTCTTTGAACTTCTTTGTTCCAGACACAGCCATTCCCACATCCAGAATCCTGAAATCCCTGTAGGGAGTTCAGAGCAGAGCAGCAGTGTCTGTGTGGTTGTGTTTGAGGTGTGCAGGGACTGAGGAGGAGGGAGGCACAACCCCCACATCTGGAGCATCCTATTCCATGACACCACCTTTCAAGGAAACCAAGTGGAAACTCACTTTAAAACCCCTTCACTCAAACGGGGTTTTGCATCTTTGTCCCAGACAGCCACACTCTGCTACACACAGGATCCAGCTTTGCTACCAGTTGGGACTTACTTAAATCTCTTTTTTCTGTGTTTGCTTTGAAGGAACTCGAGCCAGGAGTCCCGGCCTGCCCTGGCAAACTCCATGCCAAGGCCTCAGCTGGGGCAGAGCATCAGTCTTCCCCTGGACATGGGCACAGCCCCACTGCCCTCAAGGTCAGGAGGAGCTCAGCTCCTTTTCCCATTTCTGCCTTCCCCTCACACACCTTTGATTCCCAAATTCCCCTCTCTGCAGCCAGGAACTCCAGGCTGACGAATCCCTGGTGTAACCACCCAGAGCTATTCCTTGGGAATTATCTTTAGCAGTCTGTGTTACAGACACTTTCTATTTTAGGCAGCAGCAGCCACCCCAGGCAGAGCTGGAAGTGGGCCCAGGAAGGGAGAGCTTGGCTGGCTACGAGCACTCACAGGTGAGTCCAGAGGGATTTGGGCATTCCCTATTTGTTGTCCTGCACTGTTTAAGTCGCCCGTTTGCTCGGGATTTAAAGGTGGTGGCACCAGGTTGAGGTGAGGTTTGAGGGGAAGGTGTTTCTGCCCTGGGTGTTGCTCAATTTGTCATGTGGAATCATAGAATCATGGAATAATTTGGCTTGGAAGGAACCTTAAAGCCCATCCACTTCCACCTCCTGCCATGGGAACTGATCTGCAACCAAATCAGATTTCTCCAAGTCCTGCCCAGCCTGACCTTGGAGACTTCCAGAGATGTGACTGGGCATCCCACTATCCCAAAAAGCACATCAGAATCCTGGGAGCAGCCAGGCCCTCAGCTGCTGCCTGTGCTCACCTCCCCTGTGCCGAGGTGAGAGCAGCTGCTCCGTGTCCCACCCCAGGTGCCCGTCCAGCCCGTGAGCGCTGCCGGCCCCGAGCACAGCAAACCCCTGGAGAAGGCTGAGAGCCTGTTCAGCCAGGAGCGGGACCCACGCTTCGGGGAGATCTTCCCTGGCATCAGCACAGGTGGGTCAGCAGCACAGCTCTGCTCCTCCTGCCTGCTCTGCTCACATCTTTCCTGCTTGTCCCTGCTGAGCATTGCTCCCTGCTCCCAGTCTGCAGTGGATGCTCTGACCCTAGAGAACCTCCGTGCGAGTTTAGTAGAAAATGGAGAGGAAATCAAATTAAACAGGCTTTAATAAAATCATTTGGAGTCTGTGTGTGGAGAAGGAACAAAGGAGTCTTCCTTCACACAGACATGTCTCTTCCAACTGATTCTCTGTCCCAGCCCAAAAATGACTCGTGCTCTCTCCACAGACCAGAGCAAAGCCATCCCTGCCAGCACCATGCCAGCCAACCCGCCCCTCTTCGCCCAGGGAAACACCTTCACTGCTGCACGGTCTGCTGAGAACTTCAGGTGAGGTTTCACCTGCCCAGCTCCTGCCCCCATTCCTCTGCTGTGCCTTGGACGTGCCCAGAATCTGGATGCCCACAACCCCAGCAGCTCTTCTCAGTTATTTCCCAGTATAGAATCATGGAATCATTTAGATTGGAAAGGCCCTCTACAATCATCAAGTCTAACTATTGACCTGTGTTTACCATTAACCCCTGTCCCCAGGTGCCACATTCACTCATTCTGGGGACACTCCAGGGATCACCACTCTACCCTTCTCAGATGGGCAGAGTTACCCCAAATGCTGGGCTCGTTTCCCTCCACCAATAACTTGAGCACAAGGTTTTGGTGCCTCTTCCTCCTGTAAGTGCTGCTCCATGGCCTCAGACTCCTCTTCTGTTCCAGGAGCAGCAGCATGGTCCCTCCAGTGAACATCATCCAGCAGCAGCCCTCTCCCGCCGGCCGGATCTTATCCCAGATTTCCCGGCACTCCACCCCAGCTCAGGTCAGCGGGACCACCTGGGCTCCAGGGACCCGGCCGGTGTTCACACCCCAGGTAGCACAGCCCAAACCCTCAGGTGCAGGCCCCGGGTCCCCGCTGCCTTCCAGACCCTGCTCTCCACGGGGAACCATCCTGCTTCCACTCTGTGTGCGGCGCTGTGTGTCCCTGTGCTTCCTCCTTTGGGACTAACCCGGCAACTCCTGCCTGAGCTGAGGGTTGGGGTGAATCCGTGCCTCCTCTTCCTCTCCCGTGTTTTTCCTCTCCTACAGCAAGTGGCATCGCAGACAGTGAAGACCCGGCCGCCTTCCTTTGGCATGGGGACATTCCAGGGCACGCCGTCCTCCTTCAGCTCCATGACAGCGCCGGGATCGACGGCCTCTCCCACCACGGTGCCGTACCCGGCCCTGGCCAGCCGCAGCACAGGCTTCAGTGAGTGGGGCTTGGGGGGCAGAAAACCCCTGGGAGGAAAGCTGGGAGCATCCAGCTGTGGTGGGATGTGCTCTCCATCATTTTTTGTGGATTTTGGGAGTGCCTAAATGTGGGGATGAGAGTTGAATCCGTGCTTTGACTGACACTGATCACCTTCAGTCGTCCTCCAACCACAGAGTTGGACTTGGGTGGTCCTTGTGGATCCCTTCCAGCTGGGGATAATCTGGGGTCATCCCAGCAGATGAATTTTGAACCATTTTAAGGTTGACTGGGAGGAAACAAACCCCTCTGGGAGTCCCTTTATTCTACCCCATGGCAAACACCTGGATTCCTGTGGCAGGAATTCCTGGAGGGGCAACCCTGTCCTGTCAGCAGCAGCTGCACTGCCCTTCCCAATCCCATAAGAGCATTGGAGAAACCACATTCCCAAAGGAGGAATGATTCATTGCCTGTGTTCTCTGTCCAGCAGCCACAGAGGCAGCGCAGACCCCGGCCCCGTTCCAGCCCCGCGCCGCCGACGCCGTGGGAATGTGGCCACAGTGGCAAGGACAGCACCACGGCCCAGGATCTGGGGAGCAGCACGTGCAGCAGCCCCAGCCCAGCCAGCCTGAGGTCTTCCCAGTAAGATGGGGATTTTTAACCTCCCAATCTCATGGGATCCACTGGTCTTGAAGCACCCAGAGCTTGTCCCGCTGGTTCAAATCAACTGGGGATGTCCCAAACTCCTGGATAACCTGATGGAGCTGGAAGTGGGGAGGGCAGGGCTGGTTTTGTGTCTTGGTCTGTTGCAGGATCAGTGTGAAATTCCAGAATTAACCCTTCTAATTCTGATTAATTAAAAAAAAAGCTACAGTCCAATGAAATTAAGATAAATCCTGAGAATTCATAATCATCTCACCCCAGCTTTCCTAGCAGTTGGTGATTATAGCTTGAATTTGCTGCTGTCCTTAAATTTGCCTTGAACACAGACCCTGTGTTCCCTTGGGAAAGGGGCCAATTTGGTCCATTCCAGCGAACCCATGGCAAAATTGCCACCATCATCATAGAACCATGGAATTGTTGAGGTTGGAAGAGCCTCTGAGATGGAGTCCAACTGTTCCCCCTAATTTCCAACCTAAACCTCCCTGGCACAACTTGAGGCTGTTGGACACAGGATATTCCAGTTTGGATCCTAACTCTCTGCTTGTATCCTCACAGGACATGCTGACCATGTTGGGGGACCAAGGGCCCAACTACAACAATGAAGAATTCCCAGAGTTGAACATATTCCCTTCTTTCTCTGAATAAAACAAGCCTTAGTGGAAACATCATAAAGCTCTCTACACTATCCACATGTAAAGGAAAACAGACAAGTCTTTTTCTCAAGGAACTGTCTAAACATTTCCCACCTTCTGGAAATGGAGTTCCAAAGAGGGATGGCCGTGGAGGAGGAGGTGATTTGGACACTTCCTCCATGTGGGATTGTTCTGGAAGCTTCAGGACTTGAGTGCCACGAGGCCCCGTGTTCCCAGAGCCGCTCCCAAGTGGATTTCTTTGGGAGGGATCCCTGTCTGGATCACAGACAGCCCTTCCAAACTTTTAAGGTGGCTTTGACTGTTTTTATTTCATTCTCTGCCGTGACTTTTTCTATCAAACTCAAACTATTGGAATTTTTAAGTACTGGAAGAAACTCTTCCAAGTTTTATCCCTGTAAACACAATCCTGGAGGATGCTTGAGTAAGAATCCATGTCCTGAGCCAGTGTTTCCCTCCTTTTTGTAGGGATTTTGGCTGTTTTTGGAGGGTTGTTACGGCGGCGTCTCCAGTCCAGGGTGCTCGATGTGGAGATTCCTGTGTTTGTTTGGAATCTCCTCTCTCCTGTGAACTGTGCAATGAAATCAGTGTGACCCATGACCCCCCGTTACCCCGGGATAATTAACAAGCCATAAAAATATTACCCATGTAGCTTTCTTCTGGATGAATCAATTTTCCAGCTGATGGTTTCTGTGCTGCCACAAATTAATGTTTCAACAGGTTTTTTGGGATAAAACCTGCTCCACGCTGTCCATGGAATTTTATCACATGTAGATGAGTTCCTTGTCCTCGTTTTGGAGCTGGATGTGGGAGAATCCCAGGATTTGATCAGGGAATTGCTGAGGAACTGTGTATTTTCACTACATTTGCTCACTCACCATCTCCTTAAAGAAGAATTCCTGCCATGGGATGATCCTGTTGCCAAATCACGAACTGTAAGAGGAGAGCTGGAAAAGTAGGGAACAGAATGAATTTTTTTATATATATATCTATCTATATATATAAAATTTTTAATTTTTAAACATTGAGTTGGAATCTTCTGGCTTTTTCCATGCAAAAAAAACAACTTGTGGCCAACCCTGCTCTCCTCAGGGGCTGGAAGAACTGTTTGATTCCCTCTTGCTTCAATTCCAACAGGAGAATTAATTGCAGAGTTGGACTTGGAAGGAAGCTTGGCACAGTGGCAGCTGGGGAAGAATCTCACGTTTTTCTGGAAGCCTGGTTTTGTTTTGAGTGGAATGTGGGTGCTCCCCCCTTTCCCCTGCATGTTGGGGGGGCTCTGAGACCCCCAGGGTGGTTGTGAATGTTCTCTCTGCTGGTTGAGGGCAAGAATGAGGAGACCCTCCCTTTCCAAGAGCTGATTCCAGAGCTGTCATTCCTGAGTAATATCCATGTAGGAAGCTTTGAAACCTTTGTGTCACCAACCCAGAGAGATTCCTCTTGTAAGTGGAGCAGGAAGCTTTATTTTTCCCTCTGGAAATTTAATACTTGAAGGATTTGGTTTAGTTGTTTTGGGGTTTTTTTTTGGTGGATAATTTGTGGGGGGGGGGTTGGTTTTTTTTTG
>JBBMKD010000090.1:4754537-4767060 GCA_037834095.1 Argya squamiceps | reverse complement strand
TACTATCTAGCTAGGAAGAGAGAAGGATAGGTAAGACAACAGCAATGGGGGAAAAACCACAATAATGTATGACGAATGTTAGATGTGACTTTAAGAGTTCAGGGGGCGGCGGGGGTGTGGGGAACGGGACCCCCGCGTGCTCCACCGAAGGGGGCGGGGGGACGCCGTGGGGCAGCGGCAGAGGCGCGGGCGTTTCCTTGGAGAAAGGGTTGGCGTGATCCACCGACGGCATGCGGGGCGGGACCGGGTGATCCCTCGGGAAGAGGCTGCCGTGGTCCTTGGCGGGAGCGGGCGGGGGCACGGTGGGCGGCCCCACCGGGTCCCGCGGGAAGGGGTTCCCGTGCTCCAGGGGAGGCGGCGCAATGGGCGGCGGCGGCAGGTGGTGCTCGAAGGCGGAGCTGAAGTTGTTCGTTCGGAAGTTGTTGACGCTCTCCGGGAAGGGTGGCACGTGCTCCTTGTAAGGGGCGGGGAAGCCGCCCATGCCGGGCAGCTCCGAGGAGCCCGAGGGCCCGTTGTCAAAGGCGCTTCCACCGCTGCTCAGCTCGAACCAGCCTGCCCGGCTGCCCTCGCGCCCGTGGCCCCGGCTGCCCTTGCCCAGCACCCGGATGGACTCCACGGTCTGGATCGGCTCCCCCGACATGCCCCGGCTCGAGGCGTTGTGGTAGCCCAGCGTCTCGATGGGGGCCCCCTTCTCTTCGGTGCTGTCGGGCAGGTCCAGGCAGGAGGAGGAGACGCGGGTCTCGATGCGGTAGTGCTCCTCTGGCGGCTGCGGCTCGCCCTTCACAGCCCCGGACAAGCTGCCCACCTCACCGGAGCCGCTTTTGGGAATCTGCCCAAAATGCTTCTCCTCGGAGGGCTTCCGGGAGGCGTTTTTGAGCATGTTCTTGAACTCGATGGTGGAGGTGGTGGAGATGGAGGAACCCATGGGTTTGTCCCCGCCCACTGCGGGGGCTCGGCTGGCGGGGCTGGGGAGGGCGTTCTGGGGAGAGAAGAGCGAGCGGTGGGGAAGCGCGTGGGGCGAGTCCGAGTATTGCTTCTGCGGGAGGCCGGGTTTGGGCAGGGCGCTGTGGTTGGAGTCTGGCGTGAAGAACACGTCGTTCTTGCTTGGTGATGGGGACCCATCCGAGGCAGAATCCTTCCCCCTGCGGCCGTAGCTCCCAAACATCCCTGGGGACGAGGCCAGCGGGTCGCAGCTCTCGCTCTGATCCACGATAGACCTCATGGCTGGGGGGAAGGACGGCTTCACGCCAAACTCCTGCGACCGCTGCCCGTAGCTGGGCAGCACCGGCTGGTACTCAGCAGAATCTGGGAGTTTACTCGATTTCAGGATGGACTTGACCGGCTTCTTCTCCAGGTTCAGCATGGCCGAGGGCGGCGGCCCGGAGTAGTCGAAGTCACGGTAATCCTCGTCTTCTTGGAAAGATGTATCTGGGTAAAACTTCTCCTGGGAGGAGTCCATCAAGGAGGAGGGCATCTCCCTGCTGTCTGCAGGCGGCTTGTACAGGCCAGCCGGGGACTCTCTGCCAAGGCTGAAGGGCCGGTAGCCGTGCACGGAACTGGGGAGTTCTTGGGAATATCCATCATCCCGGCCCTGCAGAGGTGACCTTGTGCTGCTGGGAGTCGAGGAACCGGGGCTCATGATTTTCGACAGCAGGGAGATCGTGTCGACGTTGCTCGATGTTGGCTTGTCCATCATCTCGTCCTGGGTGGGAGTCCCGCTGCGCTCGTCGCGCACCGGGGTCCCGTCCACATTGTCCATGGAAGTGCTGGTGGGACCACGCTGGAAGTCAGAGGTGTGACTCTCTGGTGCCATGCTGGACCCCAAGCTGCTGAGGATGGGAATATTCAAGTTCAGGCCACTGAAGCCAGGATTTCCCTTCAGGAAATTGTGTATCTTCATCTCCAAGCTGGGAGAAGGGGGTTCTGATTCCAGCTTGGCTTTTGAAATTTCAGAGGACTGACCCAGTGAGGTTTCTGTTGGCAAAAGGGAGGAAGGACTGGTAGGGTGGGAACTGGAAAATCCCAGGGAATTAGTTGGTGGCTTAAAACCAGAGCTTGACAGTGCTGGGGTATGTCCAACGGGAGCCTTATTGACTGAAGTGGATGAAACCTCTGCGGTGGTTGAGTTTGGAGAATAACCAAAACTTTTGGCTATAAAGGACTGTGGATTGGAAGGAACATTCCTCCCCTTCATGCAGGGCACAGTCGTGTTGGCTGGCGATGCCGAGGTGCTCTGTGAGGCAGGTTCTGCTGACTGAACCGTGTTTCCAGCCACGCTCTGCAGCAAGGACGACAGCCCTGGAAAACAGAACTGCTGTATCAGGCACTGAGGGCAGAGCCAAACCACCCCAAGCCACTGCCATGGGCAAGACTCTTATGCTTGCACACTGTTCCTTTACACCCCCCAATCTCCATTCATGAAGGGAACTGGATTTTGCTGCACTGACATTAGCACCCAGTGAGGTGCAACCTCTGCCAGAGGCTTGGATTGATCTACAAATATAAATTACACCTTTGAGTCAGGTGGGTAAGAATTCATCCTGGTCTGCAGCCAGGACTGAGAAACCCTGCCCTGCTGGCCAGGTGACCCTGGCAAGGTGCCAGAGTGGGAGCAGAACCTCTGGGCAGCTTTCTGCACATAGAAAACACAGAGACCTCTTTCGTTTCCTGTCCCATTCAGGGAATGTTCCAGATACGTGCACTTTGGCCACAGCACAAGCAGGAAGTACAGGGAAGTGACAGATCTCACTGGTCCGTGACACCTGTGCTACCTGAGCACATCCACACGTGCCAGAGACGTAAAACATTCCAATGAAGTTTTTCTTCCTCTGTTCTCACTTTAGGACAAGCAGAACAGCACGTTTCAGCCCAGCCACTGCCCTCAGACACCTGGCAGCCCTCCTCCAACACCCGCCCCAGTACCTTGCAGCGCTGGTGCCGTCTGAGTCTGGGTTTTGGACAGAGCTGACAAAATGCTTTCCGGAGTTATCTCAACTTTGGAGAGAATATTTGCTAATGGATTCGAAGGAGCAGAGGCAGTTCCCAGGACAGGAGTCTTCAGGCCACTGGTGAGAGCTGTGGGGCTGGTCGGGGTCCCTGGCGAAGGTCTTGAGGCAGGACTCACACCTGGGGCAGGAGCAGACACCACTCACCTACGCTGCTCTGGCAACCCATGTGCTTTTGACTCAGCTTCCCCACAGGCACAACGGAGCAACGAGAGGCTCAGGAAGTGACACCATGAGCCAGAGACTGAGCCAGACCTCTGAGAGCAGTAACTCGCTCATGTTTGAGACAATTAAAGCTTTAAATGATCCCCCAGCTCCATTAGTGCCGGTGCCCCTGGCCCGGCTCAGCACTCACCTGTGCTCTTCATCACCGATGTCAAACTGCTCAGGATGGAGCTGATCTTGGCCAGGTCCACATTGGCCAGGTTGGGTAAGGCGAGTGTTGGTGCCAGGGGGATGGGAGCTGTGCTCACCACCTTTGGAGCTGGGGGGGTTGGAGGGGCTGGGGCTGGTGTTGCCACCGTCCCCGAGGCTGTGGCAGCCGCAGCAGCCGATGGCACCACCTTGGGGACACTCTCGGTCTTGGTGGGGGCTGGAGCAGCCTGTTTGTCCTTCCTCTCCTCCACTGCAACAGAGAGGGGGGGAACAAGAGCAGAAAGGTCACTCAATCCCCCAAAAAAATCTCAGGGAACATCAGTTCTGATTCCCACAGATGTAAAAACATCTTGGATAAGTGTTTTGGGAGATGGAGATTATGACAGTGGGACTGGGACTTCCCTGCCAGGAGATTCAAACCCAACAGCCCCAGCCCACAGCCCAGCACAGGCTTTGTGCCTCCTCCACATCCTGAATGAAGCTGGAAAAGACTGGTTTGTCCTAGAATTCCCACAGGATGATCACGTACCAATGATTTTAGACGTATCGTCCTCCACATCCGAGAGCTCCATGTCTTCCACATCCCGATTATCTGTGGCAGGCTCTGGAGAAACCATCTTATGGCCTCCAGCTGCTGGAGACCTGGTGCTGTTCTCCTCCCCCATGCCCTGGAAAGGGGACTCGGAGCCTGTTGGAGATGGAGCATCCATGCTGGGAGAAGGGACAGGAGACTCCTCGGGATCGGGAAGAGTTGCCTTCAGCTGGTCCAGCTTTTTCTTCAGATTGCTGACTCGGTTAGCAAACGTTTTATAGGCCTAAGGAAGGAAGGACACTGAACTGGGGATCTTTCATGCCTCAGTCACTTCCTTAAGGAAGCAACACACAGTCTGAGAAAACCAATTCCAAATCCCTGGACCCTGCTGTGCTAAGAACTTGACTTCTCCATGGACTCACACAAGAAGTGGGGAGGATTAAACCTTTGTCCACCGACTCAGAACGATTTTCATAACCCCCCCCCTGTATTTTAAGAAATGCATTCTGCCTATTTGGGGCTTTTGGGAGGGTCTGGAGGGTGTTGGTTGTTTTTATTATACTTTACTACTGTCCTTTCTTTGTTCATCTAGCTCTCACATAAATCCCAAGTTTCCAGAATTCAGGATTTGTCACACTAACTGTAATTTTGCCCTGTTTAAGAATCCAGAGGGGATCCAACATTCCAGCAACACACACAAAGTGAGCTTCCAACTGCTGGATTTTGAGAGCATATCCTTGTCTTGCCCAAAGCCTCCATTCTGCTCTCTTTGAAAACCACCCTTACACCAACCCCACAAACTTTTTGATTTGGGAATAGATGAGGCATTTTCCAGCCTGGAGGTGCCCAGTGAACACAGGCAGATGCTGTTCCACCTGTGGAGGATCTAGAAAAGGCACACTTACATTTGCCACCACCTTGACTTCTTTGTACTGTGCCTCATAGAATATCCCAGCGTTCTCCAGCGCCTCGGTGAGCGAGGGGCCGTTCTTCACTTGCTTGTCCAAGCCATTGACAAATTCCTCCAGCTTTGAACTTGCTTCTTCAAACTCCTTGGAAAATTTCTTCCCTCCTGTTTTATCTGCAGGGAGATGAACAGCATGGAAATGAGCTGCCACATGCCAAACCACAGAAGTGTGGCCTCAATGGCAGCACCCAAGATATGGGCACAGTGGAGCTGCACACTCCCAGACCACCCTGGTCATCCACTGGGATCTGGCAAGGAGCAGGCCTGGCTGCTGGCAGAGTGTTCGTTTTCAGACAGTCATTTGCTTTGTCTGAGCTCTGCACCTGAGAGTTTCCACAGAAATTCAAACTAACCAAGATTTTTGGCTCCTGACTACTGGTTCTTAACCCCACTCCGAAATTCTGGCATTTTCCAGATACAAATTCTGGCATTTCCCACCTTGACAGAACTGAGGAGCTCCCACAACACCTTTGGTGCCCTCAGGGCTTTACCTTTCAAGCACTTGAGTGTCTCAGTGCTGCAGACGTCCACCCTCATAGTGGAAAGCTGCTTCTCCTTCAGCTCTATCTGATCTTCAGAGCGCTTGTACAACAGCAGCTCATCAATGAGGGACTGGGGCTGGAAAAAAGAAAACAGGAAAAGCCTCCTTATCACATTCCAGGGAAGAGATGTCCTGCCTCCTCTCTGTTCTAGACTGCTTCCAAGCAAGAACTAACCCAGGAACCATGTGGATCCTGGGATTTTTAACCTCAAATCTCACAATGAGCAAACCTGGGCTCAGGCAGGAGCTGTAATTTCACAAATCTCCTGGTTAAGAGCAGGGACAGGTCTTTTTTATTTACTCTCCATTTCACTCTACAGGTGCCTGTGCATTTCATGAACATGTCCCACTCTGTTAGGGGACTGAATTCAGACAAATTTCTTGCCACCAACACTTCAGCCACCCCAAACTCCTCTTCACAGGGATGTCCTGAGCCTGCCCAGACCCTACCCATGGGTGGCACAACCTCCATGTCACATGTGGCTCTTGGGCCTGGGGTCACCCCACATGCAAACCCCAAAGGTGGGGCTCAGTGCCACGGGTCACTTCCACTCACAGACTTACTCGGAATTCAGCAACAATCTTGGACTTCAGAGCAGCTTTTGGGTTGGTGGAGGCTGTGGGGATAAAGGAAAATTGTGAAGAAATTAAGGAACCACATCCTGATGGAAAGTCAGTCACAAAAGGCAGCCAAATGAAAGATATTTTTAGATAATTTTATGTGTTACCCATCACATCCTCCCCTCCATGCATGTGTCCCTCAGTGCTCCGGGCTCCTGGCAGCTCAGGGGGACATGGACACACACAGCTGAACTGGAACCGAGCTCAGCAAGTGACACTGCTGCTTTTTAACATGCTCTGAACGTTTCCTGGGCACACCTTTTCCTCAGGAAGACAAGTCCCTGCAATGGTCGATCTAACAGCCTTCTCCAAGGAGTCACACCTCCCTACAAGGAGGGGAATGTTATTCCCAAAGTGCCAGACCTGGAGCTGACAGGGTCTCCCTAGGTCTGACCATGCTCAGAGCCTTAACAACTGTCACACCTGGTTACAGGGTGGGGGGACGAGTCCTGCTGGCAAGAGACTGAATCCATCAGATTCTGGACAAAACAGGAGAAACAGGAAAGAAGAAATGAGCTGATGAGAAGCAAAGCACTAAACCCTCCATCCATGCTGGATACAGCCCAGTTCTGTCTGGGAAAGCAGCTTCTGGTATTAAGCCCAGTAATAAACACTCCTCGACTCTTTTAACTTTCTGATGTCACCCTGTGCCACTCGTACACCTGATGTCCCACATGTCACACATCACACCTGATGTCCCATGGTCATACCTGATGTCCCACACATCACACCTGACATCTCACCACCTCTGTGGGGACCACTCAGGGTGTTGGTGCAAAATGAGATCATTAAGGTCACTCTGTTATAGTAAGTTCTCTCCTGCTGGTCTGGTTTCTGGACCATTGGACTGTCACATCCTGTCCCTGAACTCCCAGCTCCAGGTTCCTCCTCCCAGCCCAGCCTGCTGGGGCAAGAGTGTTCCTGAGCATGAAGGGAATGTCCATCTCCTGCTTCTCTCTGTCTTCTCTCCATCTCTGACCACTCTAGGAGCAGTTTCCAAGAGGTTCCACCAGCTCTTTCCTCTCCTGTCCACAACCTCTGCTCTCATATCTTATTTTTGCCTGACTTCTTTTCTTTACAAAGTTGTTTTCTACATCTCCTTGGTGTGCACATCTTGGGGCCCTTCTGAGCCTGCAGGCTCAGCTGGCTCAGCCCACGCTGGGCTCAGCCCTTCTGCTCCTCGAGCAGCCAATTTCTGCATTAGTGCACAGAGTTCACAGTGGTTCCTTACTTTGTGATTTCTTCCACGGCTTATTCGGTTTGTTCAGAGACTCTTTCAGCTGCTTCTGAGTTTTGAAAGTGGTACCTGGAAAACATTTCATTTTTGGCAGTCTGGCATTATGGGATTCCTGTCAAAATCTGGTCTTTGGTGCCATACAGTTGCACGGTGAAAGAGTGAACAGAAATTTGTTTTAAAATACCTCGACCAACTTCCTTAGAGGAGCTGCTGGATGCCCAAGAGAACCTCAGTTTACTCAGGAATGCAGCAACCTGGGGGTGGTCTGCCATTTTTAAATCAAGTTTCTGTTTGCCCTTACACTAAGGCAGTTCAAAAATCACAGTAAAAAAGGGAAAATACAAGGGATCTAAAAATGAGACTCTTTAGGGAGGCTGTAAAGGAATCAGCAATCGAACAGACAAGGGCTGCCCACTGGGAAAGCAGCCACAATACCTGATTTACCTGAAACCTCACAGACCTGTTTCCAAGGTACAGAAATGAGCCATTTCAGAGCAAAAAGCACAAAAAGTCACTTCTCAGCATGCAACACCCAGCTCCAGCCTGTCCTCGTGCCACAGCCCGACCCAAGACACCACATTCCTCCTGCCGTGACAGCCACCGACCCTCAGACCACACCTGAGGCCTTCCTCAACACCTTCAGCTCTTCATGATGTGAGCAAAGCCAAAACCTGGACTGATTTCCTTCAAGTACTGCAACTGCTAATTCCTGGGTTTAACCGACTCCACGTGTTTCTTCTCTAAGGACTCGAGGACTCTTCACCCTCCAGCTTTGCTTCTGCTTCTTCCTACCCCACAAATATGATCAGTTAAACCAGCCCATCACTGAACAGGACTTGGAGGTAATGCCAGAGCACCCTGGTCAGGACGTGTAGGACCATTTCAGCCTCATGTTCTGTTTGCTCTCAGCTGGAGCAGTTCCAGCTCACGTGAAAGAATTCACAGCTGCCTTAAGAAAGGTACAAAAGAGGTAAAGCAGGAGAATCCAGTGCTGCTCACGTCCCACACCCGGCTACGTTACAGCCTGTGCCAGGTGCAAATGCCCCTCATTCCCCTCAGTGACCCCAGACTATTTCTACAGCTTCAGCGAGCTCACGTGGCAGTTTGTAAGGTGAGAAATGCAAAGGGTAAGTAACTTACTCAGTGCTTCTTTCAGTGCCAAAATGGTTTCCTCAGGGTACACGTTTCTGTCCTCCCAGATTTTGAAGATTCTTTCAATGGATTTGGAAACAGATGGATCCCTGGAAGAGAAGAGTTCTTTAACCCCCTGACTGCAGGACACTGGTGTGAGGCTTCCCTCACTCCACAGGATAATTTGACCCAAACCACCCCCCCGTGCAAATTAAAACCCAGCTCATGCTTGCTCTGGCCCACTCTGCAAACACATGGCTGTTCCAACAGAATCCTTTAAGTTCTGCTGATGATTCTAGAGAGTTTGAGATGTCAGAAGAAGAGACACTCAGCCTCCCAAAAGCCCATTAGTTCGTTACTCACTTCACTAATGAAGCAGCCTCAGGAAGCACCTCTGCAAAGGTGTCCCGAAAGACAATGGCATTTTTCCTCTTGCAGTTCTGTATGACATCGTTGGCCAAGTAAAAAAGGTTCAGCCGATGAGGAAAAGCAGCTGAGGACAAAAGAAAATGTAGAGTCAGCATCAGAGAGAACTACCACAACAGGCACACCTTGATCCCAAAACTTCAGTGCTGCTTTTGGGAAAGTTTCAGAGTTTCCAAGGTCCAGCAGGCAAACCCTGGGGACTAGAGAATACATCTTCCATCTACAAAGGATTTTCAGACTCCCCCAGCTGTGCTTGCTCCTCTGACCCTCCTCATGCTCAAAGCTCCAAACTGAGTTACTTCATCAAACCCTTTTCTCAGAGTGGGTAAACTTGGGAAGCTCATCCACATGCTAATGAAGGTAATGAGCTCCTTCACTTCACTAAAGGACATTCCCAAAGATTAAACTAGAGGAACAGTGCCAAGAGATGGTGTTACTTCACCTGCCCATGTGTTGTCACCTCTCACTGCCCGTGTCACCCCTGGCTGCAACCAGAATCAGGTTTTATCTACAGATCCCTCAATTCTCTATCCTGCTTCATTTTCCAGTTGTCCCTACATTGGTAGAGCCACTTCCCACAGCATGGCTGCATGTTGTATCTCTCCTGGTCTCCAGGATTCCTCTCAGGAAGTTCAGCATCCTTCCTGGTCCAGCCCTGGGTGAGAGCTCAGCCCTCACCCACAACCTGAAGAAGCTCCCAGCAGAAACATTCCACCCGTGCTGCCCTCCCAGCATCAGGGTGAATTCACAAGTGAGCACAGGCTGAAAAGGAAGATCCTGCACAGAAGATCCTCCTCTGAGTGGAGGCAGAGCTGAGGACACAAGAAAAGGCTTAGCTGGGATGGGTCCTCAAATCCCCATGGGTCGATGTCCTTAAGCCTCCCTGAGCCCCTGCCAGCAGCACTGGTTCTCCTGGCACTGTGCCCTTGAGCATCACTCCAGACTGGGGCAGGGAGGGCACAGGGACAGAGCCCTCGGGATGTCCCTGCTCCTGATGTCCTGTCCCCACACTGTCCCTGCCCCAGGACACACAGCAAAGGCCTGAGACCAAGCCAGGAGTCACTGCCAGCAGCTGCTCATCCCCACCCCTCATCCCAGGACACACTTTTATCCCTGACCCTGCTCCTCTGGCCACTGTCATCCCTCAGAGCCCCAGCTCCCACATCCCAGGACACACTTTTACCCCTGACCCTGCTCCTCTGGCCACTGCCACCCCTCAGAGCCCCAGCTCCCACATCCCAGGGCAAGCTTTTACCCCTGATCCTCCTCCTCTGGCCACTGCCACCCCTCAGAGCCCCAGCTCCCACATCCCAGGATGAGCTTTTCCAGCACAGACTCAGCGAGCCAAGGACCAGAACCTGTTGCTCACAACCTGTGTGCCCTGAACGTGCTGACAGGGCAGGTTTGAGGTGGGTTTTCTGGAGCACAGAGTGCTCTGCTCTGCCTGGAGGGCTGGGAATTCCACTGCAGCCAGCTTTCCCCAAAACTCCAGCCTCCATAATCTCTCAGATCATCATCCCATTGGAATGGGGCTTCTGTGATTTAGTAAAACCCAGTGCTCAAGTGCCAATTCTCCTGCTGCTCCCTGGATGTTCCCTCCATCCCAGAGATGTTTC
This sequence comes from Argya squamiceps, assembly GCA_037834095.1. NCBI lineage: Eukaryota > Metazoa > Chordata > Aves > Passeriformes > Leiothrichidae > Argya > Argya squamiceps. The sequence continues at coordinate 4,756,609 of JBBMKD010000090.1, read as the reverse complement.
ACCAGCAGAGAGCAGTGATTCCAGATCTTAATAATGGAAAATAGATTTCAAAGAACTATAAAGTTTTGACTGAAATGATCCAGCATCTACACAGCAGAAAGGAATCTGGAAACCCACACCACACAGGAGGAAAGATCCATAGGAAGGGTATGAAAACCAAGTGTCTCTGGGTCCAAGATGCAACAGGCTGTTTCCAATGGGCTCCTCTCAGCTTAAACCAGTGAGGAAATGTGGGCAAACAGGAAACTGCAGAGCTGAGCCCACCCCAGCCCTGCCACCTGCTCCAAACCCAGGCACAATGGCACCAACAAAAATGGCATTTCAGAGCCTACAGATGGGTCGTGTTTAACTCAAACACTCTGAGCAAAGCCTCCTGCAGGGACACTCAGGAACTTCCCAAAGGTGAAGATGCAGAAGAATGTCCTTGCAGGAACATTCCTGCTGGGAAGCTCTGGCTGTGACCAGCATGGCTTGGAAGCAAGATGCCAAACCAACAGCAACATGTCAAATACCAGCAGCCCTGTTTTTCCTGAAAGGAAAAAATTCTATGCCCCAGGAGGCCCAACCCCACCACACTCCCCCCTCACCAAGAGCTCCCTGGGAAGAGCAGGTTTGATGTGTTTGTAGGAGCTTTGGAGTTAAAACATTGAAACACTGTGAAGGGAACCCAGAGCCACCTGCACTTGCTGTGGCAGCACCACTGAGCTCCTGTGGCTGGGACAGGGACTTCCCACAGCGTGACAACTGTGAAGTCCTTGGGACAGAGGATGAAGTGTACAGAGAAGGGAAAAGCAGGGAAAAAAACCATGGAAGAAGGGAGGAACCAAACAATCTTGTCAGGGCCTGGTTGAGTAGGGTAAGATGGTTGAGGAGGGACCTGGATGAAAGGAGAGGTGTGGAGGTGAGATCCTCACAAGGGCTGTGAAGGGAAACCTTGAAAGAATCCCACAAAATCCAACAGGAACTCCAGGCTGGTGCCAAGGGCTCAGGGCAGGAGCCAACTGCAGCAGATGGGAGCTGGGGCATCAAGGACCTGCAGGTGGGAACAGTTCAGTGGCTTTTGAGGAGCTTGGGAAGGGGGAAGGAGTGATGGAAGAGCACTGAGGGCCTCAGGAAGAGCCAGGACAACTGTGAGAAGGCCACGTCCAGAGGAGCTGGCACATCCCAAGGAGAGATGGGCTGGATTTTCTTCAGGGGACAGAAGGGGAAGGGCCCCAAGGATGATGCCACAGTGCCAAGGGGTGTCCAAAGGAGGAGGATTTCTAGGAGAGGTGGCAGTGACAGCAAGGCAGGAGGACCCAGGGTACTTCCTCCAAGGCTCTCACCTTCCTCTCCTTAATTCCATGAAGTACAGACAAAACAGATCAAACTTTGGGGAAAAAGGATCTTCTGCATTCTGCAGTAGTGCCTTGACAGAGAAACCCAACTCTCCCAAATTTTCCAAAAAGTTCAGCACACAACAGATCAGCAATTTAGGGTGGGAATGTTATCTCCATGTTCCTGCCAAGCAAAGATTCCTTGAACTCCCACAAAAGGAGTCAAACCTTCCCACAGCAGCAGAGACAACACTGATGTGCTGAGCATTCTGCCAACACCAACCTTCTCCCTCCAGGTCAGGGACACATCCTGATGGGCACTGCAAACCCCAGTGCTGGCACACGGGCTGTCTGTGCCCACCCCAGGCTGCTCCAGGCAGGCAGGGCACAGAAACAGACCCTGGTCCTTGAGCCCCCAAAGTGCTGCTTTAGGAAATCATGGATTCAGGAGGACAAAGGTGCCACCACTGAGGTGCAGGCAAGCACGCTGTGTTCCCCCAAGGATGACAAGGTGCTGCACACGGGATAAGAGGGAAGGTTTTCAAAGTAAAAGGGACAGATTTCGATTAGGTGTCAGGAAGGAATTCTTCCCTGTGAGGGTGGTGAGGCCCTGGCACAGGTAGCCCAGGGAAAGAGCGGCTTCCCTACCCCTGCAAGTGTCCAAGGCCAGGCTTGGAACAACCCTGTCTAGTGGAAGGTGTCCCTGCCCATGGCAGGGGGTGGGACTGGAAGGGCTTTAAAGTCCTTTCCAACTCA
>JBBMKD010000090.1:4691884-4704152 GCA_037834095.1 Argya squamiceps | reverse complement strand
CTTTGCAGCTCCCCAGGGCTCCCTGCACCGTGCCAGCAGCTTTGGGAATGCCACTGAGGGCAGGGGGCCGGGCAGGGGGCCGGGCAGGGCAGGGAGCTGGCGGGAGGCAGCAGGGAAACAGAGGGGGAAAAACTGAGTGGTGAGCAGAGAGGCAAGATCACCAAAACTGCCCTCAGGAACGTCAGGGCCTCCCTGAAGAGAGCAGGGCAGGGCTGCTCAGGTGTGCCAGGGGTGGCTGCACCAGCAGCTGTTAATGGTGACCTTTCAGCCCTTCCGGAGTGTGTGCTGGCTCTTCCAGAGGCCTCCGCTCAGAGCAGCATGGCAATGAGCATTCCAAAATCCAAGGAGACTTGCTGATGTGGGAGTCACAAACACAGCACCTCGCTGGCACTACCTGGGATGCAGGTCACAAGGAAGGTTCAGTGATTCCTTGCAAAAAACTTTGTGCAGCAATCCAGTTCATCAACATGGAAAGGCGCTAAAAGTTACCCCTGGAAGTATCACTGGAGTCTGATTAAGTCAAACTCATTGAGAAAGGTTTGGGGTTTAGTTTCATTTTTTCTTTAATTTAAAAAATCTTGTCATCGCAGCCAGGAAAGAAAGAGAAAACACCAAGCATAACCAGGAAGTAACTCTGTGGGTTTAATATTTTTGTGGGCTATTTGCCATGTAGGTAAGAGAATTAGGTTTCCTTTTAAAAAGCAAGGAACAGTTGGATGTCACCACGAGTGAACTTGTGAGACACAGCCACGTCCTGCTCGTGGGTGTGAAAGCTGAGCCAGCCCATGAGCCGACGATCTGAGCTCTGCTCCGGGCTCAGCTTTCCTTCCAGCAGGGCTGATTCAGATCTTGGGCAGCCCAAGCAGAGCCTGCTGCTGTCTGACTATGACACCTGAGAGAGCAAGGCAAACCTACCAAAACTGCCATTGGCTTGTGGCGTCTGGCTCCTGCACACACCCCCTGATTTTTCAGCTCAAAGGTGAAAAAAAAGAGAAATAAGAATGGAAAAGCACAGCCCCCCCCAACTGCCTGTGTAGGCTGTCAAATCCAAGGCTTTGATCCTCTGGTTGCACAGAAGGGAGGACACATCGCTGCTACCTCCCACTGCTTGGGGTGAAGGGGGTCTGTGAAGCATTCATGGCCTGACAGGATCAGGGTGGATTTGGATTGTGTTGCTGCTTCTCTTCCGGAGGGCTCTGTATGCTCCCCAGAATAACAGCTGCTAACCCCAGGCTTTCTAGGGGACTGTGCCAGGACAGAGCTCTGAGAACTGCACCCAGCAAATTCCTCAATGGCCTGTGTAACGCTGGAGACCAGCCTGGACTTCCTACATCTTCAGGAGAGTTCCTGGATAATGGGGACTTCCAGCCAGTGGTGGGGATGAACACCTTTTTTTGACCTTTTAATGTCATTTATTTCTGAGAGGGAACAGGGCAAATGTCCCAGTGAAAGGGGATGTAGTTTGGGGCACAGCCCAGACATGAGAGCAGCAATGCCAGGGCTCATGCAGCTCCACCCCATGGGATGCTCAAGGCAGACATGGGCAGTTCCTGGGAACCAGTGCTTGCTCCTGTCCTTGGAGCATGACAGGAACTGGGGCCTGCAGTGCAAAGGGAGCTCTTACAAAGGAGGTATAAACTGCAACTGATTTATTGGAACACTGGGTTGATCCATCAGGAGAGGCGATGGAGGAAAGGAAGGGTCCAAGCTTTGAGAAGCAAATTTGGGTGAGAACAGGCACCTTTTCACTCTTTTTTGAACACTGCAAATAATAATAATAATTAAAAAAAAGACCAGATGGCCGCCCTCCCCCAGTCCCTCCCACCCATCCCAAGGCTTGCCTTCACATCATGCTCTTCCTAAACTGCGACTGTGAGCTTTGTTTGGGCTTCGAGTCTGACTGCTGCAGCTCAAACTGTTTGTACAGGTCCCTCAGCTCTTTGATCTCCTGCAGCACCCTCTTGGCTTGGCTCCAGGTGGAGGAAGCCTCCCCCAGCAGCCTCTCAGATTCCTGCAGGATCCTTTCAGAGTCCGACTTGGAAGATGATGAGGAAGAAGAGGTGGTGGTGATGGTGGTGCTGGTGTTGGAGTCCTTGGTCTTTCTCTTGCCTTCCCCGTAGCCCTTCACCTCTGTCAGCAGTTCCTGAGTTTTTTCCAGTTTCAGTGCAACCAGTTCCTGTATCCGGGAGAGCTGCTCCGGCTCTGCCGAGGCAAAATGAGCCTCCAGCCCCTTCCTCAGCACTGCCCGGTGCGTGGAAGAGTCCCGTCGGGACAGGATTTCTTCCATGGAGGCACATTTATTCTTTTCTGAGTGCGAGAGCTTTTTGGGGACCTGCGGTGTGTACATGGTCCCTTTGTCAAAGGAGTCATTGCGCTGCCCAGCTCTGTCCCACGAGGTCACCTCCTGCCGCGGGAGGCTCCCTGTCCGCCCCTTCTCCGATGACTTGGTGTTCTCCGAGTCCGAGCGGCGCCGCCCGGCGGTGAGGTGTGCCACGGACTTGTCCAGGTCCACCCGGAAACTCTCCTCGCAGGTGCCGTGATCCTCCGGAGAGGCGTCTTCCTCCTGGATCAGGTCCAGGGTCAGCATTCCGTCCGAGGTTGAGGTAGATGCCTGGAGGAGCAGAAAGCAGAGCTGAGTTGGCACCAGAATGGCTGCCTCTGCTTCCAAGGGTCTCTGCACTGTGGATAGACACTACAGAGAGGGAGTGGGAATGCTCCATCACCCAGTGACAGAGCATGGGGGTGGACTTTGCCAGAAGGTCTGCACAGGGCAGTGGTCCCCGAGAACAGAGGATGAGAGCTGATGACCTGGAGCTGTCCTTATGGCAACTCTCAGTTGAGAATGGAGCTCCAACACCAGCTCTCCTTGCACTTACTTACAAATGGAACACTTCCAGGGAATTTCACCCAAGCAGGTGTCTGGGATTGGTTGTACCTACCACAGCCATGAGGTGACCCCGCGTGGGAGGGCGCCGGGAGTGCTGGATCTTGGCTCTGTCACGCGTCGGGTGGGCAAGGAAACTGTCCTCTTCAACGGTGACCTGCAGGGTGACACAGGCTGTGAGCATGGAACACGAGCCATTCCCAGCTCCTGGAGCTCTAAGCAGGAGGAGACTGGCAGGCAGTGGGGTGTGGGAGTCCTGTCTTGGAAGTGGCCCAGTGTTCGCCTGGTCTCTCCCCTCTGTTCCACCATGGGATTACATCTGCTCAAGTCATTCCTGACAATTGAACCTGTTGGCAAAGACCCCCGTGACAGACTCTGCTGGAAGCCATCTCTCCTGAAGTTTGCTGTGCTTCTTCCAGCTCCAAAGCCTCTCCCATAGTCTGACCTCAGTTTTCCTTCACTACAGGCTCTGTGCTGCCATCCAGGAGAGAAAAGAGCCTCCTGGCAGTGCCATGGCTCTGTGGGAAGCTGAGTGTGAATGGGAGATCTGAAACAGGTCTGAACTGAGTAAGGGTTCCCATGAAACATTAATGTGAGAGTCAGCCCTGGAGTGAGGGCACAGCCTGCTCCAGGTAGGTTCTCCTTCACACTGAAGGAAACTATGTGGGAATTCTCACCCTGACCTGCCTCTGCCAGCCCAGGTGGTGTTCTGAGTTACACCCTGTGTCCCCAGGAGGAGGCTGAACTGGGGCTGCCCAGTTATTTTTCTTGGCAGAAGCTGCTCTGTATAACTTGGATCTCCACACTCCCCTTGAGGAGCAGGAGCAGCTCTGCTGGAGACACTTTGTGTGGATGTGTCCCCAAGACAGGCCTGTTCCCAGCAGTCTCAAATCTTCACCTGGGCTAAGACATGGGAGCCAGGGCTCAGCCTGAATCCCGCTCACCTCGTCCAAGATCCGGTTTTTAGCACGTGTGATCGCAGAGTTGAGGGCATTAATCCAGGACTCTTTCTCTTCTGGACTCACAGCCAGGAAGATCAGATTTGGTGCCTACAAAAGAGGGAATTCAGGTCAGTTCTGGAACTCACACAGAGGCCAGTGTGAGGCCTACAGCCTCTACAGAAAAGGCAAAGCAGAGCTGAACCTCCAGCCCTGTTTGCCCCACACAGCAGACCCCAGGACCATCTACATCCTTCTCTTCCCTGCATCCCCCAGGACCATCCACACCCCTGCCCACCCCTGGAGCCAGTGGCTGTTGGGCTGGCTGCATCTGGGCAAGCCCCACATACCGTGTTTCCAGGCTGCCTGGAGTGGGCGAGGGTAAATTTGCTATGGTTCTTTTTGCTTCTGCTTTTGGACTTCCGGAGCTCTTCACATTTCTCGTAGTCACTCAGGTCAAACGTTTCCTGTATGTTTTTTTCATCTTTTACCTGCAAAACAGCAAGAAAATTAGAGCTTTGCAGATGCCAGACTCAACTGCTCCAACCAGCAGGATTTCAACATGAGGGTTTCAACTTGTCTCTTCTGGAATGAGGGAGCCTATTTAAAAGGATAGCAAGAAAATCACACTTTGCCAGGTTAATTCCTGCCTCTTCTACCCCCAGAGTTACTGGTGCCAGGGTGAATGGTCATGCAGGTGTGATCAGACACAGCATTCCAGCTTGTGGACCCTCAAAATGTGCAGGATTTACTCCAGCCACAAGGACAGGGCCCTGTGTGCTGGCAGGGGGCTAGGGTGGAGGTGGGAGGTGCAGGAGAAGGTGGGCTCTTGTCTCTGGTTCAAAGGGACAATTATTCTCTGTAGACAGCAGAGCAAGAGGTGGAGTGATAATGATTAGCACTTTCTATTTTTTACCCTGTGCTGGCAGCTGACTCTGGGGGAAGCATGGCTGGGCCCAGAGTGTGGACATGACACTGAGCCCCAGCCCTGGAAGGGGCTGTGGACAGAACCCACCACCCAGGGCAGGGGCTGCTAGGCTGTGATGAGGCTCTCAGTGTCCTTTAAAGAGTCCTTGAGTGACCACTTTGCAAGGTCTCCCATTTTCCAGGTCTGTTCCCCATCACTCTGCACAGCTGAGTGTGACAGGTACGTAGGGATGGATCAGTGCCACAGAGGCTCAGATTAAAGATGGAGCTTGCACAGGATTACTGAGGCTGTGGTTACACTGGGGGACAGGCAGGGGTCTAGGGGCACATAGGGGTCTGGATGCTGACCCCCGATGGTGCCATCCCTCGGGGAAATTTGGAGCAGAGGGAAAATGGCAAAGCTGTCTGGACCTTTCCTCTTCATCGCTCTCCTAAAGCATCATCCTCAATCCCACTCCTACAGCAGGGAAGCTCTGCTCCTCCATGATAAACACAAGGAATTAGGAAACTGGGGTGGGAGAGAGCTCGGGTCTGCATGTCCATTACAGACACTGCAGCAGGCTCAAATCCACATCCATCTGCTTAATCCTACTCCAGCCAGTCATGCCAGGCTGCATCAGTGGCACTGGAGGGTGTGTAACTCAGGTGCTGGGAAGGCAGATGGTGGTGAGGCCTAAGCCCTTGGATTTCCTGAAAGGACTCCACCCCATTTCATGCATTTCCTCCAGTTTTGGGAAGTACTGAAGGAACTCCCCACGATTCTTCCATAGAATTTAATCAAAGAGGGTGACTAAAGCAGCTTCCTAACAAGGGGCATGGATAAACTGACCATCTGGCTCTGCCTGATGACAGCAGTTCCCCTCTATCCTTCATCCTTGTGATTCTGAATGTGTCCCAGGATCCACAGGACAATCACTGGCGCTGCCATACCTGATGGCTCGGAGCTGCTTCCTGCTTGTGACACATCCCCTGTGTCTGGGTGTGGTAACAGAGACTGTCTGGCTGCACATCCTCCCCACACGCTGCTAATCGGCTTTGATCTCTTCCCACTCCCATCCTACAATCCACCTCTTTCCAAGAATCTCAGCTGAATCGTGCCCGACTCATTTGCAGCAGGAAAAGCTGATCCCCCTCTGAGCCCCCAGCTGTGCTCTGAGGCTGAGACCAGAGCCTTTGCTCCAGATGTTTGCTCATGTGGGTCACTGGGGCTTCCCCAGCCCTCCCCTTCTCTGCATGCAGAGCTCAGGCAGCTGGGACTCAACCTCCTTCCTCCAGGAGTATCCCCAGGAGGCTGCAGGACAGAGCAGGTGTCTTTGGTTCAGACAAACACCCTGCAGGTGCAGCTTGTCCTTTAAACACCTCCGAATGACAGGAGCCAGGGCTCTGACACTGCACTCAGACATGCTGAGGGGATCCTGCCCCTGTGTGTGACCCGTTATAAAACACTTAAAACTGGGAAGAAGCAACATCCACACTGGGATTCCTGGGGGAAAAGGGTCAGCAACACCCTGGAGTAGGTGGCTGTGGTGACACAGAAATTCCAGGGGGCATGGGAAGAACAGTGGGTGTCTCACAAGGGGCATGGCCAGCTGAGCCCCCTCCCATGTTCATATAACAGAACAATCAGTGTGTAGAGAGAGAAACTAGACAGAAGGAAGGTGAAAGGCAACTCCAGAGGCACTTGCCAGCTCTTTTGTCCTTTGTGGGAGGCTCCTGAGGCCAAAAGGAGGGAGGTGGCAGCATGAGAGGCAGCTCAAAGCAGCCTCGGAGGTAGGAGAGGCTGAGGACAGTCATGCAGGCCATTCTACATGAAAACAGGACAAAACTAGCCTGAGACCTTCTGGGACCATGTGGCCAACAGAGCTGAAATCCCAGTCACTGTGTTAATTGCAGGTGGGTGACAAACTTGCAGGGTGTCACCTCCTCCATGTTCTCAGTGAGACAGGGGCCATACAAACCAAACCTTCCAGGCTTCTCCAAAGAGGGCTTGGCTGGATGTGTCCCAGCACCCGAGCAGTGCCCAGGAGGAAGTGGCCCCTGGTATCAGTTCTCAGTAGGAAGGGATGAAGCAAGAGGTTGATGGTTGATTTTGGCAAAACCATTCCCAACTGGGAGGATTCCAGCAGGTCTTTCCTTCCCCATAACTTAAGAATTGAGGGATCTCAGAGCCTCACCAGCAGGTGGGTCCTGCTCTCTGTACCCTGCGGGCTGCTCGGGATTGGAAGGATTCAGGTGAATCAATCCCAGCAGGTGCTGCCCTGGCTGTCTGCTGGCATTGCTGTTGAGTTGTACCCATTCAAGACAGGCAAAACAACCTTGCCCTGTGGTTCCACCTGGCTCCTACCCGTGGGGGAAGGGAAACTGAGGCACAGAAACGAAATCGGAAACATCCCCCGTCCCTACAGCAGGGAACATTTCTCTGCAGCCATGAGATCACACAGCCCCCCACCCCTGGCAGCTGCCCCTGCTCAGGGTGTCACTGCCTGTGCCAAGGCTGACAGTGCTGACGCTGCTGGGATCCGAGGAGAGGAGCTGCATTCCTTGCACTCCTTCCCTCGCAGCTGCCGCCCGCCCGCCTCGGCCCCAGGGGCACCCTGCACTCCTTCCACCCTCAGATGTGGGGGGCTCTGGGCATGTAATGGGTCAGAACACCAGCCATGCATGGCACCCCTATCCCCTGTCCAGAGGGTCACAGCTGTTTGTGCTTCCAAAGGTCTGCTCCCCATAGGAAGGCTCGTTGCAGCATGCTGGCAGCGGGAGGGTTAATTAACCACCCTTGGGTGTCTCACTGCTGAGAGTTTGAATTTCCTCACCAAGCTGTGACCTGCAGTGACTCTGAACCTCCTGGACCCAGGTCAGGGCTGTGTTTTGGGGCCAAACCATGCATGGAGGGGCTCAGGGTAGGTGCTCAGTCACACCAGTCTGGGATGTTTGGTGATGATTTTGCTTGAGCAGTTCCCTGCCACAATGGGACGTGGAAAAATGTGGAAGGTACAGAAAATCACAAGACACCCAGTGTAAGGCACCCACAAGACACTCAGGAGGCCACAGTGCAGCTCACGATGTAACCACAAACCTCCAGACTTTCAGTGCAGCCAAATACCCAAACATGGGCAGTTTTGGGACAGACAGTTCCCCTTGTAGGCTGCGACTAAAGTTTCACTTCCTCCAGCTGAGCAGCTCTAATTCAGCAAGGGACAGAGCTTCCTGCAGACCCTGCTGACTGTCACTGGGACAAGGATGCACATGCATGTGAGCAGGCCTGTCCAGTCCTTGTCATGGCCAGCTCGCTGCCCTTAGCTGATGAGGGGATGGTGGCAGCATGTGGCTGCTTCAGTCCCTTCTCCAAAGAGTCACCACCAAGGCTACCAGAGACACAGGTTCCCCAGAATTACTGAATTATGACATATTGAGGGTTTTGGAGGGACCTTAGAGCTCATCTAATTCATGGCAGGGATACCTTCCACTAGCCCAGATTGCTCCAAACCCCACCCAACCTGGCCTTGGACGCTTCCAGGGATGGGGCAGCCACAGCTTGTCTGGGCAGCCCATGCCAGGGCCTCCCCACCCTCATAGGGAAGAATTCCTCCCCCAAATCCCATTGTGCTGCGTACAGCGGCGCTCACTGAGGGCAAACGCCCCATGGAGCCTTAGAGAACCGAGTATGCAAACGCACCCCCAGCCCCCTCGCCGGCTGTGCCGAGCTGGAACCGAGGAGCGGCACCTCCTCGAGTGCTCTTGTGCTAATTGAGCCGATGCCTTTGGTGGCAAACAAGGGAATTCTCAAGAGAAGCGTTTCCTCATCCCCCTCGTCACCCGGGTCGAGCTGTCCGGCAGCCCCCGGCTTCCTGCGAGGAAGTGCCGGGCCCGGCTGTGTCAGCTCGGCCGCTGCTCCCCGCCACAGGCGGGGACAAAGCTGGGCCAGGAACAGGGAACAATTCCCAGAAATGTGCCGGGGGGAGGGACCATCGTGAGGAGAGCGAGGGGAAAGAATGCAAGAGTGAGCTAAGAAGGTGGTGGTGTGCTCAGCAGAGCTCAGCCCTCTGCAGCTCATCTCTACAGAGCTAGTTTTGGCCGAGGACCAAACGCTGAATAACCAAGGATTTTGGTGTGAGTTCACGGAGTTCAGCAGCCGTGGGGGAGCAGAGTGAGCACGGCCGGAGCCTCAAGCTCCCATTTTGGGAGGTGCCAGACAAGTTCCACAGCTTTCAAAGGGCAGCACTCAAACACCCTGTTAGGCATTTAACATCAGCTGGGCTGAAAAACTACATTTCCTCTCCTTACAGACTTGGCTCTACCAGGGAAAAGCCCAGGCTCCTATTAGGCATTCCCAAATTCTCCTGACAAAACTGAATAATCAGGGCTGATCTCTGACCTGCAAGCCCAGTCCTGGACAGACAACTGAAAAAGCACACAGATTCCCAGGAGGAATCAGCATGGATATTGATGGGATTTTGTTAGTCTGAATTTTGGAAATCTCCCCATTCCAGACCTCAGCCCATGCTCAGCTCCGAGCAGTTCCAGTTTTCAGAGCAGTTCTCTTGGTGCAACATCAACACCTGCCCCTACCCAACACAGCTCCCGAGGGATCCCGGTGTGGAACAGACAATTCCCCTTCCCCACATGCTTTGGGGAGATGGGATTCATTGCCCTGCCTCCCAGATGGAGAAATTCAGGCAAAAGTAAATAAATGTCTGCTTCAAAATCATTTAATGAGCACATGGCAGAGCCAAGGAGTTTCCAGGAGTTTCGGGATTTAACCCTTTCTGCTCCAAGATGGTGGGGAGGGCTGGGAATGTGGCTTCACCTGCAGAAGCACCTCTGGAGCAGACACTGAGCATGAGCCAAGCTGCCAGGATACAGCAGGTGCTCTGGGAGCAGAGCTTGGAGCCACTGGTGGGCCTTCCCTGGGGCCTGGGAGGGGTCCTGGCTTTGCTGAGTGCTGATGCTCCAGATCAAACCCTGCACCACACATTCTGAGACCCTGTGAGCAGGAAATCTTGGACACCCCCCAGGAACCCCCCTGGGATTCCCTACAATGAGACCCCCAGGATGCCAGACCCCCTGACACTGGTGTGTTCCTCAGTGCCACAGGCACAGAGTCACCTTAGTGCACTCCAGCCCCACATGTCACCTCCACGGCCAGCACAGAGTCACCTCAGCACACACCAGCACAGAGATGTCATCTCTGTGACCACATCTCTGCTGGCCACAGATTCTTCCATATAAAGCCTCAGCAGCGGCTGCTGTGTGTTATTTATGGTCCTCACACACACACGGAGCCTGGGGGCCTCCTCAGGCCCAGCTGGGAGTTTTTTCCCCCTATGAAACACAAACACAAGAGCTTCTTGTTCAGAATGGGCTCTGTATGGCCCCTCCAGCCTCATCCCTCTCTTGGGCTCCCAGTACACCTGGATTTGATCTGGAGCTACCTGGACATCTATCGCCTGTTCTGTGTTTCTCTCTGGCTCTGGAGCAGCCAGGAGGTTGATGGGAGCAAGCTCTGGAATGCCAGCAAGCAGCTCAGCATGACCTGGACATCCAGTCCACTTTTTAGGCCATTTCTTTGTTATAACAAACCCTGACCCTCTGCCTGTGCCATGTCCATGGCTCGACCAGCCTTAAATCAAATTGTCCCTTCCTCTCTCCAGGTGCTGACAGAGCCAGGCCAGGCAGCCGGGCATCCAACCACGGTCTGTCAGGAAATTACCTCCAGTGAGGGGGGAAACCCAGAGAGACCAGGATTTTATCCCAAATTTCCTGAGCTGGAGCAATCCCATGCCTATTGTGGGCACCATTCTGCCCAGCACAGCTCTGGGATGTCACAGGGGATAGGAAGGAGGAGGGCTCTGGCCTGGGGAGTTCTCCCTGATGGATTTATGGAGACAAAAAGCACAGGGGGGGCATGTAAGGACAGCCAGGTGCTGGCTCAGCCTGACAGTCACATCCAATGTCAACACCACGTTAAACCCCAAAGCCCAGCAAGGAGATGAGGGGCAGTGGAGGGGGCACGTCTTACAACAGGATGTCGATCCGGGGTGAAATTTCCCCGTTTTCCTCTTGGCATAGGGGAAAAATACAAGAGATCGACCTGTAAACGGCTCGATTCCAGTTGTGAGAGTGGAGTTATTTCCCAATAGAGAGTGAGCAAGTGGGAACAAGGCAATGTTGGGCTCAAGGACGGAGGACACGCACAGAAAGGAGCCGGCATTGCTGTCGCCGCGGCGGAAAGAGGGCTTAACTCTCGCTAACTGAATCCTTTCGTGTCTCCACGCTGGGAAAATGTCTCCCAGCAGAGCTGCCTGGGGGAATCGCTGTCAGAGCCGACACCGACCCCGACCCCGGCCGGGTCCTGCCGGCGCCAGCCCGGGGAGAAGAGAAGCCCCCGAGGAACCTCCTCGGCCTGGCTGGCGCTGGAGGGGCGCTGGGAAGGGCCGGGGCTGCGCCTTTCATATGCAAAGGGAGGAAGGGGGGATGGGAAAGGAAACTGAAACCGATCCTACCTCCTTCTCCGAGATGTAAAGCTGATCTCCCTTCAGAACCACATAACGGTTTTTCCAGATTTCCCTAAAAATGCCTTTCCCGCAAAATTTCCGCACCCAGCCGACCTTCTCCGGCTGCACAGGTTGCTGGTTTCCATCCTGGTGCCCCTAACACAAAGCGAGAGGGGAGAAAATGGGGGGAAATGGGGTTATTCTTGGTTTTACACTCCTTTTTTCCCCCCTTCCCTCTTCGCCCAACTTTTGTCACCCCCTCCCTCCGGCCCCTCTCTCCGCCGACGCCGGGACCGAGTCCTTCCCCGGGGTCACTCCACGGGGATTTTTGCGCTGCAGACACGAAGCGACAGTAGCAGCAGCATCGGGAGGACGCTGCGAGGAGCGGGCAGGGTTCCCTCCGCGATTATATAAGACAGGCCGGTGTCTCTATCGCCTCATCCAACGGGCATTTACCCATGGAAAGGGGAACAGGAGGGGGATGGGCGGAATTCGAACCAGCTGGGTTTTCTTACTGCGGTGAAAATTGCATTTCAGAGCTTTTTACGAGCAATTAATCCAAGAGGTGTAATCTACGGTTGGCTCATATCAGAGATGTCTCTGTAGGCAGCGATGAGACATCGCTGGGTGCAGCACACAGCACGGCAAAGAGCGACGGATTGATGGAGCCTCCGGATTTTATCGTTTCCTTGTGTTCCAAGATGAAAACTGCCTGCCTACATCACCCGGTGTCTGTGGCGGGTGCGGGAGGCAGGAGGGGCGCCGGGCAGGGGCAAGAGCAGGGCCGGGCGCAGGGTTTGGGTCTCTTTGGATCCGCTTGGGGGGTCTGTGCGCTTTCTGCGGGGGGAGCAGAGGCGAAGCGAACAACCGGCCCCGGAGAGACAATCCCCCCCCTCCCCAAAACATCCAGGAGCCTCCCTCGCCCTGCCTTGCCCCGGCGAAGAACCGAGTCTCTACTCACCCTTTTTGCAGAATTATTTTTTTTCATCGTTCCTTGATACGCTCGGAGGCGATTTGGGGCGGGG
>JBBMKD010000090.1:4675675-4689879 GCA_037834095.1 Argya squamiceps | reverse complement strand
CTGTCTCCCATTTCTGTACCAGAAACAGGCAGCTGCACTTCCAGCAATGAGGCCGACCCTGGAGGTGAGATGGTCTGTGCAGCTCCTCATCCCCATCCCCATCCCCATCCCTGTGGGACAATGAAAAGCCTCTCCAAGGTGTGTTTGTGTCTCTCCTTATGTTCACGTGGCCCCTTGGCTACCCCTGGCCCTGATACTGTAGCTGCTCCTTGTACTGATCCATAATAAACAGTTGCCAAAATCGCATCTTCTTGCAGAGCAGATCAGCAAACTCTTGGTTTATTTACGTATTTAACACCCCACACACAGCATTTTGCCTCTGGATATCAAGTGTGAAGCTGCTGCCTGGAAGGCGAGCAGAGTTTAATTAGGACACATGCTTTTCTGTGTCTCTGATGATAATGACAGTGTTGGTGTCTGGGAAAGGAGCTGCTGGAGTAGTGGATGGAGCAGGGGGCTGCCCAGGATCCTCTGACTGCTGTGATTCAGCTCCCCGCTGTTGGGGTCTCAGGCTCTCAGAGACCTGAGTCACCCGTAAAAGGGAATTCACTTGTGGCTCTGCCTGTCCCAACAACCCAAAATTCACCAAAAAATCACTGTACAGGTGCCCACCCACACCTAAGTTCTACCCTTAGCTGTGGGCAGAGAATCCCTCCCAGCACAGGTTGTGTTCTCCTCTCCCTTCCCCCAGGAGCTGCCCACGACCCCCAGGGCCAGGTCCCCTCCTCCCCGCAGGGCTTTGCTCTCTCCCACATCAATGGGACTTAGTTGTGATGCCAAGATAATTCCCAGGGATTTAGGAGCTCACTTCATTTGATCTGGCTTGTTAATTCCCAATCAAGTGCTGATTAGAGGCCAGGGAGCAGAGATGGAAGTGGACTTGCAGGTTCTTTGGTGTGGTCCTGGAGGGGAGCAAAAGCTCTTGCAGAGGCTCAGGCTGTAACTGCACCTTGTGGCATTGGAAAAGGGAAAGTGGGAATCATCTAGCAGACAGATTCGGCCAAACTGGGGGATTTAATAGGATTCAACATATACAGACAACAGAGCAAAGGGCTCCTGTGCCCATCAGCCATGCCCCCAGCATGGGGCAGCATCACTGGGCTCCTCATGGGACTCATCCAGTGTGTCCAGGTAAAGAGCCAGGAGCTGCAGGGATCCAAGGGCTTTCCCAGACTCTCCTCAGGTGATAATCCCAGTTCTGGAGCCATTTGTGAGGGCACAACGAGGAGCTGCAGTGGGGGGCACATCCTTGCCGTTGGGCTAGTGCCAGCTCCAGCATTCACTGCTGTTCTCAGTGTGGAGGGGAAGCTCCAGCTGCAGGGCAGGAACATCCTGCTCTGCTCTGCTCTGCTCTGGGAAAGCTCTGAACATGCAAAAAAGTACTCCTTCCTTCAGGATTCACCGTCGGCTGCTGGACCTTGGTGGGACTTGGGAGCTGTCAGTGCTTCGACCGCGGAATCCTGCGGCTGTGACCTCCTCCAGGAAGCTGCCACGAAAGGTTCAGGTCAGTGGAACAAGGGCCAGAGATCTGCTCATGGCACCCTGATACTTGTCTGAGAGGTGTCCAAGGCCACAGGGGCTGTGACTGTCCCCAGCACAAATCCCAGGCATCACACGGCCAGGGCTGGGAGCAGCTCCCAAAGCCAGGAATGCTCCCAGCCGGAAGGATGCTGCCGGAGGATGGTTCCTCTGGCAATGAGACACCACGGCCATTCCCAGGCTGACTCATCCTTCAGTGTGCTGATCAGGTGATCTCAACAGCAATGCTTTAAAAAACACCCCAAAAGATAAAGAAATACAAACCAAGATATGCCACAAATCCTACAGAAATGGGATTCCCCTAAACTGGGGCTGGAGCACCTCTTCCTGCCCAGGTTGTCAATCTTGAGGGGTTTGAAAAATAGTAAAATGTTAAAATCCCCTGATAGCAAAACCCTGCAGCAACACCCAGCTCTGAGTCCCATTGGACACAGCTGGGAGGAGGCACAGCCAGGGCACTGCCCACGGTGGCACCAGCTGTGGCACAAGCTCTGGCACCTGGCTTTGTGTTCCAGCCTGATCTCTCTCTCCTCCAGGTTATTTTTAGGCACTAAAACCAGGCAGAACTGCACTCTGGCAGGGAATGACTGGTGTTTTTAGGGTCTCCTGGTTCTGTGCTGTCTGGAGCCTGTGACCAATGACACCTCAGGGTCCCTTGGCATGGCCTCTCTGAGCACATTCCCAGTCTGGAGTGACTGGAGGCAAGAGCCAAACTCCCACCTGCCCTCCAGGGATGAGCTGCACCACAGCACAAATCCCCCTGGTGAGGATGCTGTTCCAAGGACCCTGCAGATAACAGGTGAGGACCCAGCACAGGCATCTGCAGGTACCTCCACAGCTGGTTCCACCCAACCAGGGCCTGGAGATGGAGCTCCCAGGAGAAATGAACCTTGTGCAGTGAGGAGGGTCCCAGGAGGATCCGGTGCCGCCACTGCAGCTGTAACTGGGTAACTGGGTCAGGCCCCACATCCTGGGATTAGTCCCAGCAGGTTTGTGCTCAACCTGCCCAGGATGAGTCAGCCCCAGCACCAGATGTTCCTGGCAACCCTTTTTATCCGATTATTGATCCTTTGTAACCCTTTCTTCTCCAAACCCTGCGGAATTGCACTGGAATCCCTAGGAGCAGAGCAGATTCTCCATCCTTTGAGCCACCCCTTTGGGCCCACAGATGTTGGTCCCAGTTCCAGCAGGGAGCAAGAACAATGGAGCCAGGATTAGGTGCTTACACGGCTGCTTGGCACATTAACACCCAAATCCCCTTGTTCCTGGTGAAATATCTGCCCTAATCCCACGGGAATCAGCAAGGCCATGGATTACGTGAGGGGCTGGGACACTAAAACCTGGCTTTCCTCGTATCAGACACCTCATGGACGTGCTGAGATATCCCTGATCCTAGGGCACTGTACTGGAATTGTGGATAACAGTGGACAGGAGACAGTTTTATTGTTCTTCCATTCTCAGGGAAACCTTTTCTAAGGGAAAATGGATCATTTGGGACAGGGATGAACAGAACAGGCCCTTTGCTGTCCCCTCCCAGGCAGGACCCTGCCACATCCAGCCCCCTTCCAAAGCACCAGCATTTTCCCTTTCTGCCCCTCCCCAACCTTCATTCTTTGAAATGCAAATTTGGATACAGAATCCCAGTTTTTCTGTGAATAATTCAGGGACTGCACAGCAGCAGGGCCCAAACCAGCCCGGGTGGCTCCTAGCAGCACCAATCCAAGTGGAGACAATGATGGAGCTGCAGACCCTGAGCTTCAGCAGCAGCTCAGGATTTTCTTACCATCCCACACTGAGCACAGGGAATCTGGAGAGAATTCCTGCTCTCCTGCCTGGTCAGCAGCAAGCTGTGCCAATGGGAAGCAATTCCCACTGTGGCCTCAATTCTTTCCTGTGCCCAAAGTGAGTAATTTGGGTTCAGGAAAAGTTATTTGTATTTATAAACCAGACACTTCTCACTGGAAATTCCATACTGACAGGAATCTTTGCCCACCTTCAGCAAAGCAGCTGCAGCTTATTCAGTGCTGAATTCTCATGTGCTGTTCTGGCTTCCCAGTGTTATGAACTAGAAAAACTCCACTTGCCTGCCCTTAAACTCATGGAAATGCAAGTTAAACCTCCAGCTCAGGGATCTGTCCCTGAGCCACCATGAGAAGAGCTGGGTCTGGAGCACTGACACCCATTTCCAATGTGGGGATCCCAAATTCCTGCTGTGCCAGCAGTTTTACAGGCAGGATCTGCAGAGAGGTGGATTTTACCTCCTGGTGTTGTGGATGGTGGTCCCACCCAGGACGATGCGGACCCCGGGGTTGGAGCGGTTCAGGTTGAACACAGTCAGAGCCTCCTCGTAGGTGGCCCCTCCGATGAGGAATACGATAATGTCCTGAGGCCTGGGATAAAGGCACAAATCATGGAATGGTTTGGGTTGAAGGGACCTAAAAGCTCATCTCGTTCACAGCAGGGACAGCGTCCACCACACCAGGTGGATACAAGCCCTGTCCAACCTGGCCTTGGACACTGGGATGGAGCAGCCACAAATATTGAGCTGGATTTAGACAAAGCCAAAGATAAATCCTACACCTTGGAGGCAGTGACCCATGATCCAGAGGGTGCCTCCTCCAGACCCTCCCTCATCCCTGTGACATGCTGGGCTCAGAGCTGAAAACAACCCACTGAATGCCCCTCTCCTCTCCTGAACTTTCACCCACAGCCCTGAGCAGGCTCCAGCAGCGCCATCCCAATCCCTGTGGATCCACACGCCCATGTTTAATGCATGATCTGCTGGGGCTGGGAAATCAGGATCGATTCCGGAGTCAGGCAAGGACACGGCGCTGCCTTGCAGCTCAGGGCAGCTCATGCTTGTGACTGATCAGGAAACTGCCAGGATTTGTGCCTCAGTTCACCTGACAGGGCATTTCCCAGCCAGCAGGGAAATGTGGGATGGTAGAGAGAAGCCAAGCAAGAGGAAGGGGGGAAAGGAGGGAAGCGCGTTCCTCCATCCCAACACAAACTCAGGTATGCTGTGCACATCCTGCTTTGAAGTGAGCTTGCTCCTTCTCTCTCCTGTAACCATCCTCCCAGTCCCCTGGAAGGACCAACAGGAATTTCTTTCTTGGATCACTACATGGACAGCGTGACCTGGAGAAAAGCTGTTCCTGCCTCATTGGGACGCAGGCACAGAGGGAGCATGTTGGCCACTAGATTTCCATGGAACACCACATCACTTCCTCCCTGCCCAAGGGGATGTGGGAAAGCAGGGAAAACTCATGGAAAAGGTACTGCAGTCCTTTCCCAACACGATCTGTATCACCACTAACTACACCAAGCCTGTGTCTCCTCAGAGTCTGGGTTAGGTCTGCATGACCCTCTCCAGCAGGATCCCATTTCCATTGGGAACAGTAGTGACTCAGGCAGGGGAGCTGCAGCTGGACTATTTTTGGCAATCCCCAAACACCAGACAGCACAGCCATCACAGAGGCAGCTCTGATGAGCGAGGGCTTCATCCTTCACCTGAGCCTCCCAATGGGAATGGCACATCTGAGCCAGCAAGAAAAGCCAGGATGAGACATATCCAATCCTGGGAGTCTGCTCCAGGGAACATTCTTGGGGATACAAGACCTTCACATCCACGAGGTTTCTGTACCAAGGCCCAGTTCTGTTCATCATCAGTCCAACCCCGCTGTGGGGACAGCGCCAGGGACACCAGGGATGTCCCAGTGCCAGCTGGTGTGTCCCAGTGCAGGCTCTGCCCCAAAGGCCCCATGTACCTGTCCCGGAGTGTGTTGGGGCCCAGGTAGGGATACTGGCTGTCCTTGAGCTTTCCCTTGATGAGCTGGTCCAGGGTTTCCTGGAGCAGGGGCTGGTGCTGGGTGTACACATTCTCGATGCCCTGCAGCCAGAGAGAAGCTCTTTAGGAAGTGACCCAGCAAGGAAGGAACATTAGCAGAGGCACAGCAGGTACTACCCCTGAATTTGGGATTGAGAAGCTCTCCAGCAGCTCATTCCCATTGTTCTCAGTGGAATCAGGCCCTAAAGCCACTGCCCCCTCTGTGAAACCCCCGTCCTGAGCCAGCAGCCCACAGATTCCTGCCAGCCCTGCTCCTCTGGGCTGCAGTTTTGGTTGAGCCTGTCCCCGTTTCCCCAAGGCAGCTTGGTACCTTCAGGCCTTTGAGGAACTGCTTGGTGATGGCCACAGCATCCTTGGGGCTGAACAGGTCACTGCCTCGGGCCCGCTTCCCTCCGTACTCCACCACGGCAGACACCAGCTGTGCAGGGAGAGGGCAGGAGCCCTGTCAGCCTGGGGGCTCCTTCCAGGCTGTGGTCAGAAGTCACTGCAGACACCTCGTGGAGGTGTGGAATGGGGACAAGGAGCCATTGGGAGCTGATCCCAATGGAGCTGTACATGGACGTGAGGGGGCAGAGCAGCAGCATCCCCACATCCCCCAGCCCGCCCCGACCCTCCTGCTTGAGGAGAGGTTTCATCTCCATCGCCTGCAGCAGCGACATCAGCTCCTCCACACGAGGTGACATCATCCCGCTCCTCCACCTCCTCCCCAGCTGCTCCTGGCACTGCTGCCTGTTCCCTCCCTGCCAGCTCCTCTCCATCCCCAGCCCTTCGCTGCAGCCACTGCCTGTGCTGCAGAAGCTAGGGAAAGTGGGGGAGGAAAGGAAGAGAGGAAGCACATCCCAGGCCCATGTACGTGCCACACTCCCCTCCCAGCAGGCTCCTGCCATCCCTTCGTTTTTAAATCTTTCCTAATATCACAGAATCACAGACTACATAGGAGTGGAAGGGACCTCTGGAGCCCAATCCCCAACATTACTGATTTAGCACATGGAAATCCAGTCACTTATTTAAAACACTTTTTAAAGCCACACCCACAGGTCCCAGCCGGGCTCAAGAGCTCTGTGCAACAACACAGCCCCGGGCTGACCCGGAACAGGCAGGTTTCACCCCAAAGAGCAGCGATTCCCTCATCCTGTGGGACATGAGGGCTGCCCCCGCCCCGCCCCGCCCCGGGGTTACCTTGCGGTACCTGTCGGTGCCGCCGCGGCCGCGCAGCTCCTCCAGCAGCGCCGGGAGGCCGCTGCTGCCGTGGCGTTCGTAGCGCAGCGCGTAGAGCATCACCAACCGTGCCGCGTCCAGCTCCGACACCCGCGGGCTCTGCAGCAGCCGCCGCACGCTCTGCGGGACACACGGCACCTCAGGGACGCGGGGCCACACCGGACTGCTCCGGTGCCCGCAGCCTGAGGGACACAGAGGCAGACTGCCTTCAGAGGTGTCACTGTCTTATCATTAATCAGTCACTTATCACTGTGGCTTATCAGACTGGTTTCACTGGTGTCGCTGCCCAGCAAAAACAGTGCCACAGGAGCAATGCAAGAGAATCCAGTTGTGGCATAAACCCCACAGCCCGGCTCCTCAGGTGTTCCACAGGTGGATTTACTGGAGTACAAGTTGGTTTGGGGTTTTTCCATCGAGCTCGGAACTCACAACCCACCTCTGAGGGGTCCTGAGCCCCCTGTGGTGCTGCAGGAGGGGGAAGTTGTGCACAGGCACTTTGAGACACCTCCAAGCTCTCCCTGGGTCTTTCCAGCTTGAGCAGGGCCACCCCACAGGTTACACCAGTATACTGGCTCCAAAAAACCCCTCAGGCAATCCCTCCAACTTATTTCCTTTTTGGAAGGTGCAAGGCAGAGGCATCAAAGTCTCAGCAAACCTTTGGATGTCAGATGTGGAGGAACAAATTGCACATTTGGAAGCAAAGGAGGGAAGGAATTAAAGCATGGAAAGAGACCCCAACTACAGGGAAGAGCAGGGATCTGTTATCACTCCTGATCTGCTGCTGGATTCACCACCCTGGCCCAGATGTTTGTTGGCACCAATTTGACTAATGCTGACTAGTGACAAAAACACAGCATAAAATCCTGGCTGTGAGGAGGATCAAGAGGAATTTCACCATTCAAGGTCAGGAATTCACCTGTGAGGGGAGGGCCAGAGCCCCAGGGAGGTTCCTGTGCTGGCAGTGCCAGGACCAGCAGGAAGCACAGAACAGAACAGCCATTGTCCATGAGAGGAGCTGGGATTCCAACCCTCCATTCAGCTCCCAGGGCTCATGCTCTGTGTCAGGGTTAATGAGAGCCCAGGGGAGGAAGAACCGAAATGTCCTGGACTGGGAGGCCCAAGGCCACCAGAGATCCAGCAATCCCTGAAGTGACATCAGGGGAGAACAATTCCACCCTTATTCTGGACTCTGCTGCTGCTTCTTTTCCTGTGGCCTTGCCCCTCTCGCTGCCATTGGGAGGTGCAGCAGGGACAGCCCAGGGCAGGGTGGCTGCAGGGACAAAGATCCCACTTACAGGGGTTTCCATTTACTTCCAAGCTGTTGCATATCTTCCAGTGGCCCCAGTTGCTGGAAATACAACAGGGCTCTTCAGGCACAGGGCTGGAAGGAAACTGAGGCAGCATTTCTGCTCTAAAACTGCAGAAACACTGTGTAGAGCAGGACCAAGGTGACCCCAGGAACACCAGGATTCACCTGGCACCACCTCTGTGCTATGTATATTCCATGAAAAATCGTGGCTTATGGTGCAGGGAGGGAGCAGGCTGGGAATATCTGACTTTTAGACTGCAATAACCTGAGCTGGAAACAGTGACACAGCATGAGGACCTCAGAGGCTGCTTCCAGCAAACACATTTCTGGCTGCATTCCCAGTTCCATATTCAGTCATGTAAATCCTGCCAGACACCAGCTATGGAATCCCATCCCTAAACTCACTGCTCCATAGGGAAGCATCAGCCCAGGGGATGGGAGCACATTCTACCTCTGGGGACAGTCCAGTGTTATCCCCTCGGCCCCCACCTGGAGTTCAGAGTCACAGAGGTGGGGAAGAAACTGATCTCAAACCTGCTGGAGATGCTTTTCCTGCTTTGCCCAGTCCCTCTGCTTGCCCATTGCCATGAAAGGGTCTGTTAAATGTTGGGAATCCCCCTCTGCTACTGAAAATCAAGGAATCATTTCTCAGAAGTGAGTGGCTGCTCTGAGCCAGCCTCATCCCAAAACTGCTGTTGAACACCAGCCTGAATCCATCACCACTGACTCTGCCAGACCCTGCACCGGTCATGGCACAAGGGGCCACGTTCAGCTATCACAGAGACTCTCTCCAGCTTTTCCAGGCCTCTCTGCCAAAGAAATCTTGGATTTAAGAGACTTTCCATGGTTTTTCTTAAAAAAAAATAGGTAAAGACAATTCCATGGATTCCAGCTCTTCTCCTGCCCAACAAACACATCAGCTCCTGCATGGGAGGAGGCTGTTTTATCCTGGTGCCTGCCAGAAGCCAATTGGCTGAATATAATGAAAGAATGTTGGATTGTGGGATGTAAGGACAGGATTTGCAAAGATGCTTCTCAAGCCAGTTATTAATGATGACTCATTCCCATCTGAGCTGAGCACTGAGGAGCAATTCCACATCCAGGGTCCCTCCCTACAGGGTATCCACACACAGAGCTCCCACTGCCTCCCAGCATCAAATCCCCGCTCCCAAGGGAGTGATGGGATGAAACTCCCCCAGTCCAAAGCCAGGGTGAGTACCTGGAGGGCACTGGAATGGTCATTCTGGCAGGCCAGCTCCTGCTCCACCTCTGACACCTCCAGCAGGTTCCGCTCTGCCACGAGCCGGGACAGTTCCCCCACCACTGTCACGTGCTTGGACACTGTGCCTGACATCTTCTTGAACTGAGGATAGTTCTCCACAAAGGCCTGTGATGGGAAACTGAGGCAGTAGGTGCTTCCAGGGAAAAGCAGGAGATAGAAGATGGGTGCAGCCAGCCATAAAATATACAAACTCCCAGCAAGCCAAGGCCTGTGCAGAGGATCAGATACCTTGATCCCGAGAGCCCACAGAATTTCTCTCCTCTCATTACCAGGAGATTTCTGCGAGGGATGTGCTTTTTGTTTACTCCTAACATTAAAGGATGGGACACAGCTGGGATGGACTTTGTCCCTACCTTCATATCTGCGATGGACTCCAGCTTCTGCTGCTCCTTTGGCTTCCTCCTCTGGAAATCCTCCATCAGGTTCTTGATGTTGGTGCCAATCTCGGCAAAGTTCAGGTACATGTTCTGTGTGGGAAAAAACAGGAAGCAGAGGGGAAAATCACTTGAAAGAGTCTTGACCAAGGAAGAGCCTTGAGCAGCTGGGAGAAGGTGGCTCCATCCCCCAAAATCTGCAGCAGGGTTTGAAATCAAACTACAAATAAGGGCACATCATCTCATATCAACTGTCACTGGTGCTGCACACTGACTGTCATGAATGGCACATCCCCACCCTGAGGCTCAAAGTGATCAGGAAGCTCCTTTCCCATGGCAAACCCCCAGATTTGGGTGCTGGTGAAATCCCCCCTGGACACCTACGTTGGCATAGAACTCATCGTTCTCAGCTGACAGGACGACCTCCCGCAGGTCCTTGCTGATCCCCGGCACCCGGGACAGGTCGATGCGGTTGTTGTTGATCCCCAGCAGCTCGTGGACCATGGCCTGGTACGTCCACTGCCAGGGGACAGAGGAAGGCAAAGGCATGACCTTGTTGAGACACAGCTCTGGGAAATCAATGGACTTCAGATGAACCCAGCCAGAGCTGCTCCTGCCACCCCAGGACACAGCAGAGCCCGGGTGTGTGTCCCTCAAACCAGCCAGGACATTCCAATGAAAATAAACATCATTGATAAATCATCAGATGGGGTGACAGTGCAGAGGGAAATCACCCCCCTCCAGGGCCATTCCAGAATCACAGTATCATGGAATGGTTTGGGTTGGAAAGGACATTAGGGACACCTCCCACCAAATCAGGAATTCCTGCAGGTACCTTCAAAAGAGACTGAAGAGAGATGGGGATTAACATTCCTGTTTTAACACCTTTGTTTTGGCAACCAAAACCCCCAACTTTCTGCCCAGGCAGGGAGAGGTCCCACAGTTCCACTGCAGAATTCCCTACATGCTCCACTGGCAGGAGCATTTCTGCATATCAGGAGTTTCTATTTTTATCCTGAGAAGTCTAATAATAACCCAGAGAGAACAGTGACAGCTGATCAGAGCCTTGCCATGCCTAACACTCCATTTACATCCCTGGGAATATCTTTGGGATAGGAAATCCTGAAACAGCAGGATAACACCCAATGCTGAGCACAGTCCTAAACACCACAAACCAGGTGTGAGCTGGGCTGTGACAGCCACACCCCTCTGTGACACAGATGTCACCTCCAGCTCCTGCAGAACCGGTGTTACAGCAGCTCTGGGGCTGCTGATCCCACCCAGGTGCAGCTCCCAATCCCCAGGTTCTAAGGGAACCCCACAGAAACAAAGGGAGACCAACAGATCCTGCCAGGATCTGCAGCACAGCAGGGAACAGCATAAATCCAACAGCTCCCAGCAAATCCAGCAGCCATCGATAACAGAGGGAGACTCAGCAGGGCAAGGTCACTCAACAGCCACGTGCTGCCCACAGCCCGACAAACAACCCCTGGGAAAGGCCCTGCAAACACTGGGGGTCCAGAAGCCACATGGAAATGTCAGTGGCCCCATTTTCCAGGGTGCTAGGTCCATCTGCCACTGAAGCCAGCACAAACAACCCCCACTCAGGTCTGGAAAACCTAGCCAGGGGATAAAAGAAGGATTTTGCAGGGATTGGGGGTGGGAAGCAACACTTTTCTCTCCTACATCCAACCCATGACCTGCCAGTCCAGCTGCTGCAGGACTCCCACCCCTGGCCCAGCCTGGCACACCTGGGTGTGACTCACCTGGTTCAGGAGGGGGGTGATGGCATCGTCCGACCGGTCCAGGATGAGGAGCAGGGGAGGGACCTCGGTGCGCCGGAAATCAAACAGCTCATACTCCTTCGTGATCACTTGCTGTGGAGAAACGGGGAAAGTCCTGCCTGAACACCTGGAAAAGGCTCCCTCTCAGTGTGGACTTAGGCACAGAGGGGAGGGAGGGTCAAACCCCAGCTGTGCTGGGTTGTCTGCACTGCCAGGGAGGAGCTGAAGGCCTCAGAGAAGTGGGACACTGCTCCCAGAAATGCTGTACTCCAGCTCTGGGAGCAGAACAGGACAGGACCTGTCCAGTGCTGCCCTGAAGTAAATGGTGGAATTTACAGAAGTTGACTGAAAACAGGTGTTTCCCCGCAGTGGATCAACATGTAAAAAACTAACCAAGACTGAATTTATCCCAAAGGGATGTGCTGTGGGTTCCTCTCACCTTCACACACTCGGCCAAGCGCTTTGCTGGCTCTGAGGAGAGCTGGTACCGGATCATGGGGCACTTCTTCAGGGAGAGGAGCAGAGCAGTGAGCCCCTGGGTTGTCCTGGTGAGCTGAGCCGGGTCCCAGCTGCGGCCCTGGAAGGAAAGGCTGCGCCTCACAGGGATGCACCAGTCCCAAACTTTCCCACATCCTTGTTTCCAAGTCCTGAAGTCTCGCAGGAAAGCACAGCTGCACTGGAGCAGCAGGTACCCAGGGGCTGAACCCGAACTCCCTGGCGTTCCTCTCCTTGCCAAGACCCATTCCCCTTGTGTGGCCCCTCTGGCAGCCCCCCATAAACTCCCCAGTTTATGAGGGCTAAGCATTACCCAAGGCAGGGACAACTCGCCATATTCCTACCCGACAGCAGCCCAGGAAGTTGAGGGAGAAGACGTGTGGGTTCACTGCAATGTAGTCGCCGTAGAACTCCTGAGAAGGGGAGCAGGATAGTCCTGGGTCTCTGACCCTGACCCCAGCCAGAGCCATGTGCCAGCACTGGCCACCCAGCCCCAGCCACCACCTGGACACACTGGCTCAGACCATCCTTCCTTCCTCCACCCCAAACCCCTCCAACCCCCACAGCCTCACTGACAACTTCTCTCCCATTTGTACTGTGCATTGCTCCAGTGCCCAGCTCTTCATCAGCACCACAAACATGGAATCATGGAATTAATTGACTTTGGAAAAACCCTTTAAGACCATCAAGTCCAATCACCCCTCCAGCACTGCCAAGGCCACCACTAACCCATGTTCCCAAGTGCCACATCCACATGGATTTGAACTTGGCAGCCCCTTGTGAGACACCAAGAAGAGCAGCAGCTGTGAGAGCACAGGGCACAGAGAAATGGGACCTTTTCTGTCTTTTACCTCTTCATCCCACATTTGTGTCCATCCCTCCTCCTACCCAGGCCTGTCATGTGCCAGTTGGGAACAACAGCCCTCCTGCTCCCAGTGTCTGGCAGCCTGGACTTTCCCTTTGCTTTTGGGTTTAGATCTACCTAACACATCCAAACTTCACCTGGACTTCAGCCACGACCTCCTGCTCATCAGCCTCGGCCAAGGCCTTCACGTCGCTCTTGCTGATGACGTTGCTGAAATCTGGAAGGAAACAGCGAAGGGACAGTGGGGCTCCATGCAGACCCTGTGGGACAGCATAGTCTGATCCCCTCCAGAGCAGGACTAGATCCCACAGAGACCCTCTAACGCTGCCCCTGCAGGTGCAGGAATTCTGAGCCACCTCCCAAGGATGCCCTGAACTCATTCCCTGCCCATTTCCCCAGTGCCTGGTCCCGCTGCGTCCTGCAGAGCCACAATGACATCTAGAGGCCACTCCACCCAGTTCCTGTGATCCTACTGACTAATTCCTGGGCTGGAGGACTGGACTTCAACCCCAAACCATTCTGCTTCATTTCCAAATTCATGGAGCATTCCGTGGCATGAGCAGGCCATGTGGGAAGCCCCTGCCTGATACATCCAGCACAGGAAGGTGGTGTGTGATCTGCACTGAGGTGTGGAGTATGTCCCATCCACACTGGGATGTGAAGCCTGTTCCAGACTTATGGACCTCCAGGACCACTGGACTCTTCATACTCACAGATGAAATAGACGCTGTATTTGGGCCTTCGCAGCTCCTGCACCAGGAGCTCCACGTTCTCCTGGATGGAAACAGCACCAGGGAGGGCAGAGTTAAGCAATACGGAATCATGGAATCGTTAGGGTTGGAAAAGCCTCTGAGATCTTGGTGTCCAGCCATTCCCCCAGCACTGCCAAGGCCACCACTGACCCCATCCCCAACTGCCACATCCACACGGATTTGAACAATTCCAGGGACAGTGGCTCCACCATTGCCCTGTGCCAGGGTTGTACAACCCTTTCCATGAAGGAATTTTCCTGAATATCCAACCTAAACCTCCCCAGCACGATCTGAGGCCGTTGCCTCCCCCTCTGATCTGTACCTTGGTGGGCCGCAGGAAACAGATGGCCTTGAGGTGTTTCATGGGCTCCCTGTTGGGCGAGTCGAGGCGCTCGAAGAGATAAACCTCGCGCTGCAGGATCTCGGACTGGGTGTACACCACACTCACGGCACCAGTCTGAGGGCGGCAGAGGGGCAGCGCCCGTCACGGCGGCCCTGGGCCCGGCTCCCGGCCCCGCCGCCCTCCGCGCTCCCGGCCCCGCCGCTCACCGTCTCCCGGTCCATCAGCAGCACCTTCATGCCGGGGCCGCTGTCCTCGATCATCTTGGACACATATTGCCGGACTGCGAGCACCGCGTTCATCTTGGCGGCGATGCTTCTCTACCGGGGTGTCCCTGACCCGCTTCGGCCCCGCCCCGCCTGGCCCCAGCGCCTGCTGGGAGCTGTAGTCCGGCCCCGG
>JBBMKD010000090.1:4651465-4671513 GCA_037834095.1 Argya squamiceps | reverse complement strand
CCCGCCTGAGCCCGGGGACCTGCGGGGCCGGTCTGGGGCCGCCCCCGCCGCGTTGCCGGTGCGGAGCCCCCCGGGCTGTCCCGCCGCTGGAGCCACCGCCGGGCGGGGGCTTCACCGCCGCGGTTCGGGGCTCCCCGGCGAGGGGGCGACCCTGGCTGCTCCTGGGGCAGGGGAGTGATATTTTGCTAGTCCCGGCGACTTGGGGCCAAATAATTGTCGTCTTGGTACGTGTTTTCCCGTGGAAGCGCCGGGGTATCTGGACGGCTGCCCGGTCCAGGCTGGGGTCGTTCCCGGGGTCCCTTGCCGAGCGGGGCAGAGCCGTGAGCGGCCGCCGGGGCCGGGCTCGGGTCCGTCGGCAGCGAAACATGAGCTCAGAAACAACCCTGGAGTTTTCGAGTCCCGATCCACGAGGAAAGGGAGTTCCTCGTCGGGCTGATTCCCGGCTGCCTCGCCGGTCTCCGTGTTGTCGATGTGGGCGAGGAGCGGCTCCCGGCCCCAGCCCCGGATGATTCCCAGCTCCAGGGAAACCGTTCCGAGGGCTTGGCATTCAGTCACGGCAGCGGGACGGAGCCTCCCGGGGGTTGGATCCCAGGGCACCGGGAGTGCTGCGAGGCCCCTCGGCATTTCTGTCGGTGAAATGGGTACTCGGGGTGGCTCTGGGGTGGCAGCCGGAACCAGGGATCTCCCGGTTTGTAAAGGCCTTGTTGTCCGCTGAAGTCGTGGAGCTGGAAAGTCCAAACTTCAGCCGGGGTTCTTCGCTCTGAATCACTGCTGGGTTTTATCTTCCTGACCTGGCTCATGTCTGTGCTGAGTAGTGTTTTGGGGAAATGGGATGTTTAAGCTACTTAAAGATGGTTTTGTGCTAAAGAAACTTCTGGAGTGGAGATGATGTGCCCACTTGTGGATGCAGTACTGGATGTGTGGATGTCGGGATACGCAGCTGGATCCAGGCATCCCTCACAGGTGCTTCAGGTGTGAGACCCTTGTCAGCCCCTGGGATGGGCAGAGGCATCCGAATCCCATGGGATGGAGCACGGCTGGGGTTGGGGAAGGGAGCCATGTGCCCAAATCACTTAAAATTCAGGATTCTGCTCTTCCTGGTGCCTTAGTATTGGTTGGTTCGGTTTTCTGTTGGAACTTAATTTTCTGCTGGTGTTTGTGGTGAATCCGTGCCACTTGGTGCCGGGATGTGGCTCTGCTATCCATGGGGGAGCTCTGGGAGATGCTCTGGCTCTCAATTGGCACTTCAGCTCTCACAGTCCTGAGTTACACCCTAAACTCATCCCTGCAAGTGACTGAAAATGGATTTTCCTTGCGGGAGGAACGCTGGGTTGAAATATTCTGGGGAGAAAATGCTCAGAATTGGTGATGAAGCTGCTGTGGCCTCGATTGCAGAGGGGACACTTGGAGCATCCCCCTGGGATACAGGCAAGGACAGCGTGTGCTGGGCCCAGCTCCTGCAGAGAACCAGGGTCAGGCTGGAAATAGTCACGGCCTGGTTTAAGGAGAACTTGGCTCAAAGGGAATTTCTTTGGTGCAGACACTGAGAGAACTGAGTTTGTAGTCAGTGCTTCATTAGAGATTCCTATAAGTTTGGGAGCAAGAGGAATTGATAACCAGGGGAGATGATGATGATTGACAGAGCCTGGATGTGATGGAGCTGCTGTGTTTGTGTTGGAGACTTGTTTGGCTTTCATCTGTCTTGGAGGTGTCAGTCTGGTGGGTTGTTCAGCCCAAGGTCCAGGATGACCTGGGTATTGGGAGGAGCCCAGCTGTGTCTGGAGCACTGGAAAAAATGGGATAAAGCTGTTCATTGAAGCATTGAAGCTTTATAAAAATGGGATGATTTCCATAACTGTCGCTTCACTCCCTCTCCAGCTCCTGAGCACCAGCATAGTTTTAGGAGCCCCTTTTTCCTACTGGAAAAACTCATTTGTGGGGATTATGTGCTGTCCTTTTGGATTGTGCTAAAACTCTGTCAGTGATTCCAGAGCCTGCAGTTCCCAGAATCTTGGAGAGCTGCTCCTACCAAGCATGAGGTGCAGCCACAGAGCCACATCCAGCACCACCACAGCTGCCTGTGCCATCTGTTCCCAAACATCCCTGTCCTTCCCTCTCGGGCTGGCTTCCCTCCGCACTCACAGCACCCCTCTCTTGGTCTGAGGGGCTGATGAGCTTCAAGGGTGTCGTGCACCATCAGTTTTATCAGGAATAACTGGTTTTTGTTGATGATGATGATGAGGCGGGTTGATTTCCATCCTGGAAGAGGCAGGAGGAGCTGCATGGTCTGTGTCCCATGCAGCATTTCCAGATGGAGCTTAGTGACCACAGCACGGGTGTCAGGTCAGGACGGTGCCGTTAATCCTGGCGCGGCGTGTGGCTCTTCTGGCCGTGTTAGGTAACCTGCTGGACCAGGACAGGGATGGGGAATGGGGTGGAGGCAGCCCCCACCTTTCTGGGGAGCAGGAGGAGGTCAGAAACCTCCTTCAGGACCATCAGGATGTGCTCGCTTGGAGCTCGTGGAGAAGCTCATTTTTCTCATCGTTACTCCGATAGGGCTCAGGTTGGAGCTGCTCCCATGTCCCACCTACAAGTCCCAGTGTGGCCTTTCCCCTCAGGACCCCCCTGCGTAGCCCTGAGTGCTGCCAAATTTCAGGCTTTTGGAAGATTTGGAGTTTAGGAGTTTGATATGTGTTGGTTTGCCCCTCTGCTGCAGCTCTCTGATGGTGGAAGCAAAAACATCCGCGTGGGTCTGGCAGGATTAAATCTCCCATGGATTTGAGCACCTCCTGCCTCACCTGCAGCTCCCTGAGGCTCTGGCCTGGGGTACCCTGTGTCCCTGTGGGGACAGGATGTGGCAGAGGGGCTGGGCCAGGAGCAGAGCCCTGGGAGTGGAGTCCTGGCTCCTGGCTCAGTCCCTGCCCTCAGCAAAACATCACGTGGCAGATCCGGGGGAGAGACGTCAGTTTGCTGCTCCTAAAATATTTCTGGATGTATCTCTATAAACACGCTGGAGCCACCGGTCGTGGCCGACCTTGGGTCAGGATTTGGCCCTAACAAAGAGAATTATTTCCTGTTTCTGCAGCACGTTCAGCATGATTGAGATCTAACAAAATAAGGGAATTAAAAGTCCCGTAAATTCCAGTCTGGTATGTTGAATGGATCCAGTTTTGCTGCTTCACAGTTGGTTCTGGTGAACTGCTTCAGTTCAGTGTTCCCAATGGTTTATTTCCCCCTAGAATGGAGCTGAGAGACATTGAGCTCTTGGACCTTGTGTCCTCTTGAATTCCTCCCTCGGTTTCCTGACTTCTCTGATGGTGTCAGAGCAGGGAGCACAGTCCTGCCTCCACATGCTCCTGGTGAGCCCCTTCCCCAACCTGGCACGTGACCATTGGCATTGCCCTAGGAGAGGCTGTAGGCAGCAAGAGAGAGGAGGCTCTGGGGGGGTTTTATGACTTTTCCCTCATTTTGGATGGACATGTGATGTTAAAGGTCTGAGTTCCCGTTATTAAGGATTTACAGGCTGCCAGGATTGACTCAGCTCATCTTTGCCCCATTCCCAAAGGCGGAACTGGGCAGATTCCTGCTGCCTGGAAGGATGAAAGTCGGTGTCAGTGTTGGGCGGATCCTTGGCACGTTTGGATGGGGCTTTCACTTAGTTCCCATGGGCGTGTAACCATGGAATGCTGTTTGCATGAAGCTCCAGCTCCTTGTCCGAGTGAGGTGCAACTGCAGCACGGCTGATCACTCTTCACTTCTGTCAGGGGTGTTGGTGTGCTCAGGTCCTGTGGAAGTGTGGGGGGATATTTGTTAAATATTTGCTGAAAAGCCTGCTAGTGTGTCCTGAGAGAACTGTTGGGATCGCCAGGACCACAGGAAGAAATGAGCTTCATCCTAAATACATGTTTTCTGCATATTTCTGGTTGGAATGTGCCAGGAACACTCACTTTGGATTACATCCAGCCATGCTGCAACCCTGTGCACTCCTGGGGGCTTTGGGGTGTGCTCAGACCCTGCTCCATTGCTGGGGGATGGATTTGCAGTTGTGGATCTCCTGGGGCTTGGATTTCCTACCTGGGCTCATATTTCCAACCTGTTCTGGAAGGAGGGAAGAGGAGAGAGCATTTCCCTTCTACAGGGAAAGGAAATAATCAATAACTCTGGGGTAAGAACATTTCTCTGTCCAATCCCTCAATAAATCTCCAACAATCCATCACCGCCTCCTTGGACCCACAGTTTTCCATCTGTGTTTTCCCTGGCATTTTTGTGCACGCGGGAGTTTGGAATGCCGTGGATGAAGGGGTGGGATGTGCTGCTTGTTCCCTCCCCAAACCTCGGCTGCGTGTGCTGAGTTTTCATTTTCATTGGAATTCCACACCCACCTGAAGGAAGTTTTACCCGTTATCGCAGCCAGTTTCATCCTGGAGCTGCTCCTTGTTTCTGCAGCTCTTGCCAGGGATTAGAGGATCCAAACATGCGGCTCCTAATTAGGGATGTTCCCTAAATTGGAGGAGTAAGAACAGGAATCACTGCCAAATCCTGCTCTGGGAATGTGCTGGGCTTTGGCATCACTTCTTCCGACACAGCTCCTGGTTTGCTCTGGCAGTGGAGGAATACAGAGTTTTCTGGGAGGAGGAACTTAAAAATGACACTTGTCAGAGTGGGAATGGTGTTTCTTCAGCAAAGCCAAGAAATTCCGGGTTAAAGACTGGATGTAACGGTTGGTTTTGGGGAGCTGTGCTGTTAGGGAATTTCACCCGCCTTTAAGGATAATCTTGGAAAAAAACGTTTCAAGGCACCAAGGAGGGTTTTGCCCATCTTTAGGGATAATCCTGAAAGAGAGACTTTATTTCTCAGGCACCAGGAAAACAACCAGATTTGGTCATATTCCACACAATCCTGAAATTTGCTCATGCCCAATACACCAGCGCCTCCCTCTCCCAGCCTTCACAGATTTTCCCCTTCCAGATTTTCAGCTCGGCATAAATTCTTTTCCCTTTCTTCTCTGTTCCTTGATGGCAGAATTTTTATCCTAACCTTTAACTGCAAAGCACCAAATTCCATGGAGCACTTTACTGATCCAGACTCCCACGGATGAGGCTACTCTTCCTTTCCCTCTCTGCCCTGAGGAATGCAGAAAATCAGGATTTGAAGGCATGGCAGGAACACACGCCTTCCACAGGCTCAGAACCCGACAAAATCCAGATTTATGGAATAGATCTGTGGTTTTGTTCTCTCCTGGGAAGGAGGACTGGAGTCAAAGGAGCCTGGCAAGGCGCTCTGGAGTGGAAAGGAGCTCTGTCTGGACATTGATTTTGTCTGCCAGAGTAATTGGGATTGTTTGGTTTGGTTGGGTTTTTTGTCTGAAAGGGACTTTTAAAAATGTATTTTCCTTAGGACACATCTCCTTATTCTAGCATTTTGTCCTTACTTCCCTTTCCCTGCCTCACAGCTGGTATGCTTGGAGTGGGATGGGGCAGGGATTTGCTCCCTGTAAATGTACAAGAGAAACTTTCTGCTTTCTCATTGTTCCCAAATATTCATTTATTATATAATTTATTCTTGGGTCCTTATTCCTAATTTGGAAAGAAAAGCTCCACCACCTTTGAGATGAGAATTGGTTTTACTTCATGAATTTTCCAAGGAAATGCCCGTTGTTGGTTACAGCAAAGTGGGTGTTGTTTGCCCAGTTCCCAAGGAATGAACTGGCAGTCTCGGAGCGCAGTTAATTTTAGGGTGAGGTTTACATCCCCCTCAGCTCATTCCCAACGGGGATGTGCAGTGTGCTCTTGGTGTCATTCCCAGATTGATGCTGAGGAGCCCATCCGGTGCCACTGACTTCATCTGGCCTCGGCTATGGACATCGTCCTGTCGGATTTTGTTCGCTCAACGGGGGCAGAGCCGGGACTGGCCAGAGACCTCCTTGAAGGTTTGGAAAACTGGGAATAATGAGGGAAGCGCCCAGGGTGGCTGATGGGGGAGCCAGAAGGAAAAAGGGTTGGAGGAGGGTGAGGTAGCTGGGGCCTGGAATAGTTTCTGACACAGATGTTTAGGAAATGCCTCAGTTTCCGTGCTGGCTGAGGGTGACCAGCGCTGCTCCCTTCCCATCCAGGCAAGAACTGGGACCTGAGCGCGGCGCTGAGCGACTTCGAGCAGCTCCGGCAGGTGCACGCCGGGAACCTCCCGCATTCCTTCAACGAAGGCCACGGGGCCCGGCCCCCGGAGCGGGAGGTGGGGCGGCCGGGGAGGCCCCCTCTGCAGCGCCAGGATGACATCGTGCAAGGTCAGTGTCCTACAGCCAGAGGGATCTGTCAAACCTCCCGTGCCAGAGTGATCCGGCCGCTCACTGCCGGACCCGCAGCAGTTTGGTGGTGGCTGCTCTGGGATTTGCTGCTCCTGCCCCACTTTGCTGTTTGCTCGTCCTTCTTTCCCCCAGAGAAGCGTCTCTCCCGTGGCATCTCCCACGCCAGCTCCACCATCGTGTCCCTGGCCCGTTCCCATGTCTCCAGCAACGGCAGCAGCAGTGAACACCTGCTGGAGATGCCCATCTGCACCTTCCAGCTGCCCGACCTCACCGTGTACACTGAGGATTTCCGCAGCTTCATCGAGCGGGATCTTATCGAGCAGTCCATGCTGGTAGCACTGGAGCAGGCTGGTGAGTGCTGGATCCATGCTGGTGGCGTGTGCCATGGGCAGCTGGGGAGTGTCACCCATGGGAACACTCTGGGGTATCACATGGATGTATATCCAATGGGGAGTCATTCCATCATTTTTATGACCTGGTGGAAGGGCTGAGTAGGAGCTGCTTCCCTTAACCCATGAGTGCAAATAACCCAGGGCTGTTATCACTGTGCACAGTTGAGAGGGAAAACACCCCCAAACTGGTGTTGTCTCACCCCTGGAGCATCCCAGTGCTCTGTCCTGCTGGTCCCATGGAGAGACAGGGAAAAGGGAATTCCTGTGTAACATGTCCTGCTGACAAATTTCTGCACTGATTACAGACCCTGGAGGTTGATGGTGCTACTCTAGTGCCTGCTGGGTGCCTGGGTAGGACCCCCCTACTCTGCTTTCCATCAGGTTCCTGAAGAACTGCCAGGGGATCTGTAAATGAGGGAATGAGGGGGACATACGTAGTGGCAGGGAAAAATCTCATCCCTGGCACCAGGAGGGTTCCTGTGGGCAGGGGCAGGATGTGATGAGGGATCTCAGGAGGGTTTACACCCCCTGCTGTTTCTGTGGTGCTGCACACACCAGAAAACACATTATCCTCAGGGATAACAGACATTCTGAGGGCCCAACTTCGCCCTCTCCTGCTTAGAAGTTGCTGTAAGAAATATTCTCATGTTTTGGGAATGAGCACTTGATCCCAGTGATCCCATTACACGGTGATGCCGCGCAGTGACAGCAGAGCTGCAGGCTCTGGTGCAGATAAACCCCAGATCTCATCCCAGTGGAGCCAGGGGTTGGGTTCCTGTGCCCCAGCACAAATGGGCTGTGGGGCTGGGGGTTGCTGTGTGCTTCATCCCTGGGCTGGGGGCACTTCCAGGTGTGCTGAGATGCCGTTAACTGGAAAGAATTTAGAAACTGTGAGTTTTAGAAAATGCCTTTTGGAGACTTGAGTGTTTGTGGGTTGTTATAAATGAGTGTTTTGTCTGTAACAAAGGGCTGTAGTGCAGCTATGAAATATTCCAAGCTGGATTCCAAGTAGGGTTTTGAGCATGGTGCTGTAATCTACAGAGACTCCCGTTATTAATTTAGCACCTTCCTTAGGGGATTATGGAAATATTTTATAGCCCAATAAATGTTCAGATCCTCTTCCCTGTGTATTCAGAGGTCCTGTTACACCATTATGCAGAGTAAATGCTTTCTAAGTGGCTGTAAACTTCAATGAGATCCTCTGGGAATGCTTTGAATGTGCTTGGAGTGGTGTGGAAAGGTCTTGGTGGAGCTGAAACCTCAGCCCTCAATGGAGCCTTGGCATCCCTTGACACAAACCCTTGTGGATCGAGAATCAGACCTTGCTCTGAGTTGGGAAGCTGCAGAGTGGGTTTGCTTGTGGCACACAGAGAAGAGCAGTCCATGGTGCTTCACCTGAGGATATTAGGGGAAAAAATCATGAAGAACTGAAAGATCCTGATCCTGCTCCTTCACCTCGACCAGGGGGAAACCTCCATTGGTCTCTGGTTGCCACACAGGGCGGCGGATTGTGTCCATGTCCACGTTGGATCCCTCACCTTGGCCTCAGGAGGAATCCCTGAGACGCTCCCTGTGTCACACAGCAGCGAGAGTGGATTCCCAGTAGCCTTGGGGAAGCCGTTTGTGGTTTGGATGAGGCAATCCTCCCTTCAGGCTGGGTGGAGCCATCAGTTCCTTCCCATTGCTGTGACCTGTTCAGGTGGCTCCTGCTGGAAGATACAATGGGATTTCCCCAAACACCCCGTGGGGACAAACAGGTGTTCTGTGGGGTAACATAGGGTCATGGTGCTGGATGCTAAGGGAGCCTCCGGATGCAAATGGACTTTTCCTGTGTGCAGAAGATCTCTTGCCACCATGGTTGTTCTGGGAAGATCCCTCAGGCTGCTAAATCCAGTTGATTTCCCTGCAGAGGTCTCAGGCCTGGCTCTTAAGAGCCACACACAGAGAAATGTGTTGTTTTCAATACTTCTGGGCAGCCTCTTGGCCTTTCTGCCGCCTTGACGGAAGCAAAACACTGGGAGGAGGGTTGGGCGTGTGGTTCCTTTGGAGACGACTTCTCTTGCGTAAGTGGAGTCAGTGCAAACACTTGGGCACAGAAATACCTCTCTGAGGTGTGTCCCCTCAGATCTGACTTGGGCAGAGGTTGCACAACCTCTGAAGCACCAACCAGACACACAAACTCCATGGAAAAGAGCATCAAATCCTGCAGGAATGAGGGAAAACGAATAAGAAGGAGCTCTCGGTGCTGCCCCTGGCAGCATTATGTGGAGGACAGCTCCTGTGAGGCGCCGTGTTTGCTCCCCTGGCCATGGGCCATTTGGCCAGGCTCCCAACTCTGCTGTGCCAGGAGCTATATTGAGGGAACAGCCGGCTTCTCCGTGCAGAGCCATTGTCTTCAGGCTCGGTGCGGAACGCTTCCAGCTCTGGCGGGTCCCTTTCCTGGTGCTGGGGACAAGAATGACCTGCCTGTGTCACACTGAACTTAGTGGTTTTTTGTTTCCTAGTGTCTGGGGATGTTTTAACCCCTGTTTTCTGCCTTTAGTTCCTCTCCAGCTGCTCTCCCTGAGGTTGTACAAAGCATTTTCAGAAATCCCATGTCTGTGTGCTGGGATCCCTGGA
Organism: Argya squamiceps; assembly: GCA_037834095.1. NCBI lineage: Eukaryota > Metazoa > Chordata > Aves > Passeriformes > Leiothrichidae > Argya > Argya squamiceps. The sequence continues at coordinate 4,662,198 of JBBMKD010000090.1, read as the reverse complement.
AGGGATCATGCTCCAGAGGAAAGAGAGGCTCTTTGGAAATGATGGGAAAGGGCTGGTTTCCTGCAGGAGCAATTTAAATACAAGTTGGAAGCCTAAACAGCCTCATCCAGCCAAAAACCTGCCTGTTGCACAGGATCCAAAAACTCCTGGAAAATATGGCAGCCAAGGAGGGGTGTTGAGGGCAGGGTGAGACAAGGACTGGGGGCCTCAGAGTCCTGATCCAGCCCAGCTTTGCTCCCTTGGGAAGGGCTGAATCTCCAGCCACACTGGGCTCACCGGGCGTTTTTTCCTACCTTCTATTTTTAGCTGCTCTTGACTTGAATCACCACAATGACCCAAAACTCCCAGTCTAAAGCGCCATCGGTTTGCATTTGCAGCAGGAAAGCTGCTGGGATCAGCAGAAATACTGGAGTATTCTGCCTAAAAAACAGTGAGCAGGGAAACCCGGCCATAAGAAAGCTGAAACTGGAGAGATTTGGTTCCAAGAAGAAGCAAAAGACTGGTTTTCCCTGGAGAAATTGTTTGTGCTGGGTGTGCCTGGAGGCATTTTCAGCCTGTTTGGGCTATGGGGACAGAAATAAGGGGCGTGGGGATAAAAACAGATAGAGGAGAACTGGTCTGGGTGGAAGTCCTGGCTCCTATTTGTGTGTAATTCTGATTTGCGTGGCTCCAAATTCAGCCCAGTCTTTTCCTGGCATCCCTGTGGAGTTTTGCAGTTCCAGTCTCCTCTTTTTGTTGCTTTGTCACTGTCCTGACTCTTCCCCCGCAAGTCCTGGGATGGGTCTGTACCTTCCCTGGGTCTGTCCAGGCACTCCCCCACTTGTTCAGCTGGTTTTTGTCCTTGGCCGTGGTTTCAGAAGGGCTGAGCCCCGCAGTGCCCCCCAGGGTCCCCCAGTGCCGTGCTGTGTCATGGTTTCACACTCTCCCAAATTTCCCCAGGGCGTCTCAACTGGTGGGTGACGGTGGATCCGAGCTGCCAGCGGCTGCTGCCCCTGGCCACCACTGGTGACGGAAATTGCTTGCTCCACGCTGCCTCCCTGGGTAAGGCTTGGCTTAATCCCCAGGGAAACAGCCAACCAGTCCCTGGGCAAGAGCCCACAATGCCCCTTTGGGAGCAGAGACTGCCCATTCTGGTGGGAAGCCAGGATGCTGCTGCTCCTCCTGGCTGCAGTAGCATTGGTGTGCAAGAGCAGTCACCATGCTCAGGCTCTGTGGATGTGGGATGGCTTGAAGGGATGGGGCTGCCAGCAGCTTGTATGCTTCTCAAATCCTTCTCCCCCTCTGTCTGGCAAGTTTCCTGAAGGAAATGTGGGATAATGGACCAGCCTCTTCCCTTCTCTGGCATGTCTGTGTAGGGACCTCAGTGGGTCAGGGTGTGACACCAATCCCTCCTGACCTTCCAGTCCATCCCTTCTCCCTGCAGGTATGTGGGGCTTCCACGACCGGGATCTCATGCTCCGGAAATCCCTCTACACCCTGATGGACAAGGGAGTGGAGCGGGAAGCGCTGAGGCGGAGATGGCGCTGGCAGCAGACACAGCAGAACAAGGAGGTAGGAGCCAGCTGAATGTTGGTTTGCGCCCCCTTTGCCAAGGGGAAAAAAATCCTGTGGGTTTGGGAGGTGCTTCCTGTCAGGTCTGGAACTTTGAGCAGCTCCCCACAGCGCCATTGGACTGTGCTGTGGTAAGGAGTGTCCTGTCAGAGCTGCAGCAAAATGAAAGGGTCTTGGGACAAGTGACAGGACAAGGGGAATGGATTTAAATTGAGAGGGAAAGTTTGGATGAATATTGGGAAGCACTTTTGAGGATAATGGTGCAGAGTATGTTGATTGTTTTTGGATAAACCCATAGAGAGAGGTTGTGTTGTGAGTATAAATGGAAGAGCTTTACTTGGAGAATTTTGAGTTCTCTTTGCTATTTTTCAGTCTGGCCTGGTTTACACAGAGGAGGAGTGGCAGAAGGAGTGGAACGAGCTGATCAAGCTGGCGTCCAGCGAGCCCCGCGTGCACTACGGCACCAACGGCGGCAGCTGCGGCGGGTACGGGGCACAGAACACGTCCAGGTGTACAACAGGGCACTCCTCCCTCAGGGCACAGCTCTCATGGTGCCCCCGGGCAGGGCAGCGGGTCTGGGTTGGTCTGTCTCGCTGAGGTTTTAGGGGAAACACAAAGGATACTGAGGAAACACAAGGCACATTAGAGCATCCCAGGAAAGGATTTTGGTGCTGCACAGCCTCTTCTGTAGGGTAGCACATGGATTGAGCAGGGAGTAAATCTTTTCCTTGTGTTGCCCACTGTGAAATTAGAGAATAACCCAGAGCTGAGAGGTTTTGCCATCTCACTTCTGTTTCAAGGACACTTCCCTGCCACGGCTCTCCAGCTCCTTGGATGAGGGACTCTCAGCAATGCCAGACAGCAGCTGGGCGTTCCTTGGGTACAAACCCTTGTCTTGGAGCAGGACATTTTGGGAATCCACACCTAAACCCTTAGATTAGTGCTGAGATCAGCCTTAGCGCTGTCCACCCACCTCTACGTGGCAGACTGTGAAACGTCCTCCTGGTGTTACAAAGCAAATGATTGAATAACTGAGGGATGAAATTCAACTTCTCCTTTTCCCAAGGGTGGAGAGCTCAGAGGAGCCGGTGTACGAGAGCCTGGAGGAGTTCCATGTCTTTGTCCTGGCCCACGTGCTGAAGAGACCCATCGTGGTGGTGGCAGACACGATGCTGCGGGACTCGGGCGGCGAAGGTGAGACCTGCCTCTCTTCCCAAAGCCTGTCTGATCTGTCCACCTTTCCTTTCTACCCTCTGTTGTCCTGAAGCCTCTTTGCCATCAAGGCTGGACCTGGAATTAGGAATGGCACAGGGGGGAAAATTGACCTGCTACAGGTGAACCCACAGAGGGGCCAGGGCCAGGCTTGGCTCCCAACGCGATTTCTGCTGCTTTAAGAGGATGCACACAAAGTTTTTTCCTTTTTCTACCTCTTTTGCCCCTACACACACATCTAGAGATGGGAAATTCCATTCCCTGGGTGGTGGATTTTTCACCATCAGCTTCAATTTCCTGTCAGAGAAGGTTAATCAATTTCCATCATTCTGTGGGCAAAGTTTGCCTTGTGGGGGAGTGAAGAGGAGGGCTTTTTATAGAAAATACCAGTTCATTCTACATTTTAAACCTTCCTGATGTAAAATAAATATCTATTTTGGGTTGTGGTTTTGTTTAATGTCCCCTGAGATGACAGATAATTGCAGGTGAGCCCTCGACTGAGGCAAATGGCTCATTCTGGAGCAGTTGCAGCACAAATAACTCTGAACTCTTGAACCTGTGATCAGAACTAACCGCTCTTGTTTCTTCCCAGCATTTGCCCCAATTCCCTTTGGAGGGATCTATCTGCCCCTGGAAGTCCCAGCCAACAAATGCCACCGGTCTCCATTGGTTCTGGCTTATGACCAAGCCCATTTTTCTGCCCTGGTCTCCATGGAGCAGAAGGAAAACACAAAGGATCAAGGTGGGTGATGAGATTCAGGTGAACAAAGCACTGAGGAGGAGGACTTGGGAGTGCTGGGGGGGGGGAAAAGCTGGCCAGGACCCGTCAATGTGCACTGTCAGCCCAGAAAACCAACAGTGTCCTGACCCTGGAGCCCTTCCAGTGCCTAAAGGGGCTCCAAGAGCTGGAGAGAGATTTGGGACAAGGGCCTGGAGTGACAAGACAGGGGGAGTGGCTTCCCACTGATATAGGGTGGAATTAGATGGGATATTGTGAAGAAACTCTTCCCTGTGAGGGTCATGAGGCATGCCATGGTGCTTTGACAATTCCATGGTCCCAAGTACTGGCAGTCACTGGGATTTGCTGTCAGGCCATTCCCATCAGAGGTGACAGTGCTCCTGGTGGGTGCTCAGAGTTGGGTCCAGGTGTGGAGTATTTGTCCTTTTGGGCTGTAAACATGACATTTCTGTCCCGGGGCAGCTGTGATCCCCCTGACAGACTCTGAGCACAAGCTGCTCCCTGTGCACTTCGCCGTGGATCCCGGGAAGGAGTGGCAGTGGGGGAAGGACGACAGTGACAATGTCAAGCTGGCCAGGTTGGTGTTCTGCAGGTGATCCAGGGTGAGGCTCCACTGAGGGTCCGGGTGTTCTGCAGAACAGAGAGGTCATGGATGAAGGGGCCAGTCCTAACCCCAGCTGGGTTTTCTTGTGCTGGATGAAAGTTGTGCCCAGGGAATGACGTTGCTCATGGGGATGGAGCAGCTTTTCCTTCATTTTCCTTCATTTTGGTATGATTTGGGTGGGGCTGTGACATCTCACGAGCTTCTTTCCCACATAGTAAGTAGATGATGCACCAGATCCTGGAGCACTGGGCTGGGCATAGCTCAAGACACCAGCAGCAGTGGAGGATCTTCTGTCATAGTAGCATAGTTTTCCATTTGCCACCAAATCTCCGTGTTGTGGGTCCCTGGAGCAGGGAGGGTGTTGGCCACCAGGTCATACCTGGTTTGGGTGAGACTTTGGGCAGGTCTCACCATGGTTTGGTCCCAGTAATTCCTATGGCTGAGGCAGAAGTGTTTTGATTCTGACACTGAGGAGTCTGATTTCTCCCTTTGGGTTTCATTGAAAGAAAAGCTGCATAATTGTCCCTTTTGTGCCATTGGACCTGCTGTAGGAAAACACCCATTTAAGTACATAACACAGGGAATAATGTAAATACAGGGGGAGATATTTCCAGCTGGGAAATGGAAATGGCTCTAACTTGTGGTTTTACCCTGCTCCAATGCCAGTGTGACACTATCACTGGAAGCCAAACTGCACCTGCTGCACAGCTACATGAATGTCCGATGGATCACGTTGCCTTGTGACACGCAGGTAAAGGGACCAGGGGGATTTTCTTTACCTATGAATTATTCAACCCTCCTCTCTGTAAGGAAGCTGGTGTAGGGCCTTACCTGGGGGCTCTGCCTCAAGAGGGGCTCTGTGCCCACAGGAATTGTGGCTGATTGTGCTCAGAGAGCAGGGAAGTGACTCAGTTTTGCGGGTGGGCACCTTTTCCCTAGAGGTTTCCATGCCTGTTTTCAGTCTTCACACAACCCAGAAGCCCCCATGCTCCTCAGGGATGCCCCATGCTCCAAACAAATGGGAGGTGTTTGTTTACAGCCACCTGGAGACTGGGACAAGTCTAACCCCCCTCTTCCCTGGCTTTGCACCTGAAACCTCGAGCAAGTGGAGGTATCATAGAATCACAGAATAGAATCACGAGATCCTGGAATATCTCAGGTTGAAAGGATGCCATGGGGATATTTAGGGATGTGCAGAATGTACTGGGGGCACAGCTTTCTGAGTGTGTCCAGATGCTGTCCCCCTCAGTGTTTCAAGCAACACCACCTCCTTTGCTTCACCTTCCACCTCAAAATCTTTACCTGAGGACTTTCTAGACTTTGATATTTGTTTTTCCTTCCTCCCCAGGCGCCTCTGGCTCAGCCAGAATCCCCCACGGCCTCTGCGGGTGACGACGCTCGCTCAGCAGCAGAGTCAGGCGAGTCAGACAAGGAGTCAGTGTGCAGCAGCTCTGCCAGCAACGGGGGCACCAGGGCAGGCAAGGACAGGGAGAAACCAAAGAAAGAGCGGGAAAAGGAGAAGGAAAAGGATAAAAAACGGGCAGACTCAGTAGCCAACAAGCTGGGAAGTTTCGGGAAGACTCTGGGCAGCAAACTAAAAAAGAACATGGGGGGCCTGATGCACAGCAAAGCCATGAAGGGCGGTGTGAGCAATGGGCAGGGAGACACCCTGGAGAAGAAGAAGAAAGGATCCCTGAAGGCACGGAAAGACAGCAAAGAGGAATGTTCCCCAGGAGACTTAGCTCCTGCAGAGAAAACGTGTCCAGGTAAAGCAGGCCTGGAGAAGCCGTCGGATCCCTACAAGTACAGCAGCGACGTGCGGCTGAGCCTGAGCATCCTGCGCGCGGCCATGCAGGGCGAGCGCAAGTTCATCTTCGCCAGCCACCTCAAGACCAGCACCCGGCACCAGTTCCAGGAGGAGATGATCCAGAGGTACCTCCTGGATGCTGAGGAGCGTTTCCTGGCAGAGCAGAGGCAGAAGGAGGCAGAGAAGAAGGCACTGGGCAGCGCTGCCCCAGCCAAGAGGCCGGAAGGGGAGGTGGGTGCCCAGCGGAGCGAGGAGGCGATGCCAAGCCCCATGTTCTCCCAGCAACCCCCCACCTACACCCCCCAGCCTCTGGAGCCGGCCGTGGGTGCTAAAATAGCTGCTTTTCCCACTGGCTATTCTGGCGTTTTCACCTTCCCCAGGCCCTCCATGGGCAGTGCTGAGGGGCTGCACCCACCCGGATGCCCTGAGGGCCGGCGGCAGCTGGCAGGGGGGCCCTGTGGGAGCCTCCCCCCCTATGCCACCCTGCCCCGACACCACCAGGGCCGGCTTGGCCCCTGCCCCCCTGGCCCTGCCCACCTGGGCCGGTTCTCCCCCACGGACATGGACATCCAGCCTCCTTTCCCTTCAGAGTGCGAGAGCTCCAGCTGCTTCCCCCCGCACAGCAACGGCTGCCGGGAATTCCTCGAGCAGGACAAGGGAGGAACGGTGGATAAAATGAGAAGCCAACCCCTCTACAACATCCAGCAGACCAAGTGCAAACAGCCCAACTGCAGCTTTTATGGACACCCAGAGACTGGGAATTTCTGTTCCTGCTGTTACAAGGAAGAGCTGCGGCGCAGGGAGCGGGAGGCACTGGTGCACAGGTTCTGATGCTCCCCGTGTGGATCCGGACCCATGGAATGTGGGGAATGCAATAACAGAGACCCATTTTGGTTTTACACCCACCCACGCTCCTCTCCCACTCTGCAGGAGGTGGGAGCAGGCGTTTGGCCAGATGGGCTGGGAGTGGCATGGGGCTGGTGGGCTTGAGGGGGTGCAGGAGGGAGAGAGGGGGGAAACCCGCCCCTGCTTTCCCAGAGCCCCTGCGAGGGAGGAGGAGGAGGAGGATTCCCAGGGGTGCCTGGGGACGGTGGGGGCTGCTCGGGTCGGAGCACAGGGTGAGGGGAGAGAATTCCTCAAAAACTCAATAAACCAGACCAAAGCTTTGGGAGCGGGCAGGGGGAGCAGCTCCCACCAGGTCCTTCCCGCTTCCTGACCATCTGGGACAGAGCAAAAATGCCCCATTTTGAGCGTCACAAACCTTTTAATGGAGTTTTTTAACACTGGTTTTATTCTGTATTTCTTCTTGCTGGTACTGAGCGACACCGTGTTGGAGTTGGACATTGAGGCGAGGTGGGTTGGATGCCCCCACCCAGTCCTGGATGACTCTGAGCACCAGGATGGGCCCAGGGCTCTGTCCCCCCCTCTCCTACCCATGAGCTCAACTCTGGTTTTAAAATGTTTTTAAACTCTTTTCTGAGGCGGAGGAAGCCAGGGGGACCCCCAGCGCTCAAGGGATTGGAGGTTTCTCTTCCTGTGCAGAACCCCCAGCCCACAGGAGAGCCGAGGCAAGATCCTGGGTCAGCGTCTCCTGCCAGGAATTCCCAGTGGCGTGGGGCAAATCCCCCAGGAATACCCACTGGAAAGGGGTCCCAGACCACCCCCAGTCCTGGGGTGGAGCCAGGGGGTCACAGCCCCATGTAACTCCTACTTGAGCACAGCTACTCTGTACTACCTCTGATCCTGATTAACTCGGCTCCGTTGTGCTGAGCCACCAACTGACCTTTAGGCTGCGGAATTAATCCATATTTTTGATAACAGGGCTAAAAAGCAGAACAATAAGGTAAAATCCTCCCATGACTAACGTCCTGCACCATTCCTGACCCCATCCTGGCCCCCTGGCTCCCAGGGTGGGATTCACTTTAGCACTGCGATGTTTGCACAGAATTCCTTGGGTTTTTTGGTAACTGCAGCTCCCAACCCGGGCCTGATCCTGCACGGAGTGAGGTGCAGCATTTCCTATCACATGGAAATAAAACAGGAGTTATATCCTTCAGCCAGAGCTTTACAACATTCCCTCGTTTTTATTTTTGGGTTGATTTTCCAGAAGGCATTGAACTATGCAACCCCTTCCTGCACAAAGCCATTTCCAGGAGAAGGGATGAGGGCCCAGGCAGAGGAGCTGGAAGTGTGCTGAGCTCGGGGATCACCCAACGCCTTACACTTGGCCCTAAAAACGTTAACTTAGACCTAAAACCCCCTGAATTAAGGCCTTCCCTACACCTAAATGCCCCCAAATAAGGCCTTTCCTAGTGGGATCCCAACACTTTGAGTCCAGCCAGCAATGCTCCTTGTCCACAGATTTTCAAATCCAAATTTCAGACACCCCAGGGATGGTTTGACTCCAGTGTAAGTTGTTTTCCCTGGTTTTATAAAATCCCCGAGCATGGCTGAAGCCGTGGGAAGGGAAGGGTGTGACACCCACTTCAGCTGGCACCTCTTACCTGGGAACAAATTCCAGCTTCTCCCTCAAACTCCAGGAATTCTAATGGACTTTAACCCTGGGGCAGGGACATGCAGTGCTAGTTAAGTGGCACAGGCTCTGGCCCCACTTGGTTCACCCCAAATTTAAACTGAAATGGTTAAAACCCAACCCAAACCCCTCACTATTTATGGGCAGTTGGTTTAAATTCCAGTTTCTGATGTTTATTTTTCCCAAAATTGGAGCAGCAGCTTTATTTTGGTGTTGGGAATATCCTCTGGCCGTGCTGGAAGCACAGGGAGCAGGGATGCCCCAGGGCATGGGAGGGAAGGCGGGAGGTGATGCTTCATCACTTGTTCCTCAGGTTTTGGGGGAATTTCTCTCCTGTTTGGTTAGCTCCATCCCAGAGGATGCTGGACTTGGGTGGGGATGGGAAGCCCCCCAGACCTGCAAGCTGGTTTGGTGGGTTGTGGGAGGAGAGAGAGGGAGAAGGCAGAAAACCTATAGGAAAAGCACCAGTCCTGGAGGGAAAACTCCAAAACTGGAGGAGAAGCACCAAACCTGCCCCCAGGAGGGATTTTTCCATGGAGATGGGGACAGGGAGACTGTGGTGTGATCCCAAGGTCAAACTAAGTGCACTTACTGGTGTGGTTGGAATTTAAATTGCTGCCATCAGATCCTGGTGGAGGAAAACTTTGTCTTTCAGCGTGTATAAAACCTGTTAATGAGATTTGATTTGATTTTATTAAATGAGATTCACCTTTGCCATTCCCCGGCGCCTCGGCGGGGGAGGCCAAGGCAGCTTTGGGTCTCACTAACGCGACAGCGAGTGACCTGAATTAATTCTGCAGTGGTTTATTCACAAAAAAACCCCTTTTTAGAAATTAATTCCAGATTAATTGGTGATATTTGGCCTCCTGGTGAACAGGGCCGGAGCATTGCACTTGGGCTGTACCTGTGGCCTCATTGTGGCACCACAGACTCATTGACAATAAAAACCTTCAGCTGATGCACCTGAGGCTCCTTCATCCCCTCACCCCGAGGGCTCTGGGCATCCCCAAGTCCCTCCTGAGACTGCTCCTCATCCCCTTCTCCATCTTAATTATTGTGATTTTGGGGGTATCATTTATTATTTATTATTTATTTTGGGGTTATTATTTATATTATTTATAGTGTGATTCCATTTTGGTACTAATTCTTGGTTTTCATTTAAGAAACAACACCCTCAAACACCCTTCCCTCCCTGTTTCTGTCCATCCTTGCTGGTCTTGCAGCCTTTTCCCCAGCTGTATCCCAAGACCACCCCACAGGGGTGCTCCCTTTGGTACCTGAGTCTCAGGACAAAATTAGGGATAAAATCCAGCAGGGACCATTCTATGCCCAGTGCCTTGTCTGTGCTGGATGATTTTCTTCCAGGATCTTTCCTCCTGCCATGCTCCAGACTGACCCCATCCTGGCTTGGAGCAGCTCCAGGCTCAAAGCCTCCAGGAAATTCCTCTCATCTGCCAAGTGCCAGAGCCAAAAGCCTGAGTCCCCAGGAACCTCTGCCAGGTGATTCTCCTGCAGGAGGAAAATTGGGGTGCACGAGCTGCAGCCTCCAAAGCTGGGACTGCCCCAAAAATCTGGGGGGAAATACTCTAAAAATCAGAGTTGGAACTGGAGTTCCCTTGAGTTTTCCATGTGCCTGGTTTGTGTCAGGATTTATCCTGCCACGGGCGGGCACTGCTACCTCGGCTGCCTCGGGCTTTGGCTTTAGGGGTGCCCGGAGGTCTCGTGGCACTGAGGGGTGGCACAGGTAGCCCCGGGGCCACCATCCACCTGCTGCCCGGTGTGGGGTCGGGGGCTCGGCGGGGCAGGGGCCGGCAGGAGTGGGGCCGGCTTGGGAGCCGGTGTTGGGCTGGGAAGAGAAGGCGCTTCATGCTTCTGCCGTGAGTCACCGAGCAGCTTCTCCTGCCGTGTGCCCGGGAGGGGCCCCGGGCTCCCCCTCCCGTGCCGCTGCTGACAGGGTTTGGGGGTTCCCCTGCATTGAGCAGCGCTTGCAGGACCCCAGAACCGCCCGTCCCTGACGGGGTGGCCGGGTCTGTACCCCAGCCCCAACGCCGAACTTCTGGGGTACCTGAGGCCGCCCCCCCACCTGCGGAGCTCCCGCCGCCCGGCTCCCCCCGCTCTTTCCCACCGCCGGTACCGGGCAATTGGATGGCGGGAGGCGGAATGCCGGGATCCGAGGGGTCGGGATAAGTGGAACCTCGGGCCCCGAGGGGCGGGGTGCCGGGGCAGGGATGCCAGGGGAGGGCGGGATGCCGGAGTGGAGGGCGGGATGCCGGAGCCGGGCCGGGCG
>JBBMKD010000090.1:4621609-4647156 GCA_037834095.1 Argya squamiceps | reverse complement strand
GGAGGGATGGAGGGTTGGATGGATGGAGGGATGGATGGAGGGATGGATGGAGGGATGGATGGAGGGAGGGATGGAGGGATGGATGGACCCATGTCCATCCATCCTACCCTGTCTGTGTTCCTCTCCTGTGCTGGACATTCTGCCCTGTGTCACCATCCTTGTGTCCCTGTCCCATGATGAACACTCCACCCTATTCATGTTCCCATCCCTGTGTTCCTGTCCCATCCCTGTCCCGTGTCTCTGCCCTGTCCTCTTGTCCCATGCCTCCTGTATCCCCATCCCTCATCCCCATCCCGTGCTGGACGTGGTCTCCCAGCAGCGTGGGCGCCTGGCCCCATCCCTGGCCGGGCTGGCTGAGGAGCTGGAGCTGCTCCAGGACCGGCTCCATGCCTGGAACGTGCAGAGACCCCACTGAGACCCCGGAGGGCACCTGAGCCCAGCCCAGCTCCGGGACGCCGCCAGGATCGCTTGGGCCTTGGGGCCTCTGGAACAGCCCGGTGCCTCTAGCTGCTCCTTGCAGCTGCTCCCGACTGCCTCTGGGTGCTTGGGGGTCCCGGGAAGGGCAGAGCATCTCGAGGTGTCCCCGATGCTGAACGGACACTGCCCGGTTACGGTTTTCCATTAAATTCGTGCTGCTTCCATGAGGCTGGAGGAGCTCAGGGATGGGGATTGGAGGAGATGGGATGGGACTGGAACGGGCACGGCAGTGCGGATGGAATGGGGACGCTGCGGGAGCCCAGACCTGGGACCTCGGGCGCTGGGATCACGGGCCACTGAGGTCACCGCTGGCCCGCGAGGGCCATGTCGCGACAGGAGGACAGCGCCGCCTGCCCGCCCCTCCGCCCACACCCAAGATGGCGGCGGCGCCTTCCCCGCGCGACGTCACTTCCGGTCTGCCGCGCACGTGAGGCTTGCGCGGTGACGTCACGCACGTCGTGCGTGCTGCCGTGCGTGCGGCCCCGCGCGCGCGGAGCGGGAGCGGGATAAGATGGCGGCGGGGCCGATTTCGGAGAGGAACCAGGGTGGGAACGGCGGGGGCGGTGTCGAGGGGCACCGGGGACAGGGCGAGACTAGGGGGAACGCTGCGGGCACAGGGGGATGCCGCGGGGGTCCTGTGGAGACCTTGGGTACACCAGGGGCATCGCGGGGTGCTGGGGACGATTCTGGGGGCAATGGGGATTCCTTACCTGGAGACACAGGAAGGCTCTGGAGGGGATTTTTGACTCCCTGGGGACACGGAGTGGGGCGCCGGGGGGAGCTCCGGGGCCGTGGTGGGCTCGGGTTTCCCGAAGGATAAAGGGGGACCGCCTCCTGGATTAAGGGCTGACGGGGGCTGGCTTTGGGTTCGAGGGGCTTTGATTTGAGTGATGTCAGCTCCGAGCCCCCCGTTTTCTCGCGGGTGTCCCGGCTCTGACCTCGATTCCTCACAGATGCCACGGTGTACGTGGGGGGGCTGGACGAGAAGGTCAGCGAGCCCCTGCTCTGGGAGCTCTTCCTGCAGGCTGGGCCAGTGGTCAACACGCACATGCCCAAGGACCGGGTCACGGGCCAGCACCAGGGTGAGGAACCCCCAAATCCCAACGAGTAGGGCTGGGGGCGGGATTGGGAGATGGAAGAGGGGGATCATCCTCTGTCCCTCAGGAGGTGTTGGTGCCCCAGAGTGACTGAATCAAGTATTAGGTGGCATTTAAATGAAATCAGGTGGGTTTCGGCCAATAGATAAATGGGGTTTTCAATGAGCTGGAGTTTTAAATCAAGTGGAGGGGGTGTGGGGAGGTCTCATTCTGTCTTGAAGTCCCTTTGGGGTCCCCTTTTGAGGTCCCTTGGCCCTCCCCTGAACCTCGATCAGCGTCCCTCTGACCTCTTTGGGGTCCCCCCAGGGTACGGCTTCGTGGAGTTCCTGAGCGAGGAGGATGCCGACTATGCCATCAAGATCATGAACATGATCAAGCTCTACGGGAAACCCATCCGGGTGAACAAGGCCTCGGCCCACAACAAGAACCTGGACGTGGGCGCCAACATCTTCATCGGCAACCTGGACCCCGAGATCGACGAGAAGCTGCTCTACGACACCTTCAGCGCCTTCGGGGTCATCCTGCAGACCCCCAAGATCATGCGGGACCCCGACACGGGCAACTCCAAGGGCTACGCCTTCATCAACTTCGCCAGCTTCGACGCGTCGGACGCGGCCATCGAGGCCATGAACGGGCAGTACCTGTGCAACCGCCCCATCACCGTGTCCTACGCCTTCAAGAAGGACTCCAAGGGCGAGCGGCACGGCTCGGCGGCCGAGCGGCTGCTGGCGGCTCAGAACCCGCTCTCCCAGGCCGACCGGCCCCACCAGCTCTTCGCAGACGCCCCCCCGCCCCCGTCCGTGCCCACGCCCGTGGTCACCGCGCTGGGGCCTGGGGTCACCCCCCCAGGTGGGTGACAGATCTGGGTGGGAGCTCAGGGTGCTGGCGCAGCATCCTGCTGTATCCACGTTGCCTCTTTTCCCGAGTTTTCCTGTTTTTCTCCCTTGGCCCACGTTCCCGCTGTGTTGCCAGGCCTGCCTCCCCCCGGCTCGTTCCCGCCGCCGGTGCCGCCGCCCGGAGCGCTGCCCCCCGTGATGCCCCCGGCCATGCCGCCCCCGCCGATGCCACCGGGCGCCGGAGCCCCCGGACCCCCCTCGGGAGCTGCCCCCGCCGGGGGACACCCCCCGCACCCGCACCCCTTCCCACCGGGGGGGATGCACCACCCAGGTACGGAGCGGGATGGGAGTGGGGCTGGGGCTCAGCTCCTGCTGCTGGGGGCTGCGTGAGGGGATCCCCCTTTTGTCTTTCCTAATCGCAGAGTGGGGGGGTTGTGATTGCTGAAGGGTTTGGGGAATTTGGGAAAATGTTGCTGTCTGGGAGGTGCCTGAGCAGGGAGAGGTGTTGGTTGCCTTGAGTTGGGAAGGTGTGGGATGAAGGGAGGCAGAGACATGGGAAGGGAGGAAGGGAGGAAGGCAGTGATGCAGAGAAGGAAGGCAGGAGCTAACTTTGGCATTAATTATTTAATGGAATCAGTTTTTTCCCTGATTCCCCACATTTTGGCCCTGTGGTGCTGGGAAGGAACTGTGTCTGCATCTCAGCTCTGGGTTCAAAAGCACAGATTTTGTGAAATGTGCAATTTAATGATTCTCTGGGATTTGTCTGATCCTGCGGCTCCCTAATTAGGGAGCTTTGTGTGATCCTACTCTGGCCATGCCAGGAACAGATGCTGTGGGGCCTGAGTGGAGCCAATTACACCTGGCCAGGGAAAATGAGACTCGGGAGGAAATAATCTTTTTTTTTTAATGGGACAAAATGGGATAATTGGGAAAAAGGAAATTTGGGGGGACCCTGGCTGCTCCAATCGGAACAGGGCGGCTTTTAGCTTTGGATCACTCTAGCAGCTTGTCTAAAGTCTCCAGGGATGGGGATTCCTCACTGTCCCAGGGCTGCACACACTCGCTGTCCCATCTCTTTTCCCACACACTTGCATCCAAGCCTTTTCCTCTTGCCGAAAAGCTCTGTGTTCCCTTCTCTTCAAGCCCCTTTTTGGCAGCAGAAGCCCTTTTGCACCCATGCTTTCCAGACCCAGCTGGAGTTGTGGTTCCCGGGGGTGCCCGGAGCTGCTTCCCGGCACCCCTAACTCCATCATCCCCCTAGGAATGCCACCGATGCAGGTGCACCACGGCCCACCTGGGATGGGGCAGCACCACCCAGGACCACCAGGCTCCGGAGGGCAGCCGCCCCCCCGGCCCCCCCCTGGAATGCCACACCCTGGCCCCCCCCCCATGGGGCTCCCCCCCCGGGGGCCACACTTTGGATCTCCAATGGGTGAGTGGGATCTGTTCTGGGGGGCTCTGCTCTGGGGGAGGGAGGAGGGGATGCACAGCTGGGCGTGAAGCAAGACCTGGGGGACCTGGCACCCCCCACCCCGCTCTGGGGTCTTCACAGGGTTTCCTCATTGTGACATGGGACCCTGCAACTCCTCCCATCAGGGTATCCAGAACTTTGGGATGGGTCTGGAAGCCTACTGTGCCCATGGGGGTCTTGGGGGAGAAATTCCTGTTTCTGGGATCCCCACACAGAGGGAGTGTTGGCCAAGTTGGGGGCACCTGGGTGTGATGGGCACCTGCAGGGAAGTCTGGGAGGCGAAGTGGGGCCATGTTCCTCCGGGGGGCTTGGGGGGCTCTGGCCTTTCCCCCCCCGGTACTGACCCCTCTTGTCTCCCACAGGTCATCCTGGGCCGCTGCCGCACCACGGGCTCCGCGGGCCGCCCCCGCTGATGCCACCCCATGGCTACAACGGGCCCCCCCGGCCCCCCCCCTACGGCTACCAGAGGGTCCCACTGCCCCCTCGGCCGGCACAGAGACCCCCTGGAGTCCCCCCCCGCGGGCCCCTGCGGGGACCCCTGCCCTGAGCGGTGAGGGTCTCTCTGCTCCACATCCTCAGCCTTCCACAGCCCCTCGTGTCAACATTCCTGCAAAGAGCTGGGGGGCCATCCCCTGGTCCTCCCTTCCCTCCCCATTTCTTCCCCCTATTTCTTTTTATAGTGTTAATTTCCCTCTCTCTCTCCACCTCCTCCCGTTTCTCTTCCACTGGAAGCTTTTCCAAGCTCCTTTTTATTGGATTTGTTGGTTTTGTATGGAAAGCAGTGGCCACCCACTTGCAAATAAAGGATTTGGGAACCAAAATGAGACTCTCTGCCTGTTTGTTGGCCAGCTGAGATCTCTTCCCTGCTTGGGCCATGGGGAAGAACCAGGCTGGAGGGATTTGGGGCCTGAGGAGTGGCAGAGCTGATCTGTGCTCTGATCCCTGCTCCACTGGTAAGCCTGGAAGGTAAGCTGTGCTCTCTTCAGCTGCTCCATAGGAATCTCTGGGTTCCTGTTTTTGAGCCATCACTGACCAAATCCAGAGAGCTGAGGTTTGACTGTGGAGTATTTTGGCGTCAAGGTTTAGCCAAAGTCAAACATGCCCCTGGGAAATCTTCAAAGGGCTTGGAGTCCACAAACACCACCTCCTGCCCCTGGGCAGTGCCACAGCCTCCAAGAGCTGGGAGTTTGTGGGGGGACATGGAAGTGGGAATATGCTGCTTTATTCCTTCTTCCATCCCAGTGTCTGCTGTGCTGAGGCTGCACTTTGCCTTACATCCAGGTGGGAAATCCTAGGGTCTGGATGGGCTAGAAAGGGAGGGACAAGGTTGGAACCCCCTCCTGATCCTTCACATTTAGAAATGTGGGGAGAATCCCATGTGGACTGGTAGAGGGAGTGGATTTAGGTGTACGGGGTGGGATGTGTGGTGTGGGAATGGGGGTTCCCTGTGGTGCTGAGAGCCAAGAGATCTCCAGTATCCTAAGAATCTGGTGATTCCTGTCTGGATCCAGGGAGCCCCAGGGTGGCATTTCTTTGCTCCTCAGTCATGGAAGCCACCAGGATCCACCCAGGGCAGCCAATCTCCCTGCATGGACACAATCATCATCCCCTTCTCCCCTGGAGTCATCCCAATTGTATCCCATCATCCCTGGTGTTATCCTGTCATTCCCAGTTACATCCTATCTTCCTTCTGATTGTAGTCCATTGTCAGCCCTGATTTTCTCCCTTTTCGTCCCATTTTATCCCATTCCCCCCCACACTTTATCCCATCATCCCCCTGTTTTTATCCCATTCCCCTCAGCTCTATCCCACTTGCCGTGTTGCCACTCTGCCCTGGCAGATGTGGATGGGGCCCTCGGACAGGAGGAGCCATTCTCTGTCCTGCTGCCAAGCCTGTTCCCTCTGATGATCCACAAAATCCCCCCGGGGCCAAGCAGACCGAAGCAAGGGATAGAGAGCTCTGCTGTGACAGTGGCTCTGCTGTGACAGTGGCACATGAGTCACCCGGTGCCTGAGGATGTGGCACTTGGACTTGGCTCCATCCCTGGCCCCGGGGCTGGGGCTTACCGAGTGCGTGATCTCCGGAAGGCACAGCCGGGATCCTGGTGCTGCCCATTTCTCAGGGATGCTCCTCGACTGTCAGCCTTGTCCTGCAGTTTCATCTCCCTTTTAGGTTTTTTTTCCAGCAATGAATGTCACAATTGCTTCTCAGCTCCTGGTTTCTAAATCCTTCCCTGTGCTGGCACCACCAGTGCAGTCTGGTCCCCACCCCTGTTTTCCAGTCTGAGGGGTGAAGTGCTAATCTTGATGGATCCTGACAGATTGTGAGGCTTTGGGGTTGACACTCTGGAAGCTGGGACTGGGTCAGCTCATTGCAGGGGATGCAGGAGGACGAGTGTTCAGGGAAGGCTGGGGCTCTGGGAATGTTGGGATGCAGGATGAAGGAGCTCTGGGAACATTGGAATGCCAGTGTAGGGGGCTCAGGGAAGCCCTGCTAACTGTGAGGGCCCCCCCACTCTGAGCTCAGCCAGTCCCAGGAGCACCCAGCACCCCATAGCCCTGGGGATATGGGGCTGGAGAACTGTGGGTCCCAGTTTCCCACCCTGGCAAAGCAATCCATGGGAAATGGAGGTCGGTTTGGACATCCCATTCTGCGATGTGCGTCTCCAGCCGTAACACCCCCTAAAAAAATTCATCGGGGGCTTTTGTGTTGTGTTGTAGCATAGGGGCCAAGTCTGGCCAGCCCAGGCAGGGACGATTTGATCCAAAAAAAAATCCCGATCCAGCCCCGCGGAGGCCGTGACTCAGCCATGACGGGGGCGGGCTGAGCTTCGCCGAGGGATCCGGGGGGGCCACCGGCTTATGCCCCCCATCCCAGCCGCTCCCGCCATCCGCAGCCTCCGGAGCGGGTCCATCCCAGCAGCTCCATCACGGGAACCCCGATCCCCTGGGAGCTCCGCTTGCGCATCCCGGGAGATCCATCGCCCCCCCCTCGGTGGGGGACGAGCCCCCCTCCCCCGCCGAGCCCCCCCGGTTCGCCGCGTGCCGTGGTTGATCCCTCCCTTCCCGGGGCTGCGCCGATGGACTCTCCCAGCGCTCCGTGTGTGCGGCGGAGGCTGCGGCGGTAGCGCTGGTACTCGGGGGCTGCTGTCGCGCCGTGTCGCTGCCGGAGCATCCTTCCTCGCCGGAGTATCCCCCTTGCCTTCCTTCCCGGGAAGGAGCTGGAGCTGGAGCGGGGCGAGGACTGAGCCAGGTAAGGGGGAACAAAGCGGGTTTATACCCCACATCCCCCCTCCCCGCGGCGTTAATCGGCGTCCTCGGAGCCGCTGATGGATTCGGGGTTCGGTTTCCCCTTCCCACTTGCTGTGGCCATTTTGTCCTGGAAAATATTCTCTGGAGCCCGGCTCTGCCTTGGGATGTGCGTTTTTGGGAGCTCCTGTCATCTCCCCGCGTCGTCCTGTGGCCGCAGAGCAGCCGGAGGGGATCGGGAATTCGCCGCAGGGATGGGAGGGGGGAACCGGCGGGTTTTGGGGTAGGGGTAGCAGGGGGGGTGTTGAGGGGTGACCTTGGACACGTGCGATTTCCAATTCTTCCCCCTTGTCGCCATGTTCCTGGCATTCCGCAGGGAGGCTGGGGGCTGCGGGGGAGGGGGGATGCAGACCCCTAACGTGGGACTCCCGGCGGTTTTGGGCTGCATGGTTGCATCGATCCTTGGCTCCGCTTGGATGCGTGGCAGGAGGAGATGGATCCAGGTTTGATAACCTTGTCCAGAGCCATCCAACGCCACGACGGGGCTGCAGGGCCAGCAGCATGTTCAGCCCCGAGACAGGCATTTTTGGGGACCTCCCTGGCTCCTGCATTTCAGGGACTGTGGTCTGTGGGATTTCTGGCTCTCTTTTGGGATCAAACCCCTGATCTCATACAGCGCTGGCTCCTGGCGTCAGCTCGGCCGCTCAAGGCTACCTGGTTTGTACGGCCACTCTCTGTCATGGAGCCAGCAGTGACCTTGCTCCCCAGCCCATCCTCTTCCTCACCGTGCACCCAGCCTCTCCCTGCTCCCCCATTCCTTCTTCCGGCCCCTAATACCTCCCGGTCTGTGTAATGCCAGCCCTACATTGGGAGGTTCCAAAGAGAACCACAAGCCTGGCTGGAGCAAAATGACCTTGGTCATGGATCAGCCCCTTCCAGGAGCCTCACAGGCCCATGGGATGCTCAGGGAGGGGGCTGGGGTCTCCCTCCAGCCAGAGGGGAGGAGATGGGGGTATTTGCCATTTTATCCTGTAAAACCACCTGCCCGGTTCTGCTCAGGAATGGGGGCCCATGCTGTGCCGCAGCCCCCCTCCCTCCAGGGTTTCTGAAGGGCTAAATTTAGCGTCCCTGCATGCCCTGTCCCCTTGCTTGGGCAGGGGGGGATACGTCGCCGGCTGCGTCCCTCTGCCCGCAGCTCCTTCCCGCCTCGCCAGTGATAAAAATAGCACTTGGGGGGGTCACGACAGTCCCTGCGGGTGGAGCAGCAGCATCGGGCTGGGGGGCTGCGGGTCCATCCCTGTCACGAGATGAGCTGGGCTCTGTGCAGTGGGTGTGGGGACGCTGGGCTGGGGAAGAGGGGGCAGGATGCTGGTTTGTACGGGGACAAGGAGATGCCACCCCCAGGTATCTGGATGTCCCTCTCCTCCCCGAGGGCTGGACCCCAGGGGACTCGTGGTACCCCCAGCCCCCTTTGGCCAGGTCAGCATCTGCTGGTGCTGGCATCTCCCACACTAAATCCTGCCTGGGAGCTCCTGCAGTGAGCGTGGCCTGGCACACGCGGGTCACTGTCACTCAGGGAACTCTGCCCCCGAGGGATCCTCTGAGGGGGTCCTGTACCAGACCTTGAGCCACCCACCCGGGGCACTGGTAGTGCCAGTGGGTTTGGGCACCTCCATGCCCTCAGGGGCTGATACCCTCATCCTCCCTGTGGCGCCCAAGGAAATGGGGGGGCTTCAGTCCAGACCTGCTGATGGCCTTGTTTTTTGGGGTGACAAAAAACAGTCACAGTCCTGGGGGGATGGACTGGTGACACTCAGGGGTAGCCGTGCCCCTGATGTCCCCCCAGCTCCCCCTGTCTTTTGGGAGGAATGCAGAAGGGATGGATCCAGGGGGACTGGGAGGATCCCAGTGAACTGTGGGAGCTGGAGTCCCCCAAGTGAGGGGAAGCAGGCTGGCATGGAGCCAGTGTCTCTCAGCCTGTCCCCACTCCAGCCCCCACTGCACCCTGTGGTGACTCGCCTGCCACTCCACCGGGGGGTCCTCAAATCCTCCTGTTCCCATCTGAGACAAAGTGCAAGGTGGAAAGCAGGGCCACTACCACTCAACCTCAGCCCTGGTTGTGTCTGGGCTTCCCAGGTCCAGGCTGGCATCCAGGGTCCTCCCCCACCCTGCTCCACGGATGGGTAGCGCCGTCACCCCTCTCCCCGCACTCTGGGCCTGAGGGCACAGTCCCCGACGCAGAGACACCCCCTCCACCCCCAGCGCCCTGTCCGATCCCGCCGGCACCATGGATGAGTCGTTCCGGGACCGGACCGCCTTCATCCGCGGCGCCAAGGACATTGCCAAGGAGGTGAAGAAGCACGCGGCCAAGAAGGTGAGCCGGGGCATGGACCGAGTGCAGGACGAGTACACCCGGCGCTCCTACTCCCGCTTCGAGGAAGAGGAGGATGACGAAGACTACGCGCCCCAGGACGGCTACTACCGGGGGGGCGAGGGGGCCAACGAGGAGGAGGGGGTGTCCAGCGACGCCACTGAGGGCCACGACGAGGAGGATGAAATCTACGAGGGCGAGTACCAAGGGATCCCCCGGCAGGAGTCCCTGAAGGGAGGAGAGCGCCTGGGGTCCGTGGCGGCTGCCGGCGCTTTTGATGACAGCGAGGGGCAGCGGAGGAAGGACAGGGAGGAGCTGGCGCAGCAGTACGAGCTCATCCTGCAGGAATGTGGCCACGGCCGCTTCCAGTGGACCCTCTACTTTGTCCTGGGCCTGGCCCTCATGGCTGACGGCGTCGAGGTCTTTGTGGTGGGCTTTGTCTTACCCAGCGCCGAGAAGGACATGTGCCTCTCCGACTCCAACAAGGGCATGCTGGGTGAGGAGAGGGGCACCGGGGGCATGGGATCTGGGAGTCATGGATAGCAGGGAGTTCGGGATAGGGGGGACAGGAGGGTCAGGGAGACATGGAGCGGGACTGGGAGGTGTGGAGAGATGTGGGGGAGTCCCATGGGGGATATGGGGGTACATATGGAGTGTAGGGGGACATGAGGACATGCTGGGAGGGCAGAGAAGCACAGAAGGGTGAGGATGCAGGGACTTAGGGATGGAGAAGGACATGGAGGGCTCAGGGAGATGTGGGGGATCATACAGGCTATGGAAGAACACAGGAAGGATTGGGAGGCCATGATGTATGGGGTCCAGGAAGGGGTGTGGGGACAAGGAGGCACGCAGGACTCCCTGGGCATAGGTCTCCCACCACCCTCTTCCCAGTCCCACACCAGCCCCCACATGAGCAATGGTGAGGGGCAGCTGTGGGGAGTGAGCTCAGAAACTTGGGCTGATTAGTGGATGCTGAGACCAGGTTTGGGGGGCCATGGGGGGCTTTGTTCAATTGCTTACCCCTTCTCTGTGATGCCTGCCAGAGCTCGACACCCCTCCAAATCCCAGGGGGTACCAGTGCCCCCCATCCCTGAGATCTGGCAATCTTGGGACAGGAGGAGGGGCTGGGTGAGGGGGTCCTAGGGGTACATCTGCCCCCCATGCCCCACAGTCCCTGAGCAGAGCAGGGGGACAAGCCCCACCACCCATTCACATGGGATTCTGTCCCCTCCCTTGAAGGGGACCCAGCACCTCGAGGGTCCCTGCCTACGCCCCACCCTCAGTGCTGAGGATGCTCTCCCTCCTCCAGGTGACTCGGGATGCAGGTCCTGGCGTCCCCCAGGACTGACCTTGCTGTGTGTCCCCCTCCCCAGGACTCATCGTGTACCTGGGCATGATGGTGGGCGCGTTCGTGTGGGGCGGGCTGGCCGACCGGCTGGGCCGAAGGCAGTGCCTCCTCATCTCCCTCTCCGTCAACAGCGTCTTCGCTTTCTTCTCCTCCTTCGTCCAGGGCTACGGCACCTTCCTCTTCTGCCGCCTGCTCTCGGGCGTGGGGTAAGGGGGGCCCAGCCTTGGAGGGACCCCCAGAGCAGGGGCTGATCTCCCCCCCACAGTGTGCAGTGGGGCAGGGGGTGATGCCACTCCCTCCCCTCCATCCCCAGCATCGGCGGCTCCATCCCCATCGTCTTCTCCTACTTCTCGGAGTTCCTGGCGCAGGAGAAGCGCGGGGAGCACCTGAGCTGGCTCTGCATGTTCTGGATGATCGGGGGCATCTACGCTTCCGCTATGGCCTGGGCCATCATCCCCCACTATGGTAGGAGCCCTGGGCTGGTGGTGCACAGGGGGTGCGTCGGGGCTCGGCCCCACCACCATGTCCTGTCCCTGTCCAGGCTGGAGCTTCCAGATGGGCTCCGCGTACCAATTCCACAGCTGGAGGGTCTTTGTCCTCGTCTGCGCCTTCCCCTCAGTCTTTGCCATTGGGGCGCTCACCACAATGCCTGAGAGCCCACGCTTCTACCTTGAGGTGGGGGTCTGGGGGGGCATGGCTGTGTCCTGGGGGGAATCTGGAATGCGTCA
Organism: Argya squamiceps; assembly: GCA_037834095.1. Classification (NCBI taxonomy): domain Eukaryota; kingdom Metazoa; phylum Chordata; class Aves; order Passeriformes; family Leiothrichidae; genus Argya; species Argya squamiceps. The sequence continues at coordinate 4,635,579 of JBBMKD010000090.1, read as the reverse complement.
GGGACCTGGAGTGGAGGGTGGCGTGTGGGTCCCCAGGGAAGGACCCCCAGGTGGGGGCAGAGATTGGGGCGACCCAGACAGGGACTCCCAGGGGTGGTGAGGCCTGCACAGGAAGCGCCAGATGGGTTTTGGAGAGCGGTGGAACTGGGCAGGAACACCCGAGTGGATCGTGGGATCCAGCCAGGGACTCCAGAGGGATGGGGGGACCCTGAGGAGGTGATGAAGGTGGTGGAGGGATCCCTGGGTGGTTGGCAGGACCCAGGTGGGTGGTGGAACCCAGGAAGGAACCACTGATGGGGTGGTCAGGGTCCAGGTCTGGGGTGTTCCTGACTTGTCCCTGCCCTCACAGAATGGGAAGCATGACGAAGCCTGGATGGTGCTGAAGCAGGTCCATGACACCAACATGAGGGCCAAGGGCCACCCTGAGAGAGTCTTCTCGGTAAGGACCCCCCAGGGCTGAGCCCTGGGGTCCCCAGCACTCCAAGCAAGGGTGGGGTGTCCTCTAGGAGCAGAGATGCAATTGCCACCTCCAGGAAAAGCACCACCCAGGGGATGCAGTGCTGCTGTAACAGCTGGGGAAACTGAGGCACAAGGTGGGGCCCTGGTACTTCCCAGTATCCCCAAACTGTCCCACCCACAGGTTACCCACATCAAGACCATCAAGCGGGAGGACGAGCTCATCGAGATCCAATCGGACACCGGGACGTGGTACCGGCGCTGGCTGGTCCGATGCCTCAACCTGTCCCAGCAGGTGAGGCCAGAGCTGCCCAGGTGTCCCTGTGCCCCATGTGCCTTCTGTCACCTCCCATGTCCTTGTCACCTCCCATGTCCCTCCGCAGGTCTGGAGCAACTTCCAGCAGTGCTTCGTGCCTGAGTACCGGCGGGTGACGCTAATGATGATGGCGGTGTGGTTCACCATGTCCTTCAGGTGCTGCGGGGTGGGACTGGCATGGGATGGACAGCACTGGATGGGATGGGATGAGGAAGGCTGGGATGGGATGGGGCAGCACTGAGTGGGATAAGATGGAACAAGTGTCACTGGGATAGCACAGGCTGGCACTGGGAGCTCAGGGTTGGCCCTTGGAGCCCTGGGCCAGCACTGGGAATCCCAGGTGTGTGGTGCCTGCTCACCCCTGTCTCTGCAGCTACTATGGGCTCACCGTGTGGTTCCCGGACATGATTAAGCACCTGCAGAGCATTGAGTATGCATCACGCACAAAGCTTTTCACGCGCGAGAAGGTTCGGCACTTCACCTTCAACTTCACCCTGGAGAACCAAGTGCACCGTGGCGGGGAGTATTTCAATGACAAGTGAGTGAGGGGAGGCTGAGCCTGGGGTTGCTGAGCCTGGGGCTGCTCAGCACGGGTTTGGGGGGCATCTGGGGTCTCCCTCCTGTCCCCCCATGCAGGTTCATTGGGCTGAAGATGAAGTCGGTGATATTTGAGGACTCGCTCTTTGATGAGTGTTACTTCGAGGACATCACTTCCAGCAACACCTTCTTCAAGAACTGCACCTTCATCTCCACTGTCTTCTACAACACAGGTGGGGAAATCTGATCCCCGGGTGGATGGAGGGGATGACCCACCAGGGAGACCCCCAGGGTTTTGATGGAGATGAGGGTGAGCCAGCAGGTTGGAGGAGGGTCAGGAAAATCCCCAGTGGCATGATGGAGTTGGGGTGGTAGAGATAACGTGACCCCACCAGGGTGGTCCCCAAGGGTGGTGGTCCTTCATCCCAAGGGGGTGGTGGAAGTGTGATTGACCCACCAGGTGGAAGGGGCCAGGCAGGTCTGCGAGGATTTGGGGTGAGCCCATGGCCCACTCTCCCCCCAGATCTCTTCGAGTACAAGTTCATCAACAGCCGGCTGCTGAACAGCACGTTCCTGCACAACAAGGAGGGCTGCCAGCTGGACTTCAGCGACGACAACAACGCCTACATGATCTACTTTGTCAGCTTCCTGGGCACCCTGGCTGTGCTCCCTGGAAACATCGTCTCGGCCCTGCTCATGGACAAGATTGGCCGCCTGCGCATGCTGGGTGGGCAACAGGACCAGCTCGGGTGTGCCTTCAGTAGGGGTGGGGCTGGGGAATCCTGGAGGTGCTTTCCAGCCCAAAAGAGGCTCTCGATCTTCTTGACCCACCTCCCACTTGCTGGGTTACTTCATCACTGTCACCTTTTGGGGACTACCCCGGTGGGTCACCCCACCTCCATCACCCCTGCAGGGACCTTCCTGACCCTCCTCCCACCCCGCTAGTCACCTCCATCTCTGTTGATCTCTTGGGGACCTTCCTGTCCCTCCTGGTGGGTCACCCCCATCTCCCCCTTCTTTTTGGGACTGTCAGCCCTCTCAGTCCCACCTCCCCTGTCTCAGTTTCCCTGTGCTCTGACATGTCTGTGTGTCCGCCAGCTGGCTCCAGTGTCATGTCCTGCATCAGCTGCTTCTTCCTGTCCTTTGGGAACAGTGAGTCTGCCATGATTGCACTGCTCTGCCTCTTTGGGGGGGTCAGCATTGCCTCCTGGAATGCTCTCGACGTGCTCACCGTGGAGCTGTACCCTTCTGACAAGAGGTGGGGGCCTGGAATGGAGGTTTCGGGTGCAGGGAGTGAGGTTTTGGGTGTTGAGTGGGAGGTTTCAATTGCCAGGGGGAGGTTGTGGGTGCAGGGTGGGAGGATTTAGGGGCTGGGTGCCAGGGGTGTGGAGGTTTTTGGATGTCAAGTGGGAGGTTCTGGGTGCTGGGAGCAGTATTTTGGGTGCCACGTGGGTTCTGGGTGATGCATGTGGAATCCTGGATGGGAGGTTTTGGATGCTGTGTGCCAGGCCTGAGGCACCAACTGCTGGGTGCAAGTCTTGGGGGTGCTGGGTGCCAGGGTGTGGGTTACCAGCTGCTCGGTACCTGTTTCTGGGTGTTGCCTGCCAGCCCTGGGCTGCCAGGTACTCATTTTGGGGTGCTGGATGCACATTTAAGGGTTTTGAGTTCCCATTTTGGAGCGCTGGGTGCCCGTTTCAGGCCTCCAGGTGCCCATTTCAGGCTTCCGGGTGCCTGTTTCGAGGTGCCACCTGCCCTCTGCAGGTGGCCCCCGAGGCTGGGCACCCACCCTTGCCCCCCACCAACCCCAGCCCTCCCCATCCTCCCCAGGACGACGGCGTTTGGGTTCCTGAATGCGTTGTGCAAGCTGGCGGCCGTGCTGGGCATCAGCATCTTCACGTCCTTTGTGGGCATCACCAAGGCTGTGCCCATCCTTTTCGCCTCAGCTGCGCTGGCCCTCGGCAGCTCCCTGGCCCTCAAACTGCCCGAGACACGGGGGCAGGTCTTGCAGTGATGGGGGGCTGGGGGAGAGGGACTCCCTCCCCGGGGCACCCCCCAAAATCCAGCATTCCCCCCGTCTCGTGCCCCTGGGATTAGTCGCGTTAGACACTGTGAAACGTCTTCTTGGAGCATTTGGGATCTTTTTCATTTGCACTTGGACCCCCCCTGCCCCGCCCCAGGTCTCCCTGTACCTCCAAAACCTCCCTGACACCTCAAACTCCCCCTGGCCCCCAGTGCTCAGCCCTGACTCCCTGACCCCCCCTCAACCTCCAATACTCCCCTCAGCCCCCCAGTTTCTTTTCTTGGTGTCACTCCCCATGTGAGTTGCTGCTCATTCCTGAGGGCCCTGGCATCGAGGGGGGCTGCCACAGGCCCTCTGAACCCCCTATCTCTGTGCATCCCCCAAATCCCTGCCAAGCCAAGGAGGAGGATGATGTCTGGGTGTGGGAGAGCCCCCCGTGCCTCAGTTTCCCCATCCTTGTGGAGGGCACCCAGTAGGGTCCCCCAAACCTCCACAGATTTGGGGGGTGGGGGCATCTGGGGGTAGCCTTTTGGGGAGCAAGAGCCAATTGGGGTGCCTCAGCAATGCCTCAGGGGGTCATAGGATAGTGGGGTGCAGGACCCTTTGGGGGGTGCAGCAGTTGGGGGTGCAGAATCCCCTTGGGGCTGCCTGATGATTTTAGGGCAGCCCCCCTTAAAGCACATGCCCCCCTTCCCCCAGGATGACCCCACTTTTCGGTGCCCAAATTTCAGGGTGCAAAGCACAGCCCCCTCCAGCCCCAGCCCCAGGTCTCATTTGGGGTGCAGCAGCGGGGGACCCCCAAAACTGCCAGTTAGTGATTTTTAACTGATTTTTAAAGGATTTTCCCTATTAGAGGGAGGCTGGTGTGGGTGAGGGGGAGTGCAGGGGGCTCCCTTCACCCTCTTTTCCTCCTCCCAGCCCCTTTTCCTCCCTGTATCCCCATGTCCCACCCAGATCCCCTTTTAACCCCTCCACCACAATATTCTCCTACACTCCCTTTTACCTCCCCCGAGTCCAAAACCACCAGCGGTTTGCAAAGCACAAACAGCCCCTGCCCCCAGAAAAATCGGGGTACAAGGGGTCCCCAGTGCTGTGCCCTCCTCAAAAGAAATCGGGGTTCAGGGGGCCCAGTGCTGTGCCCCCTCAAAACCTGGGGTTTGGGGGGTTCTCCTATGCTCTGTCCCCCCACTCCATCAGCCCCACAGGGCTGGGCAGGGTTGGTCAGAGCCACCCGGGAGCACCCCTGTCCCCAGGGCAGCCCCCTCCCATTCCAAGCAGCCCCCGTGTGCTTTGTCCCCTCTTTGGTGTAGCTGGTCCTTTGGGCCCCCCCGGCCCCCCTGTAGCTCTGTCGTGCCGTGCTGTAGTTTCAGGTGTTTGTAAATTAATTAAAATGGAAAAAACATCCCAAAAAAGCACGAAATTACCCAAATACCGCCCCCCCTCCCCCCTACCCCCCCCCATCAAAGGGTTCTCCAGACTCAGCTGCCCCCAGAACAGGTTTATTTAAATTGATTCAGACATTAAATGGGAGGGACACCCCAAAAATCCCCCCCAGGGTGGGAACAGGGAGGGGTGGTTGGGTGGGTCCAGGCTGGAGGTGATGGAGGGTCTGGGGGTGGTATGGTATGCGGGGGTCAGGGCAGAGCATGATGGGGGGGTGTCACCCCCATTACTTTTGCCCCCTCTCAACTCCACGCTCCATCTGCTGTGCTGACACCGGGGTGGGGGTCCCGGGAGCCCCATGCTGTTCCTGGGGGGGCTTCTGGGGCTGTCACTGCTGCCCCGGCGCCGCCTCCTCCTCCCCGTCCCCGCGGCGGCGTTGCTCCCGCTTGGAGCCCCCCAGGCAAGGGGGTGCGGGGGGTGCGTGGGGGTCACTCTGCCACTGCTCGGGGGTGCGGGCGATGACCTGCAGGGCGTGCAGGGGCCCGGCCAGCTCTGCCTGCAGCGCCTCATGCACCAGGCGGTGCCGCTGGAGCAGCGGGAGCCCCGCGAAGCGCCCGCTCACCACCAGCACCCCGAAATGCGTCTCAGCGCCGGGAGGGCCCCCGTGGCGGGGGGAGTCGTCTCGCACCTCCAGGTGCGTGGGCTGCAGGGCCGCCGTCAGCTTGGCGCGGATGGTGCGGGCCAGGGGCCCCCCCGCGCCCCCCATGGCCCCCCCAGCGGCCGCCAGGAGGGGACCCCGCATCGGAGAAGGGCTGCAAGAGAGAGGGGGGAATTTGGGGGGCTGCAGAGAGAGAGGCCCCCTCCCACCCCCTGCGGCCGCCAGGAGAGGACTCGGCATCGGAGGAGTTAGAGGACGTTTGGCGGAGCTGAAAGGGGGAAGAGGCTCGAGGAGAGGGCAGTGGGGGGGCCAGGGATTGAGACTGAGGGTCTCTGGAGGATCCGACATCGAAAGTGGGGATGGGAGGAAGGGGGAACATGGTACGGAGGGATGAGCTGGGGGGACTCTGTCGGGTCAGCCGCTGCTACTGGGGACGGCGGAAGGGGGAACAAGGGGGTGCTGGGGGCGGCGAGTCTGGGGAGCCCTGCGAGACCATCTCCTGCCGCGGGAATGGCAGAGGGGGCGCAGGGCGGTGTCCCGGGAAGCCTTCGCGCTCGGAGCTGGGGAGGAGCCTCAGAGCGCGAGAGAAGGGCCTGACCCCCCTCAGCCCTCGCCAAGCCGGGGATGCACCCAGAGCCTCCCTATCCCCCGTGCAACCCACGGGGGGTATCCCCTGATGCTTCCACAGGAAGGATCCCAGGGACCACCAGATCCTTCATAGTCCCCAGTGCCGGTCGGGACCCCCCCGATCCCCCTCGGGGCTCTCCCCGGTTCTCACCGCCCGCTCCGGTCACGCCGCCCGCGATCGCCCCGCCGCCGTCACGTGACCCCCGCCGCCCAATCCCCGCCGCGAAACCCGCAGATGGCGTAGGCCACGCCCCCTACGCACCTACACCACGCCCCCTCACATGACACGCCCCTTTATCCTAATATGGCTGCTGTGGGCGGGGCCAGGGATGTGCGGGCGGAGCCACGGGGGACACGGGGGACACGGGGGACACGGGGGGACTGCTGGTGGCCGAGCATCCCATGGCACCCACCAGCCAGCATGGCAGCACTGGAGACCTCTCGGGGTCTCTGCACAGAGCTCAGGAGTGTCCCGCTCCACCGACTCTTGGATTTTTTTAGCCCCCAGCTGCCCGGCCACAGAACAGGTGCTTGGAGATGGGATTTATCCACATAACAGTATCCTGGGAGCTGCTCACGGCGGTGGGATCCTGTGGGATTTTGGTTGTACCTTTGAGCCAGGTGGTTCCTTCCCCACCCCTCTCAATGTCTTCCAGGCATAGGAATAAGATATCCAGTTCTCTCAATATCTGTCCCTGTCCAAGACCTCCCAGGCTTCCCAAGGGAGGGAGAGGGAAAGCTCTGGAATGAAGAATCCCAGAGGAGAAGTGTCACTGGACACCACCTTCATCTCCATGGGTTTTCCCATCTCTCTGCTCGCAGAGCCAGGAGGGGAGTGCTCTGCAGCTGGGGTGCACACTGCCAGGTGATGATGGGATGGGAGCCTCCTTGGATTTCTGGCAGCACTCTGCATTCCCAACCTTCTTGTTTCTCCTAGAAAAACCTCAGGATGGGCAGCTCTGAGGGACTCCACGTCCACCTCACCCACTGCTTGTGTTGCATTTGGGAAGTCTTGGCTCTCCCTGCCTTCTCCCTTCCCCTCCCCACTGGAATTCGCCTTTTGGGATCAAAAATCCTACTGGCTATTTTTAAAGTGCTGTCAGAGCCCACTCGGTTCCCACTCCCAGTGACTGATCCGGCTGTCAGAATCTTCAGCTGTTTTTTGCTCTCTCTGCTCCAAGCTCGGGTGGCAACAGCCGGGATTCCCTCCTCATTCTCACACGGAGCCGGACCCAGGCCAGGGACCAGGATTTTCCCCTGGAGGGTCTAGGGGAATTTGGTGCCCATCCTGTGGCATTTGCTGGGGTAAGTGGATCCTTGGCAGAGGTGTGGGGATGGAGGGATGGGATTTATGCTAAGCATGGCATGGAAAGAAGAGTGCATCCTTTGGGATTGATTGTGCGCATGGCCCATCCTGGAAAGAAGAAGGATCCACTCTTCCAGCTCTCTGGAAAATGCTGCTTTCCCCAAATACTTCTCTGCCCACTCCAGCCCCAGTGCTGTAGCTCTCCTGGGCTCAGGTGGGCACTAGGCTTTGCTCTCTGCAGGGCAGAGCTGGGTGTGGAAAACAACAGGAACTTGGTTTAGGAGGTAGAAGGCTTTCCTGAATGTGTTCCCAAAGGGATTTGTGGGTGCTGGAATGCTGAGGGACCAACTTCCCATCCCTGTCCTCCCCTATGGCCTCTGGAATGGACCTGGAAAATCCTCGTGTGGACATTCCTGACCATTCCTTCTCTTTGCAGGGAGCAAGGGCTGGTGCAGCTACTTCCTGCACCTGCATAGGTGGGATTTCAGGAGTGCAGCCAGCATGGTCTGGCAGTCATCGATCCCTGGGGACATTGGCCACCAATCCCTGGGGACATTGGCCAACTTTGGCCCGTCCCATGTTTATGTTCAGGACTTGGCTGTGCCCCAGGAGGGGAGGCTGTGACAGAAAATGCTGGAAAAGTATTCCCTGTCAGGAAACATTCCATTCCCTATTGGACACATCCCACAGGGAAATACGTGGTGCTTTTCCACAGGGACTCACTCCTGGGGGGTGAAGGCAGGGGGTACCCAAGGAGAAAAACCAGTGGAGCTCCAGGGAAGCTCCCACGGGTGACATGACCCCACAGTCACCAGGGTTTGGGGACTCCCAGCTCCTCCTGGAGCTCCTGTGCCCCACCTTCTCCACACTCTGGCTGTTGTTCCCAGCTGGATCAGAGCCCAGCTAAATTTAGGAGGATCGATTTCAACCCCCGCCTCTGCCCCGCAGGGGAAAGGACGGAGCAAAGGTGACCAGGGACGAAGAGCCACGGGGGCTCCACTCTCTGGCCCCTGGACAGGCTTGTGGAAACGCAGATTTTATCAGACTGTGAGGCCATGGAGGAGCCCAGGGAGGCTGGAATTTTCCTGGGTCATCCCATGGGTCTCTCTGGCTGTCACTTGGGGCAGAGCTTGTGACAAGGACGCCCATGTGTCCTCCAGGGAAGGAGCTCCCAGCGCTGGGAGCCAGATCATTTCCTGAGGAGGCTGATACAGGTGAGTGGGGCAGTGGGAAAGCAGGAATGAGGGTCCAAGGACATCGCTGGCACCCAGGGATGCTTCAGGCTCTGATCCCACATGTGGTGTCCCCAAAGTGAGGGAGGAGTGAAATGCTCAACACCACCACTATGAGAAAACAGCTCAAGCAGCACCAGGGGAGGTTTAGGTTGGATATCAGGGAAAATTTCCTCATGAAAAGGAAGGTCAAGCCCTGGCACAGGCTGCCCAGGGCGGTGGTGGAGTCACATCCCCAGAAGGTTCAAAGCTGTGTGAATGTGCCACTTGGGGACAAGTGGTGGCCTTGGAAGTGCTGCGTTGGACTTGCTGGAGGGCCTGTCTTAGTCCTGTCTGTTGGTCTCTCTCCAATACCACCTCTGCTTCCAGGGGAGCTGCCGAATGAAGCTGGGAGCTGCTGGTGGGTGAGAGACCCCCCAGGCTCCGCATGGATGGGAATGGGGAGACCCACCCACAGTAGGAGCCCAGGGCAGCTGGAAAACTCTGGCCTCTTCCTCCGAGCTTTTCTGCTCCTTCTCCTCTGCAGGCATGGTAAGGATCTGCATGGGCAGAGTTGTTCCCTGTAAAAACCAGGAGACAAGTGCTTCCAGGAAGAATCTCCATGAGAAGCTAGAGCAGGCTGGATGGTGGGAGGTGGTGGGGGGAGGAGAGGCTGCCCATCCCCACCCCATCCCCTCTCCCAGGGAGCCATCCCGTCTCTCCCAGTCTCTTCCCAGTGCAAGATCCTACGCTGCAACTCTGAGTACGTGGCGGCGACGCTGCATCTGCGCGGCCCCGACCGCGGCGCCGCGTTCTGCACCGCGCTCCGCTCCTACTCCCTGTGCACCCGGCGCACCGCCCGCACCTGCCGCGGGGACCTGGCCTTCCACTCTGCTGTGCACGGCATTGAGGACCTCATGATCCAGAACAACTGCTCCAAGGAAGGGCCCACAGCCCCGCCACGGCCCCGGCCCCCAGCCCCCAACCCCCATGGCTTCGAGTCGCTCGACATCTGTGATTATGAGCGGAGTTTCCTCTACAAGCACGGCCGCCCCCCTGGTTTCCAGCACTGTGCTGCCTTTGGGGACCCCCACATCCGCACCTTCCACGATGACTTCCACACGTGCAGGGTGGAGGGCTCCTGGCCGCTCTTGGACAACGATTATCTCTTTGTGCAAGCCACTAGTTCACCAGTGGCCAAGGGGTCCAACGCAACTGTCACCAGCAAGGTAACATTAGCGCACAGGCTGGGCGGTGAATCCAGAGTCAGGGTGCCTCCTATACTTCCCAAAATCCTTGGAAGTGCTTCAAACCCTGGGGGGATGAGGAAGGAGGGACAACAGTGGTGAAGGTTGTTATGGGGACCCTCAAACACTCCTGTTGCTGTCAGGTGACTGTGGGGTCCATGGGGTACCTGGGGGAATCTTATGGTCCATGGGGTACCTGAATGAATCTTGCTGGGTTTGGCTCCACCTGAGTTTTCCATTGCTTAAGTGGTGTTTAAAAAAGAAGGAAAGAAGGAAAGATTGTTGTTATCCCGAAAGGACTGTGGCAGCAGTGGTTTGAGGATGGATAGGTGGGGTGGGACCTGCCTCTTGGGATACCCTGAACACCTGGGATGGGGACATGGCCATCATGCTCATCCCCCTTCTGTCCCGCTCCCCACAGCTGACCATCATATTCAAGAACATGAAGGAATGCATTGACCAGAAGGTCTACCAGGCCGAGCTGGACAACGTCCCAGCAGCCTTCCAGGACGGCTCTGTGAATGGGGGCTCCCGTCCAGGTGGGAGCAGCCTGGTGATCTGGGAGCGCAGCCCTGGCCGGCACGTGGAGATCCGCGCCGACTACATTGGCACCACCATCGCCGTGCGCCAGGCCGGCCGCCAGCTGTCCTTCTCCATCCGTGCTGCCGAGGAGGTGGCCCGGGCCTTCACAGAGGAGCAGGACCTGCAGCTGTGCGTGGGCGGCTGCCCCCACAGCCAGCGCATGTCCCGCAGCCCCCGTGGGCGCGGCCGTGTCCCTGCGGAGACAGCACAGGCGCTCTGCCGGGAGATGCTGCCCGTAGAGGACGTCTACTTCCAGTCGTGCGTCTTCGACGTGGTGACCTCGGGGGACACCAACTTCACCATGGCAGCGCACGGGGCGCTGGAGGATGCCCGGCTCTTCCTTCCTAATGCTGAGAAGCTTCACATCTTCCAAGCTGGGGGGGGCTGCCCACTCACCTCTCCGTCGCCTCTTCTCCTCCTCTTCCTCCTCCCCTGTGGATTTTGGGCTGCTTTGTTGCACTTTTAACCCCTGCCTGCTCCGTAGGGAACCCATGAGAGCTGCTCCAAGCTGCAGCCAGGAGAGATTCCTCACCTTGAAGGAGGTGTCTCCACAGCCACAAGGAATCAGAGACCCAGAAGAGGGAAGAGATGAACCCCTGGTTTGCACCCACTGGTCTCACATGGATGGTGCAGCTGCTTCCAGCTCCTTTCCCGAAGGCAGATGCAAACTTTTCTGTTCCATTCTGACATGTTCTGTTTCCTCTAAGGATGTGACATTGCAGTGCATCAAAGAAAAATAAATCCCCTGGGTTAGAAACCCCCTCTGTCCCTCGAAGCCTTTCCATAACTCACTTCCCACGTTTCTCCCAGTGTTAATCCGACAGAATTCCACTCAGGAACCCTACAGATCCAGAAATAATGAACTCAGTCCAAAGCCCAGTTTTTAGCAGTTAAAAAAAAAAAAGGGTTTTTTATGGATTTGGATCCCTTCACTCAGCTGCTCCCAAAGCAGAGCGAGGTCACAAATCGGTTTGGGGAGCATTGTGACCAAGAGGGAGACTTTTGGGTAGAAATCATCTGGTTTTGTCCATGTGCTCCTCTTCCAGGATAAATAACAAGTGGATTTCCAGCAGAGGGAGCCGTGGAGCTTGAGACCGATATCCGAGGCCACTGTTGCTATTTTTCCTTGTTTTCTTGGCACCTGTTGTGGACTCAATTTAGCAGGGTCTGGACTTGAGGCTGGTGTCAGGTTTCACGGAGGACAAAACACCCCCTCGGGAATTCTCTACTTTGGGCCCGGATTCTCTGTCACTGCTCAAATCCGACCCACACTGGAGCTTTCGCTTGGAAAACAGAATTTCTGATGGCAAAGAGCCAGCTGGGCACACAGATGGGCGGGGTATTGCCCCGTGGAAGGTGCAAAACTGCAAAGGGGAGGGCAAATTTCACTATTTCAGAGGATTTCAGTAAAGCAGATGGAGAAATCTTTTCCATGGGGAAGACTTTTCTTTATTTTCTAATGAAGTATTAAAAATTTGGCCATCCATGTCCCACAGAATTGCAGGAAGGGCTTGTGGAGATGGGGGAAGGGGAATTGCAGCCCCTCCAGGCATGGAGGCTCCATCAAGGGAGGTTTTACAATTCATGTTTCAATACATTCAATACATGGGGTTTTCTCTCTCTTTATTCTTTTGTGCCACGAGCACAAAGAATACATAGGAAATAATTTCATGGATATCATGGAAAATTGCCCCTTGGATGGGTGCTCGGAGCAAACAGTGACGAGCAGGAGACCTGCTCCATGTCTTTTACCCTGCTCCTAGTAATCTCTGATGGGTTTGACATTAAAGGGGTCTATTTTTGAGTCCCCATTTCCTGTCATCTGTCTGTTCATGTCTTTGGGCAGCAGTGGCAGATGAGGATAATAATATCTCCTTCCTCCCCTGCTCCTTCGACACTGAAGCTTTGGGTGAATCAAATGAGGCAGGAATGAGGAAAGGAAAGCAGGCTGCTTCCTGATGTGCTCCACATGTCCCTTTGGGAAGAAAATCATCTGGGGAGGAATAAAATTCTCTGTGGGGGATAAAATCCTCCATGGGGAGAAAGTTCTCCATATGGATAAAATTCTCTGTAGAGGTGAAATCCTCAGGAGCAGCATTGGTAGTGCTGGAGCTCCTGATAGAAGTGGGATGGATTTGATGATGCAGAACCTAATTGTCCTTTAGTTGTTAGCCAGTAGATCCATTCAACAAGAATTCCATGGGGAAAGGAGAGTTCCCAGTGGAACTAGACTCTCCCTCCTCCTGAACCGCCTGTCACCTGCACCACCAGGACTGGGCCTGGCGCCTTCCTTGTCAACACTTTCTCAGGAGCCACCTCTGAAATTTAGAGTGCAGCTCCCAAATTGAAAATGTCTGAGAATTCTAAAGACATGCACCTGCTTTGGAGAGCTCTGGTTCCAGGTTTGAGGCTCGGCAGCTCCACCTGACCCAGAGTTACACTAGGAGTGGCCCAACATGGACACTTCTGACAACTGGTTTATAACATGGAGAAGCTGTTGCTGATGAATTATGGAATCATTAAGGTTGGAGAAACCTCTGAGATCATTAATCATTAACTCTCTCAACAGCACTGCCAAGATCACTACTGACCCATGACCCCAGGTACCACATCCATTTGTTTTTGAACACATCCAGGATGGTGCCTCCACCATTGCTCTGTTCCAATGCCTGACCTCCCTTCCCATGAACACAATTTCCCAAATATCCAACCTAAACCTTCCCCTGAGTCCTCTTCCTCTGGTCCTGCCCCTTGGGAGACTACCCTGAACCCCCTCAGCTCCAACTATCCCCAGGCTGCACACCTGGATGCTGAACCACCCAAAGTGGGTTCCCATCATAGCTGGATGGAGTGGCTGAGGTGATTTTTAGCAGGTGACATCAACCAGGGAGGGAAAGGGTCGATCCAAAGTCTGCTGACGTCAATGGAAACACTCTTGTTGACATCAACAACTCGAATTGGCGCCGATGTTCTGCTCCTTTATTCAGGGTGGGGGAAGAGGTCTCTTCTCTGCCTCAGCGAGGCTCCCAGAGAGCTCATGTCTCCTTCGCGCTGAGGAAGAGCAGTGTGGAATAATCTGGGGATGGGCCAGGACCATCCCACGCTTGGCACATTTTCCCCACTTAGCTGAACCCCTGCCTGGCTATGGCTCAGGTTCGAGCCTCTGCAGGGTGTCCAGAGGAGGTGGTGTCCCTGTGACAGGGTGAGGTGGTGGTCCTGTGACAGAAGGAGATGGTGGCCCTCTGACTTGCTGTGACATCCCCATACCTGCCCTGACCAGAGCCAGAGCTGCATCTCCAGCTCTGGGTGGGCTAGATCACCTTGTCCAGGGAGCATTGGCCAAAGTCCTCTCCTCCAGGGGACAAGACTCTGAGTCACATCTGAGGTGGAAACGCTCAGAACACACCTGGAACACCATCCCTGAAGGTGTTCACAGCCATGAAAGTTCACAACAGCAAGGGAATAAGGAAATTTTCCTCCTTCTCAGCAGCCAAGACTGCTCCAAGGCTGCGAGTGAGAGCTGGGGAATCCGGCCTGGGGAAGAGGAGACCTGGGTGGATGGATGGATGGATGGATGGATGGATGGATGGATGGATGGATGGATGGATGGATGGATGGATGGATGGA
>JBBMKD010000090.1:4605484-4616636 GCA_037834095.1 Argya squamiceps | reverse complement strand
GATGGATGGATGGATGGATGGATGGATGGATGGATGGATGGATGGATGGATGGATGGATGGATGGATGGATGGAGAATTCTCTGCCATTCCTGGGAGAGCCTCTAGATGTCCACAGAACCCAGCACACAGGAAAGGCTCCAGCACAGCCAGAGCTCCGGAGTGCCAGGATGTCCATCCTCACCCCAATCAACCAGGAATCACAGAATTCCAGACTGGATTTGGCTGGAAAAGACCTTAAAGATAATCTTGCTCATGGTAGGGACACCTTCCAGAGACCAGATGGCTCCAAGTCACACTTTTCTTCCCCAAGCTCTTGCTCACCACCTTGGAGCAACTTTGTCTTCTGAAAAGGAGGAAAATTTCCATATTCCTTAGGTGTCTGAGGGGCTCCAGTGGCTCTGCCAGCAGCTGGGGGAAGTCCCTCTCTCCCGGCTGAAGTGGAGCTGATGTCACTGCCTCTTCCTCCAAGAGCAGATGACTAACACGGGACTTTTCAGATCTGAATTCCTCCTTGTTTATGGATGGCTGAGCTCTTCTGGAGCTTTATTGCCCCCTCCGTGCTACAGAAACACCCTCTGGGCAGAAAACAGGAAGAAATCCCACCTGGATGAAGAACTGACAGGCAGGGAGACTTCCACATCCCAGTCCAGTGGGAGCTGGAAAAGTGGGACTTCAGGGGGAAAATCCTCCTGTGCAAGTCCTGAGAGGACTTGTCCCTGCTCAGGGAAGGGGAAAAGGGGATCCCGATCCCTGTCCCTGGGGAATCTCAACACGGGAGTCAAAAGCCTCTGCTGGGGATGAAACAGCAAAAAAGGGGCATTTTTGAGAATCCCCTCTGGGAATCTGCCCTGGGAGCTTTCCCAGCTGTTCCTAGAAGATCTCTGAGGAGTGTCAAACCTCTGTACCTGGTGATCCTGCATAGCTGAGCATTCTCTGCCTCCAGCCAGGCATTAGAGACTTTCTCTTCCACCCTCAAACCACTGCTGGGATTTAGGAACTGACCTGGCCCCGCTCTGGAGCCTCCACTCCTGAAAATCCCCAGCGTGGGACAAGCAATTGCTTTCCAGGAGCCACCCTATTCCCATAGTCCCTTGTTTTCCAGCTGGGCTCTGTTCCCAATGTTCCCTGCACACAAACAACCAGAGGAAATGCCTTTTCCACTCCAGCTCCCAACTGCACACCCGGGACACTCTGTCCCCACGCTCCAGCCATTGTGGATCCCTCCCGAGCCCTCTCTCCCCCCTCCCAGCCTGGAATATGCTGGAAGAGACCATATAAGGTGAGAAACATGGAGCAAACAGCCCGTAGAAGCTGCGGGGCTGTTGGCACCCTCCGGCTGCCCAGCGATTCGGCTGGGTACTGCTTGTCTGATAGCAAGGACAAAGGCCAGGCTGTCACAGCAGCAGCGTGGCTTCTCCTGGCAACCAATCCCGATAACCTGGAGCAGAGAAACATGGATCTTATCAGCACCGGGAGCTGTGCTGGGGAAAACAAGTCTGTGCCGTGCCCAATTCCTTCCCCGGGACCCACCCAGTGCTCAGTGAGTCACCTCAGGCCCCATTTTCTCGCTCTGTGGCTTTGGAAGTGGGTTATTCTGAGGCTAAGTGTTAGTCACACTGTCCTGACCATCTCTTTTCCCCTGGCTAGGAGTTCTGGGAAAAGCAATGGATCCTGCCACTCTCCCCATCCATCCACCTTCAGCAGAGGAAATGAGGGTCGGGGATCCCACGGGAAAGCAGCCTGGAGGGGGGTGAATGCCTTGAATAACAGTTTAGTGGGAGCAGGAGGTCGTCCCTGCCCAGAACTCCTGGTGATTTCTCTCCTGATTTTCTTGTTTTTGAAGGAGATCTGACATTGGGAAAGTTTTCTTTTTACAAGTGAAAATCCCACAGTGTTCCCGACCCCCCAGATCCATCCAGGGATGCTGCTGGCGTGAGAACAGTTCCTGGAGCAAGTCTAATCCCTGAGGGAATTCCAGCAGCACAGAGTGGGGAGGCATTGCCATCGGATGGAGGGCAGGGGGGGAAAGGGCAGCACTGATTGACAAGTCTGGAGGAATTCAGGGAGGATTCGGGATATGGAATATGCCTTGGATCATATCCTTGACAAGTTCCTTGGCGTGAGGCTCCAAGGCCCTTTGGCTTTGCTGGAATGTGTCTAAGCAGCCCTAGGCTGAGAACGATTTCCTTGGAAAGGCACACACCGATGGGAACCAGAGAGGGAGAGTGTAAACATGGCTCAGACAGGAATGCCAGCACAGATCTAAGGGGTCAAATATCCCATGGCAGAGAAGCCTGGAAAAACCCTTTCACCAAATTAGAGCAAATCCCTAATTCTCCATTAACCCATAACCTTTTTCCTAGTGGGGGACAATGGGGGCCAGAGGAAAAAAGGTGCAATTCCTCCATTCTGCACCAAACCACAGAATAATTCCCTCTCAAGGAAGAATTCTGTCCTGTGGTTTGGCAGGAGAGCAGTTTATGCCCCACAGTTTATCCGGAGCTTTATCGGTTTATATGATCAGGTGTGAATTAGCTCTGGGGGAAGGAGGCAATGGAAGGGCAGGAAAAGTGCCAGGAACACTCGGACAAACAACCTCTGAAGGACAACTCCCAACAAAAACACCTCCCTGTTCCTTGTCAGGGTGGGGAGCCCCCCCATTTCCTTTGCTCCAGTGCTGGGTCACTCCATGAACATTGTTCTCCTGTTTCCTCTGCTCCCAGCATTTCCCTGAGCTGGGAAAGCACTGAGGGCTGGGGAAAAAAAAAGGGGGAAGGAGCCAGTTCCTGTCCTGGAGTAATGCTGAAATCTGAGGGTTTCTTGGAAGCCAAAGTCTCCTGAAGGGGTTGCAGGGGAGGCAAAATGCTATCCTACTTCAGCTGGAAGGCAGGGCTACGGTTTCTGGAATGGATGTGGGTGTTTGCTGCACCTTGGATCAATGTTTGGGAGGGATATTTTGGGGAAGAAGGAGTGGGAAGAGTCCCCAAAACAATGTGGGAAGCAATAGAGGTGGTGGAAACACTCCCACAAACACACCAGAAGGAGGGAGGGGAACCCCAAAGTCAGGCTTTGATGATGAACCCCCAAATCCACCCTTATTTACCCCAAATAACGGGGCAAGTGTGTGGGGGGCTGAGAAAACCCCTCTGAAGGGATTCTAGGGGATGGGGACTGTAGAAGCAGCAGAGAGGGGAAAATCTTCCCCAGAGAAGTTCGATCAGTCACGTTCGATTCCCTACCCCAAATACGCCCTTATTTACCCCAGTTAACAGGGGAGGGTTCACCGGGGGGGGTTGAAGGTACCCCGGGGGGTGGGACAGTGGAGACGCCCCCAGGCTGCCCTGGAGCGGCGGGAAGGAGTCCGAGGAAGGGGGTCAAGCCCTCACAAGCCCCCCCGTCAGGGTCCGGCCTGGCCCCTCCCAGTTCGCCCAGTACAACACGGCCTGTCCCAAACTGGGAGCCGCACCCCCTTTCGCCCTGAGCCTGGGAACATGACATCGTGTTCCGCGCTCGCCATTGGTCACAGCCGCCGCCCGTCCTCGCTCTCCATTGGCCCTCCGCTCTGTCACTCCACCTCCGTCCTGCCCGCCCCACTGAACACGCGCGGCTTTCCTTCACACGCTGTCCACGCTCCGCAGCCACTGCTCTGATTGGTCGGTGCTGCCGTAAACAAGGCAGCGGCAGCCAATGGGCGCGCTGATCACGCGAGCAGCACGCCTGGCCACGCGCCCTCAGCGTGGCAGCCCCGGCAGCAACAGGCGCGGGCGGGGGTGGGCGGGGTTCCCGAGCCTATAAAAGGCAGCGGCGGCAGCGGGGCTCGCAGAACGCTGAGGTTGCGGGGCAGAGGTGGCTGCGGGGGCTGTGGCGCGCCTCAAAACAAAGCGTTCTCTCGCTTTTTTTGCCCCGGACTTGCCTGGCCGGGCGGCTTTTGTTGCTCCACGGTGATAAAGCTCCGCAGCCGCTCCTTTGTGCGTCCCCGTGCTGCCCCAGCCATGGTGATGTTCAAGAAGGTGAAGAGCTTCACGCTGGCCTTCAGCGAGCCCGACAAGATCTATTGCAGCGGGGACAAGGTGGCTGGGCGTGTGCTGGTGGAAGTGGCCGAGGTGACCCGTGTCAGCGCCGTCAAGGTGTTGGCATGCGGTGTGGCCAGGGTGACCTGGGCCAAGGGCCCGGCCCAGTGCCGGCAGGAGATGGAGTACCTGCGTTTTGAGGATGTGCTGGCACTTGAAGATCAGCCCACAGGTGAGGGCACGGTGCTGCAGGGGGAGCAAGGGTTGCCTTAAACACCGGTTCATAACCCAAACCCTGACCCAGGGCTTGGGCACATGGGCGGTGTGGTGGGGCTGGATGGTGGCAGAGGGTTTGGGAGGGGACAAAGAGATGGGGGCACTCCTGGGATTGGCCACATGGGTGCTGTGGGTCCCAGTGGGGCCCCTTGATCACCAGGACAGAATTGATGCTGTGTCTGGAGTCTGGAAAAATGACCAAATCTAGGAAAAGTTAGGAACATTGGAAGGTTTGGCCAAGTCAAGTTGGAAGTTTGGGAGCTACAGAACAAAATCAGAGGCTGGGGAGCTCCTGTGGTGTGTTTTGACTCCACAAGGGTTGGTAACATTGGTGGCATAGTCAGAGGCACAGGATCACACCCTGGGGCTGGAGCTGGGAGATAAGGGGGAGGTGGAGGTGGGGTGGAGCCAGTGAGACACTGTGTTCTGCCCTGGGGACTTGGGGTGTTGGTGAGGTGAAGGGAGCAGCATGGAGAGAACACGGGGTTCCCGGGGTGTGGACAGGTGTTACCCAACGCACTTAGAACTGAGGATCACCCATCTGATATTTCCCTTCTCTTCTCTCCTCCAGATGAGGACGGCTCCGTCATCCTGAGACCTGGGAACAAGTACGAGTACAAATTCGGCTTCGAGCTGCCCCAAGGGTGAGTATGAGGCAGTGCCTGCCACTGGGGATGGAATTAAATTGGAAAATCCATGTTTTGGCTCTGGAGTGACCCCGTGCACGTCTTTAGGCCACTGGGCACCACGTTCAAGGGGAAGTATGGCTCCGTGGATTACTGGGTGAAGGCGTCTCTGGAGCGTCCGGCCTGCCCCACACAGCAGATCAAAAAACGCTTTGAGGTGATGGATCCTGTGGATGTGAACACCCCGGAATTGCTGGTGAGCTCGAGTGTTCCAAAGGCTTGGGAGAAAAGCCCTTGGGGAGGGTCAGCCCAGCCTAGTGGCATCCAGGTGTCTTTAATCAGATCTAGGCTGAGTGGGATTAAGAATGGGATTAAGGAGGTCTGGATAATTCCAGAAACTGACACTGGGTGGGGTGTCTTCTGTACTCCAGGGGGATTCGAGGGTTGGTTGCAGAAAGGGAAGGAAAGAAGAGAGGAAGGAAGGGGGGAGGGAGGGGAAGGACAGGATGGGGCCAGCATGTGATGGTTCCTTCTCTCTGCAGTCTCCAGTTGCAGCCAAGAAGGAGAAGAAAGTGTCATGTATGTTCATCCCAGATGGACGTGTATCCGTCAGTGCCCAGATCGACAGGAAGGGCTTCTGTGAAGGTGAGGATTGCTGGGAACTGGGAGCAGGGAAACCAGTTAAGGAAACCCCCAATATCCCTAACATCTGACTCCTTCCCTTGGCAGGCGATGAGATCTGTATCAATGCAGACTTTGAGAACACCTGCTCACGCATCGTGGTGCCCAAGGCGGCCATTGTGGCCAAGCACACGTACCTGGCCAACGGCCAGACCAAGGTCTTCTCCCAGAAACTCTCCTGTGTCCGTGGCAATCACATCATCTCTGGTACCTCCGAATCCTGGCGTGGCAAAACCATCCGTGTGCGGAAGCTCAAACCCTCTATCCTGGGCTGCAACATCCTGCGTGTGGAGTATTTCCTGCAGGTGAGCGGGGGATCCCCTCATCGTTCTCTTTATCCTGGGGATCTTCATCCCGTGCCAAACGACCCTAACTCTGGCTCTCCTGCAGATCTACGTCAGTGTCCCAGGCTCCAAGAAAATCATCCTGGAGCTGCCTCTGGTCATTGGGAGTCGCTCGGGCATCGGGAGCCGCAGCTCCAGCATGGCCAGTCAGACGAGTTCTGAGATGAGCTGGGTGGATCTGAACCTCCCAGACGCTCCAGAGGGTGAGTGGAGTGGGATCCACAGGGTGGTGGGATCACACTGTGGGGAGCCCCTCAGTGGCTTGGGGGCTGCACACAGGTGAGCTCACTAATCCCTCCCTGCATCCCCACAGCCCCCCCGTGCTACTTGGACATTGTTCCTGAGGATCACCGCCTGGAAAGCCCCACCACGCCGCTCCTGGATGATCCAGATGGATTTGACAGCCCCATCTTCATGTATGCGCCCGAGTTCAAGTTCATGCCGCCCCCCACCTACACGGAGGTGAGCGTGGCACCGGCACGGGATGGGCAGGGTGGATCTGGCATCACCTGCCTGGATCCCTCACCCGCTTCCTGCTCCGTCGCCCAGGTGGATCCCTGTGTCGCCAACAACAACGTCCAGTGAGCACCACACCTCTCTCGCTTTTCTGGACTTGGCTCCATGTGCCACACACCTGCAGCACGTCTGGCCCTGCACACCTGGAGGGGAAGTGCTCCCGAGGAACTGCCACATTCCCGAGGAACTGCTGCATTCTCGAGGAACCACTGTTGCAGGCCCATCCTGGGCACCAGAATCTTGTGGAAAACCCCGGCGCTCTGAGCCCGCAGGGAACGCTCGAGGACTGGGGGGGAGACAAGGTAGATCTGGCTGGAAAACCTCGGCTGTCGTGGCTGTTGGGACACGCTGCCTGTCTTTGCCCTGTCGTGACATGTGGTGACAGGCAGGAAATTCTGGTTTTAACTAATTCCGTCCGAATTTTGTAACTCTGGGTGCTGCTCTGGCTGCCCTGCGCTCCCACTGAGGGAGGAGGGGGACACTGTGACATCATGAATCCCTCCTGTTGCGACACAAACCTGTTATCGCGACCAGCACCTTTTGTACTCTTCGGTTTTGTACATAGTATTTGGGGGGGGGTTGGGGAAAGCACAAAAATGCAAATTTTGTACCTTTCTGTGGCCCCTGGGGGGCAAAATTTGTAATAAACGAATGAAATGGTGCCTCTATCCCCTGTCTTTCTTGGGGGTGGGAGGATGGAAGAAACCCCCTTGGAGTGAGGATTGACCTTACTCTCCCAACTTCGTTTTTTTCTGGGAGCAGCCCTGTGGGGGGTCTCCTGGTTTTTCCAGGGGAAAATGCCAAAAGCTGAGCACAAGAGAGGTACGAGGGGAAACTGGGGCACAGGGAGATTAAAACAGGCTGGGGGGGGGAGCGACATACGGGGCAGGGAAACTGAGGCACGGAGAGATTAGAACAGGCTGGGGGGGGCGACATACAGAGAGGGAAACTGAGGCAGGTGGGGGACTATTCCTGCTGTTCCTTTTTTTGGCACTGCTGTAGGCGCCCCTCTGGCTCATTTTTGGGATGTGGGTGAAAGGTGCTGATGCCCAAGAACAAGACCATGACCTTGGCTCTGCTGCTTGCCCTCTCTCCCACTTGGAGCCCCCCCAGCCTTATCCCCCCATCAGTGCCTCAGTTTTCCTTTGGAGCTAGAGCCATCCTGGCTCCCGGCCAAGGAGGCGAAGGGTCATCCTACTCCGGGCCAGGGATGGGCTGGGCCGAGAGCCTGCAGGAAGGCGTGGGCACAGGCAGCCCAGGGCCCTCCTGCAAAAGTTCGGGAGAAACTGCCGTCCCCTGCTGGAGATCCTACAGTAACACTCCCCTGAAATAGTTGATTTTTGCCCCGGAGGAGCCAGCACCAGCCCCAAGCTCTCCCCGCCCTGCCCCATGGGGGCTGAACCCTGCACTCACCCTGTTCCCCTCCCCAGTTTTACAGTTCTAATTAAACTAATTAAGGCCATAAACCTCCCCTACCATTCCGCTGCCCGGCCTTTGTGCCAGAGCAGCTCTGGAGCGGGATCCACACAGATCTGGGAGTTCAGCCTGACCCTCCCTGGTTTTTGGGGACCCTCTCCAGGGCAGCTCCCTGGCTCTTGGCCTGTGATGTGCGCTGGCTCCGGAGCTTCCCGATGAATTCCAGCTGGGCCAAAGGGCCTGGAGTAAACTGGGAACAGTGGCAGAGGAGCAGTCAGAGCCTCCAGGGTCAGAATGGGGTGGAAATATGGGGAACAGGATGGAAGCACGAGGCCCCACAGTACCAGGGAAACTGAAGCACACAGCTGATGAGGGTGACATATATCCAAGGGATTTGGGCACCTCACTCAGTCCCAAATCCTTCCCCAAGCTGGGGGAGGCAGAACCCACCCCCTGAAAGCACAGGGGGGGGCTACAGATGGGAGTCCCATGGTTCCCACAGATGCCTGGAAAGAGAGGAGAAAGAGGGAAACAGGGATAAAAGGGGGGCTGGTATGGGAGCAGCTGGAAGTTTGCAATTGCTGGAATGTTCGTGGCTTCAAACAGGAACCAGCCGGGTGGGGGGGGGGGGAGAGGGGGCCAGCATGTGACACTCATGTGAGCAGCCCCCGCCCCTGGCCCGCGGTACAGACACACCCCTCTCCAAGAAAAAAAACACTACTTCCTCCTAAAAAAACCCGCATTGCCCTACCCCAAAACACCTCCCCCCACCAAACACCTTTATCCTCACAAAAACATTCCCCCCGCCAAAAGAGCCATCTCTCCCCACCAAAAAACTGCCACTCCCCCCGAAAAACTTCCCCCCCCCCAACCCCACTTTTCCTCACTCCAAAACTTCAACCCTGAAAAAAACCTACCTTTCCCTCTCCCAAAATCCATCTTATCCTGTAAAATCCATATTATTAAAAAAATACACCTTGGCCCTCCAGAGAAAACCTCCCCCAAAGTAAACCAAACTTTCTTTCCCTCAAAAATGCACCTTCCACCAAAACATATCTTTTCCTCCCCAAAAATACATCTTTCCCCCAAAAAAGCCATCTTGACCCATTTCCCTCTGCAAAACTATACCTTAACTCCAAAAAAATCCACCTTCCCACCCAAAAAAACCTTTTCCAAAAAAATACCTTTCTACCCCAAAAAACCTTTATCTCCTGAGAACCACCTTTTCCACCGCCACAAAACACCTTCCCCTCCCCATAAAACCTTTCCTCCCCAAATACCACCTTTTTCTTCTTCAAAGAAACACATTTTCCACCTCAAAAAACCACCTTTCATCCCCCAAAAACCCCTTTCCCCGTTATAGTCCCTCTTGGCCCCTTGTAACACACTTAATCCAACCCCCCCTGCAAAAAGCACCCAGAGCTGAGCCATGAATACCAAAATCCACTTCAATCCACGCAAAATTTGTTTTAGAAAGCTGCTGTAAAAGGTGCGGGGTTGGTCAGAGGGGGGCCAGGACACGTTTGGGGACCCCCATCACACCAAAACCCACCCCAAAAGGCACGATCCCCCCGTCCCGCCCCACGCTCCGCGCCTGCACCACCGGCGCCACCTGGCGGTGGTACGGAGGATGGCGGGCGGACAGGGGACCCTGCTGCCCCAAGCCGGGGGGTGACAGGGGACCCCCAATGCCCTCGAGGAATAAGAGAGTTTCTGCTTCCAGGTGGTGAGGTGAGGGGGTCCCCACTGTTCTGTAGGTGGGGCAAGAGGTCCTTGCTGTGCCAGGGGTGTGGGGGAGTCCCCACTCTCAGTCCCTGGGTCCCCACTCTCATGCTCTCGCGGGTACCCGTTCTCAGGGTCAGTACACTGCCTCATCGCCGTTATCATCGCTGTCAGGGCCGAAGCTCTCCCCGTTGTCAAAGTAGGACAGGACGTAGTCAGTCTCCTGTGGGGGGAAACAGCGGGAACATGGTGGCACCTGGGGATGTCCTCACCCCACCAACCTCCCCAGGGTTCTCCCATTTCCACCTCTTCGTGCTCCTCCTCATCGTATTCCTCCTCCTCCTCCTCCTTTCCCTCTTCTTCCTCCTCCTTCTCCTCTTCCTCCTCTGATGTCACCTCCTCCTCCTTCTTCTCCAGGCTCTGGGTGGGTCAGGGGAGTGTTACCAGAGACAGACACGCCAAAATCCAGCCAGTGGGGACACCCTCACCTTCACCTCCCTACCTCCAGCTTCTTAATAGTCTCCTCCTTGTCGAGTGCCACGTATTTCTTGGGGATGAGGGAAGTGGTCCCTGGGGTGGGCACAGGGGATTATCAAGCCACGGGGGAAAAGAAGGGACACATGGGTGGGGGCAAGAAGGAGTCACTCACTGCCTTTCCGTAGCCGCCGCACCCGGATCTTCAGCTCCCGTGGGAGCCGCCTCCAGTCTGGGGGGCAAAATGGGGCAAAGTGGGAAGTTGGTCAGCCCTCCAGTCAACCCCACATCCCCATGTCCCCACCAGGGCCCCTCCCGTGTCCCCGCACCTGGGTTCCAGTCGATGGCGCTGTCCACAGGGCTGGAGAGCTGGTACTTGTCTGAGTAGCGCTCAATGTCTGTGGGGGAAGCAGAAGGGAATGTGGGGGAACACGCTGGGGGGACTTAGGGGACATCCACCCCTGGGGACACCTGTGGGACCCACATGGAGATGGTTGATGGCACGAGGTGGTGCAGTTGGGGGGAATAAAATGGGGGGAGGAGAAACAAAATGGGAGGGCTTGGGGGGGTCCCACCCTGGTGGGGTGGGGGTGAGAGGGCTGACAGCGCTGGAAAAGCCATGGAGCAGCAGAGTGGAGGGGACAATGGGGATTGGGATAGGCTCCCTTTCAAACCCATTCCCACCCCTCCTCTTCACAGGGGCATACAGGAGGGTCGGGATCCAACCACCCCCCCCCTCCCCCGTACCTCTACGGGGTGCTCCCGGTTTGACGAAGTAGGGGAGCCCCCTCATGGCCCTGCGCAGCTCCTGTTTCAGGGCCAGCATGTACTCGCCCTCCTCGCCCCCCGGCAGGGGCGCGGCGCGGCGCTCCAGAGCCTGGGTCAGGGACACGGATGTGATGAGCGTGTCAGTGCTCAACCCCCGACGGGCCTCCAGACCCCCAAACCCCCGGAGGACTCACCGGGAAGAGGGGCGAGGGCTGCAGCGTGGGCGGGGGCAGCGCGTCCCCCTTCCCGATCCCCACGGCCTCCACGTTGAATGTCATCTGCCCCCGGCCCAGGGCGTGGGCGCGGTCCGCCATGCTG
>JBBMKD010000090.1:4592878-4605474 GCA_037834095.1 Argya squamiceps | reverse complement strand
ACGGTGACACCTCCATCCAGCTCTCGCCTGCCCTCTCCCAGTGATGCCCCAAGTCCCCTCCCCGTTCTTTCCCTCCTCCCCGCCGTCCCGCTCCCCAACCCAGTTTCTCCCTCGGTCCGGTCACGGTGCCTCTTTCACTCGATGCCGGTCCCGGCTCCCGGTTCCCCCGGGCCTGATTATCCCACGTCCCGGCTCCTGGTCCCAGGCCTGATCCCAGTCCCGGCGTTCCCCCACAGTCCCGGTTCCACCCCGTTCTCTGTCCCAGTGCTCTCCGGTGTCGGCTCTTTCCCTCCCGAAAACCGGTCCAGGTCCTGATCCCAGCCCCGGTGTGTCCCCCTGGTCCCTGTTCCCGTACTCCCCATTCCTGTCCCGGTGTGACGTCTCTGTGCACTACCCAGTCCCGATGCCGCTCCCTGCTGGCCCCCGGTCTCGGTCCCCGTCTCAATCCCCGTTCCTGGGTCCTCCCGGTGGCCCTCCCGGTCCCGATGCCCCCCTGGTACCCCCGGTCCCGGTGCTGATCCCCGCGCCGGTCCCACCCCGCGCAAGCGCAATCGCTCCACACGTGCACGTGGCCCCGCCCCGCACAGAGGGGGCGGTGCCTGGGCGGGAGCCCCGCGCTGATTGGCGGGTCAGGGCGAGGGGCGGGGCCGAGAGAGATCAATGGATGGACGGGGGGGCGCGGGGTGGGACAAGGGGGATGGAAGGAGGTAAGAAAACGGGGATCAAAAGGTCCCTCGGCCCCCCACGCCCGGACCCCCCCCAGCCCCTTTGCCCTGGGGTAGCTCGGCGCCCCTGTATAGGGTCACCCTGGCCCCCAGCCCCCTGAGCTGTGCCCCCCAGTCCCGCTGCCCCACGGCCTCCAGCCCTGCTGTGCTGTGCCCCCCAGTCCCGCTGCCCCCCGGCCACCAGCCATACTGTTTTGGAACCCCCGCTGCCCCCCTGGCCTCCCCCAGCAGTGTGCGATGCTCCAGGGCCCTCAGCCCCTCTGCTCAGCGACCCCCACCCCGCTGCTCCATGGCCCTCAGTCCTGCTGGACTGTGACCCCCAGTCCCGCTGCCCCACGGGCCTCCTACAGTCTCCTGTGCCCCGCAGCCCCTGGTCCCCCCTCCTCACTCCCACGCAGGGCCGGGCGCTGGATGCGCCGTGGGTGATTCATCCTGCTTCAGCCCCCCCGCGCCGGCAGCTGCCAAAAATAGCGCTGCAGGAGGGGGGGGACCCTCCACATCACCTCCCGCCCCCCCGCCTCACCGGCGGCAGGCCGGGATGGCGGCCACGGGCCGCCGTCCCCGACAGCCCCATCCTTGGGGCCGTGGGAACCGGGACCCGGAGGGGAGGGACCCCACGCTCCGGTTGCCACGGTAAAATGGGGATGGAGATGGGCTGGATGGGGGGTCCCCGCCGTGGGGTGTCCCCACTGCGTAGGGGGTGACGGGACAGCCCCCAGGCCCGGGCTCGGGGGTCTCTCACTGAGGGGACTGAGGGCACTGGGAAGGTGGTGGATTCTCCCCCATTTTCCCGGCTTGTCGGAGCGAGATGAGCGGCCGTCGCCATGGGAACCGTGCAGGCAGGGATGGGGTGTGGATAGGGATCAGGGTACCGGCAGGGATGGGGGTACAGGCAGGGTATAGGAGTACAGGTAGGAATGGGGTTGTGGGCAGGGGAAGCAGGTGGGGCAAAGGGAGGAGAGGGAGGAGGATGAGGAAGGGGTGCAGAAAGGGATCTGAGGAATGTGAGAGGAACTGCCAGCAGGTGCAGATGGGGTTTGTAGGTGCGGGCAGGGAGGACGTAGATGAGGGACACAAGCTGGGGGGCTCGACCTCGCGGGAACCCTCCCTTGCTGGGGAAACTGAGGCAGGGAGGGGAGGACACCCCATCCGGGGGGACTCCAGGGTCTCACCCTGTGCCCATCCTGGGAATTCCCGGGGGAGACTCATCCTGTGCCCATTCCGGGGGACTTGGGGGTCTCATGCCGCGTCCTATCCCCTTGCAGCGAGCGAGCGCCACCCCTGTCCCTGCACTCCGTCCTGTGAGCCCGACCATGCCCAGCCCTGTCCGCCGCCCCCCCAGCGCCGCGGTGCCACTGGGACTCCCCATGATCCCGGCGGAGGGTTCGGCGCTGCTGCGCGCCGTATCCCAAGGGAAATTCCGCCTGACCCGGCTGCTGCTGGAAGGAGGAGCCTATATCAACGAAGGCAACGCCGCGGGCACGACGCCGCTGATGGCAGCGTGCTGTGCTGGCTACGCCGACCCGCCCGAGCAGCCACGGATGGTCCAGTACCTTCTAGAGAACGGCGCCGATCCCAACATTCCCGACAAATCCGGGAAGACGGCGCTCATGCACGCCTGTGCCGAGCGCGCCGGCCCGGCCGTGGCCGCCATCCTGCTGGCCCACGGCGCTGACCCCAGCGCCCGGGATTATGAGGGCGGCTCCGCGCTGGTTTACGCCTTGGAGCGCGGGGACCGGGAGACGCTGCAGGTGCTGCTGGACGCGTGTCGGGAGCGCGGGCGCGACGTCATCATCATCACCTCGGCCACGTCGCCCCGCGGCACCAAGACCACCCGGCAGTACCTGAACTCGCCCCCGTCGCCCGCCCTCTGCGCGTCCCCCTCGCAGGTGCAGGTGCGGGCGGCGGCGTCGCCGGGTGCCAGCGCGAGGGACGAGGAGCGCGACGTGTTCCGCTTCCCGCCCGCGGCTCCAGGCACCACTCCAGAACCGTCCCGGGCCGGGCCCAAGAGGCAACTGAAGAGGCTTAACTCAGAGCCATGGGGGCTGGTGGTGCCGGGGGTGGAGGGGATGCGGGGGCACTCCGAGGAGACGAAGGGAAGCCTGGAGGGGACACAGGGACCCCCAGAGGGAGCACGGAAGACCTTAGATGAGATATGGGGACCCCAGGAGGGGACACGGAGACCCTTGGAGGGGACACGGGGCTCCTCAGAAGGTTCATGGGGTTCCCCTGAGGGCCCACGGGGGCCACTGGAAGGGATGTCAGCCTCTCCGGAGCAGCTGGCAGCGGGGCTGGAGGGGCTGCGGTTGCGCCCGCGCCGACACAGCATGGAGGGACGTGAGGTCTCAGGGCTGCCAGGAATCACCTGGGCAGAACGGGTGCCCCCTGTCCCCACTCCGGGCCGTTGGGCCCCAGCCCCTGATCCTCCACGGGGCAAACCCCTGCGCCGGGACCCCCCTAATCCTGAGCTAGCCATCCCCGGGCCGCTCCGGCACCCAGCTGGGCTGCTGGAGCGCCGCGGCTCTGGAACGCTTCCCCTGGAGCCCCCTGGGCCAGGGAGGGCGGGGCTGCTCCCCCCGCTGCCCCCCCGAGCACTGCTCCGCCGGCATTCCATGCAGCCGGAGGCCCTGCGGCATCTCGGCGCCTTCTGCGGGGGGCTGGGTCCCGAGCCTGGCTCTTAGGGACCCCTCCAGGGATATGGCAACCCCCCCAAGCACAGCACCCCTTCGGGAAGGCTTCACCCTGGGCTGTGGCACCGTTTGCTCTGAACCCTATTGAGGGTCAACTCGTCCATCCCTTTGTCAGCACAAACTCTGCACGATCCTGAATTCGGGGAGCTGGTGGGTGCATATTCCCAACTCCCAGGCCTCCCCAGTATCCTCCCCCCTGCCTCATCCTCCCAGCAGCTTTTTCCCCCCAGACCCATCACTGGGGGTCCCCAGGGTCTGACAATAAAGGCCCCGGTGTAGCTCAGCGGCTCTGAGTGTGAGGGGGTGGGCACATCTGTGGGCTTGGGGACATAGGGGACAGCCAGGGGCACAGCTGGATGCTGGCACAGCCAGACTCCAGCACATCTGGGCACAGGGACCCCCATTGGGTCGCCCCAGGCTGCACAGCCATTGCTTCCCAATGCCAGTTTTAAGGGGAAAAAAATGGTTTTCCAAGACCTGAGTTGTTCTACTGCCAAGCTGGGAGGGATCTCCAGGATCCTTGGGGAGCCAGCAGCCTGGATGGGGAGGGATTTTAGTGAAAGGGGCTGGGGAGAGGCTGGGGAGTTGAATGAAAGACAAAGAACAAGAAGACAAACTTAGACAAAATCCTGTTATTTAACAGAAAACAAGGAATTCCCGGTGGGATAAATAACATTGGAGATTTAGGGACCATTTGCTTGGGGCATGGAAAAAAACTCCCAGGACGTACTGGGATATGGGGCTGGGAGGGATTCCCCCCAAACCTGAGGGAAACCTCCCCCAACCCTCAGAGACTGCTGCTTCCCTCACACTTGTCCTTTGAAAACAATAAAATTCCATAAAACCCGAATTTCCCCAGGGATGGAGCTGGTTTGGCTCCTGGACGCTGTGTACAAACCCCAGTTTTCCCAGTTTCCCCCAGTCTGGATGGGTGGAAGTCTGGATGCATCATCGGCGGCGCCGGTCCGGACTGCGGCTCCGCCGGCGCCCACCCCTGGAAAACAGGGAAGAGGTGGGGAAGGGAAAGGGAAAAAGAGGAAAAGGGAAGGGGGGTATGGGAGAAGGAGATAAGGGAAAAGAGGATAAGGGAATGGAGAAAGTAAAGAAAGAAGGGTGAAAAGGGAAGGAAGTGGGAGGAAAGAGGAAAAGGGGAGAAAAGGTGGGAAAAGGGTACAGAAAATACAGGAAAAGAGTCCAGCAAAAGAAAATTTTGGGGTGTTTATCCCTACTTTAACCCCACCACCCCCATAATGGTGCATGGAATGGCCCCATTCACCCAGCCGAGGGTTCCAGTGCTCCCACAGGTCTCCCATTCCCAGCTCCTGGAATTCCCAGGAATTTCCTCACCTCCGCTTGCCCTTGGGAGGGCCCCTGACGAAGCACCAGTCAACGCTGACCGGCTGCCCCATGAGCTCCTGCCCGTTGAGCCCCTCCATGGCTGCCTGCGCCTCCTTGTATGTTTCATACTCCACCAACGTGTAGCCCTGGGATGAGATTGGATCAGGAATGGGATTGGGAATGAGCCCTGACACCAGAGCAACTCCCAGCTCAGGTTTGGGGTGCACGGACTCCCCTGACACCCTGGGTGTGGGAATGGGAATGAGCCCAGGCACTGGGAACCCTGAGCTCACTCTGGGGTTAGGACCAGGATGGGAATGATCCCAGGCATCAGGGGAATCCAGCTCACCACCCAACCTCCAGCTCAGTTTTAGGACCTCCCAATAGCCCAGTTTTGAGGTGTGTGGACCCCAATGACCCCCAGAATTGGCTCAGTTTTGGAGTGCACCCAAAACTCTCAGGCCAGAGCCTCCTCCAAGCTGAGATGGAGCCTGGGGGTCCCTACAACTGCCCCCCACCTTCAGGTATCCCGTGCGCCGGTCCAGGTTCAGGTGGATGTTCTTTATCTCCCCAAATTCGGCGAATCGGTCATGCACGTCCTCCTCTGTGGCCTCCTCATGCACCCCTGTCACAAACAGGATCCAGCCCTCCACGGCTGGGCAGGAAAAGGGGGAGTCACGGAGCTGGGAATGGAGCTCTTCCCCCAAAATCCTTTGCCTTGGAGAGGGGACGTGGAGCCCCCATGGGTGAGATTTGGGGGTTGACCCAAGAGTGAGCCTGGGAAGCTGAGGAAGAATCATGCCAGCATGGCCCCAATTCCTCCTCCTTCCCATGGTGGGTCCCCAGAAAAGGGTCTGTCACCCAAAATCACTCCTTTTTCACAGTTAGGAAAGGGAGATGGAGGCCCAGAGTCCACAAGTCCTGGGTGAGGTCAGGGGAATCTCATCCCAGCAGGGCTGAACCCCAATCCAGAGCCCAGGACACCTGTCCCCCGCAGCTTCCCCTCCCTTCCATGGGGAAAGTGCCCCTGGTGACACTTGGAAGCCATGGGGTTCTCAGGAAGCATCTCCTCCAAATTCCCCCATTCCCACCTTAGGAAGAGGATATGGAACTGGTGTTTGCCCTAAAATAAACCCTGGGAATGAGGGAGGAGAAGGGATTGTCCCAGCAGGGCTGAGCCCTGACCCAGAGCCCCCATGAAGCCCTCCAGGTCCTCTCACATCTCTGTGGTCCTGGCTCATCCCCGTCCTGCTCGACGCTGTCGTAATCTTCGCGCACCCGAGCGCGGGATCCTTCCTCTGGACAGGAAGGAAAAAGGGGGAAGAACAGGGTCCCCAAACTTCAGGGTCACCCAGCCCCTCCCAGAGTGCCAGGGAAGGGGTTTGGGGGTGTTTTGAGGCCTCACCTGAGCCAAAGCCGCGGCCCTTCCGCTTCTTGGCCTTTTCCTTCAGCTTGTGGATGCTCTCTGGTGGGAAATGCAGGGAAGGACCGGGATCATGGAGGCAGCAGGAGCAGGGAAGCCCCCCCGGATGGACAGGGACTCCTCATCCTGGCTGGGAAGGCCCCCCCTGGGCTGGGAATGATCCCCTGGGCTTGGAAGGATGTCCCTGGGTCAGGAAAGACCCACCTGGGCTAGGCAAGACCCCCTGGTACAGGTAGGGACATGCCCGGGAAAGACAGGACGGTCTCCCCTCGATGGGAATGACCTCCCCTGGGCCGGACAGGACCCGCAGAGTCCCTCCAGGCCAGAAATCATCCCATGAGCCGGGAATGACCCCCCGGGAACGTCAGGAACCCCCGCCTCAGGCCGGGGCTGTCGATGAGGCCGACGGGGTTTGGGGACGCGACCAGAGGCGGGGGCAGCGGCTCCGCTGAGCCGGGACCCAGCCGGATCGGTCGGCAGGGCCGCTTTGGGCCAGACGGTATCGTCCCAGCCCCGCGCTCACCGTCCCCGTCCTCGTCCATAGCGAAATCTTCTCCTCCCGCCTCATGAAGATCCAGCACGTCCGCCATCTTGCCCAGAATAGCGGGGCACGCCGGGAGCGCGCCGGAAGGGCCGCCACAGTGGGTGGGTGCGTGGCGGAAGCGCCGACGCGGCCATATTGGGGAGGGCGTGGGGCGGAAGTGCCGTTCCGCCATGATGAGAAGGTCTCGCTGCCGTGCTGAGACCATCGGGACGCTTCTCTTTCCGCCGGGGATTCTCCACCCCGCACCGCGGCGGCTCTAAGCGGTTGTTGGGCACCACTGGCCCCACAAAATGAGCAAGAGCACCAAAAGTTAACCAAAGTCGCTGGGTTTATTGTACAAAATCCACAGCAGTGTTTATCCCGCCGGATTTGCGTAATTCCATCGCCTCGACAAGGAGCGCAACTTTCTCCATGCTGAGAAAATTTGAATCTGTTAATTTTACACCTTCCAAGGAGATCCGATGCCTCTAAACTGGCGCCCCAATCCCACAAGCAATGGAATGTCCGGTTTCTTCCCTTTTCTTTGTCTTCTTTTCTTCCGCAGAAATGAACTCCCAAAATCCTCCTGGATCTGTTTACTTGGAGCATAAAGAAACCACTGGAAAGATGTTCAGGAATTCCCTTATGTGCGGAATCAGGGGAATAAATTGCGGGATTAACTCGATGTTATTCTTAAATCAAAATTTTCCAATATTTCAGGAAAATGACACGCCCCCCATCCCTTTTAAATCCCATTTCCAGCGACATCAAACGTTAATAGTGTTTGTAGAAAGTATAAAAAATATATAAACCCCCAAAATAGGCTCGTTAGGATGCAGATATAAAAATGGGGTACCTACAGATACTGGAATTATCCCAATTTTATCGTAAAACAATGATTATTGCTGGAATAACCTGTGGTCACGCAGAGGGAAGAAGGAGGGTGGGAATAGTGGAATCTGAAGGGTTTAAGGGGATAAGAACTGGGAAAAGCTCTAAACTGAGGTGAAAAAGGAATTCTGGCTTGGAATTTAGTTTGTATTCCCAGTCTGCTTGGGAAAAGGGGAGTAAGATGGAAATTTCCATGGATAAACTGACATTTTCTTGGGTGAACCTTGAACCTGGAGCAGTTTCAACAATTCCATGTCATAAAAGGGTTTTTTAAAGCTAAATATAGTCTAAATTCCATATGGATACTGATACAAGGGATAGGGAACGATTAGTGCAAATCTTTCCCTCATTCACTAATTCTCCAAGACCTTTCCAACCTTCCACGAAAAGGCCAATGACGATGTTTGGCTACAGACAGGGCAATTCCAGAGGGAACTGCAGATCCTGCTGTGCTTGGGACTGGAATGCTGCAGGCTGATCCCAGATTTAATTCTGAACTGCAGTTTTCAATCCCTTTGGATATTGCATGCGTTGGCATCCATTCAGATTTAATTAAGAAGCTCCTCAAGGAGGTTTAATTGATCCCTTTCTGCTACAGGAGGGAGGGGGTGCCAGGCATTGGATCCAACAGGCTTTTCCAGAGGAAACACTGGATTCTGTGGAATCCCACCTGCTCCAGTACCAATGGAGTGCGGAGAGGACAAAACCTGTGATCTAAACACCGAAAATAAGAGACAGAAAGGAAATCTGTAGAGAATGAGGAATTCCCAGGGAATAAAAAGTTCCCTAGGGAATAAGGTGTTCTCAAGGGAATAAGAAATTCTCTAGGGAATGAGGAGACTGAGGAGCAGCTCTAAAAACCAGGATGAAACTGCTAAAATCCATTCAGGAGCTTTTTCCCTAAATTTCTTTCAAATGTGCAAACGGGCCAGGATTCAGGAAAGGGTGTTGGGAGCACCGGGAAGGATCCCAGAAACAGATCCTGGGGTTCAGCAGCCAGAGGAGTGTGCTGAGCCCAGCTGGCCAGCTGCCAGCAACAGGATGTCCTTCTTCTCCTTATGGAATCGCAGCTCCTTCCCGGCCAGCCGGGCCTCATCCAGCTCCCGCTCCGTGGCCGCCAGCTCCCGGGAGAGGGCGCCTGGAATGCTCTGCTCCCGGTTCACCCAGTCCAGGGCCATCTGGTTCCGGATGTCGTCGTCCAGAGCACGGTGGGAGTAGTGAGCCAGGACTTCCTGGTGGGAATGGGATGCAGGGGGAAGCTTAGGAATGGGAAGGAGCAGCAGGATCAAGGTGGCCCCTGAGCAGCCCTGGACTCACCTGGCGCGAGCACTGACGCTCCCGCATGGCCTTCAGGCTCCCGTTCCAGTGCAACAGCTGGAAAACGGTCATCAGCTCCTGGGATGGCAAGAGGGAGGCAGGATGAGAGCAGATACAGGACCAGGATCCTGGAATCATGAGGTGGGGTGGGGCAGAAGGGACCTCATGAATCACCTGGAGCCCAGGGGGGACACTGACACCTGTCTGGGTGGTTCTGAGCCCCTTCCAATTTGGGCTTGGAGCACTTCCAGAGATGGGGCAGCTTCCCTGGACATGGATTCAGCCAAAGGCACCACCAGCACCAGGATACTGGGGCAAAATTCCCTGATTAATCTGGACTACAATGGAGACAGAGCCTCCGAGGCTCCCTGTGCCCTGGAAATTCTGGGATTTTCTTCTCCAAGCTGAACCACCAGCAGTACCAGGTACAATTCCAGGTTTTCCAGTGATTTCTCCCTCCGGGCCACACAAATTCTGCTTAAAAACTGAGACCTGTTAGGCTTCCCAAACTCAGATGGGGCTTGGAATCTCCATCCCAGACTCTCCATCTGTAAACAGGACCCTGAACATAAACACCTCCAGTCTGCCACCCTGGAGCATTCTCATACCAGGGAAAGGAGCCAGCAGAGGTCTTGGAAAAATACAGAATCCCAAACACAGCCACATTCCAAAGCTGGATTTGAACCTTGGAGCAGAGTCACAGCCAGATTTCTCCTCTAATGAAAATCCAGCTCCAGTGATGTGTCCTCTAGAATCATTCCCAGTCCCTACCCAAGGCCAAGTTGAAATTAAAAGGATTCAGGAATCTCAAGGAACTATTGGAACAACATCCTGGGATGGACAGGGAGTTCCAAACCTGATCTCCCTGGCTATGCTCCCAGCTGTTTCTTCATAAAGGCTGGAATAAAGCCCAGAGGACACTCCATTCCCAGCTGTTCCCCTAATCCTAATCCATGTTCCAGAACCTTCCCGTGGCCACTCAGAGTTCCCATTGTCCAGGTGTTCTTCCCAGCCACATTCCCACATTCCAATGGGATATAAGGATAGCCCTGTGGTTTGGGAGAGTGTCATGACACCAGTGACTCCCAATTTCACAATCAAAGTGTCTTTGGGGGAAACACCTTCCTATCTTTCCTTGTAAGAGCTTTTGCTTCCCTGTTTTCAGGGAAAGGATGAATCCCACTAATTAACTGGACAATTAGGACATTTGGAGGTACCACCTGGAAACATCACAGTGACAGCCAGAAATCCAATTCCAAGGACTTGGCTGCACCCAGAAGTACCCCAAATCTGATAAGAATCAGAAGGACCCCTGAGTTAGTTTTCCATGGAAAAGACTAAAATGCAGCTGGGAGATCAACCCAAATATCCCTTAACCAAATCAGGAATGGGACCTGGGCACATCAGGAACAGTATCTGCAAAAACTGGAAACAGTACCTGGAACTCCAGCATGGATTTTCCCTTGTTGGATTCCAGCATGAAGCGGAAGGCCCCGATCCCAGTGTTGGGATTATCTGCCTCTTCTCGATTGCCCTGCAGAGACATTCCAGACAGGAGCTGCCATTCCCACAGGATCTGCTCCTGCTGCATTATCCCCACTCCCAGTATTCCCAGTGGGATTCTGGAGAGCCTGATGCCAGCACAGGCCGAGCTGTCACACTCTTATCCAGGTAATCCAGCCTTGACCACATGGCATGGGCCAATCTAGCACCCCCCCGACAAATCTGGGACATCACCTGGATAAATTTGGCTCTTCTGGAGCAATGAATCCCCTGGGAACAGGATTTTTCCTGCACTGATTCCAAGGCTTTCACAGCACTCCAGAGACCACAGAGCACCATGGGCCGCATGGCAAGAATTCCCTCCAAGATAATCAGAGCAGGAGAGGGAGAATGCAAAGTGATTGAAACTAAAATTCCTGGAAAATCTTTGGTTTAAGGAAAACTAGTGGATGTGACAACTCTGTCATGGAACGGCCAGGAAAATCCACATCTCAGCCTTGTCATCCCACCCCGGAGTGCAGCACAAAGAGCAGAAGAATGGGAATTAAACTATACTTAAAATCCTACTACTCCATCCAACCCCCCCCCCACCAAGGCGTTCTAATCCACTCTTTGAGGTTTTCCCCAAGATTTTCCATCCCCATCCTCACGTTGAAGGATGCCAGGGCCTCGGAGACACTCTTCTCGATGAAGTCGTCAGTGATCCGGCGGGAAGGGTGCTCGTTGAACACGGAATTCATCAGCGCGATCTTGGCTGCGCTCCGGCGTGCCTCAGCCTTAGTGGGACAGAACTGGGGACACGTAGCCACTGTCAGGACATTCCCAGGATCATGACACCCCGCCCTGGACCACCAGGAATGGGAACTGAGTAGGGGTGGAACTAGGAAATTGTGCTCCCAGAATCAAAAGAGGTTCCAAACCTCCTGTTGCATTGTCAATTAATTAATTACCTCAAACCCAAACTGTTCCCACATTCCCCCCAAAGATCAGGACTTTGGGATGAGGTGACCCTGTGGCTGCTGGAATTGGTTCCTTTGGATTCATTTTCCCAACCAAGAGGAAGGGCAGGAAAGAATCTGGAACATAGCCAGGATTTGATCGGACATTGGGACTTTAATCTCCTTGGTGAGGGATTTGGGTCAGGAGTTTTCCCAGGAGGGGTGAAGGAATAGATTCCTTCAGTGGGATGTTCCCTGCCCACAGCACAGGGCTGGAAGTGGATGGTGTTTAAGGTCCTCTCCAACTCAAGCCAGTACAAGACCCCAGGATCCAATGTTCTGATTTGATTTCCAGAGTCTTTTGGCACTTGGAGAAGTTGTTTTGGGACAAATCCTGAGCTCCTGTAGAGGAATATTCCTCTGCCAGTTTAAACCTTTGCCTAATCCTGGGAAGGAAAAGGAAGGATCAAATGGTGGGAAGGAGAAGGAAGATCAAATCCAGTCAATTGAACAGTTTGCCCTGATATCCCATCTCCTTCCTCAGCACTAAGGTGCAAGTGACCAAATAGGGAATAAAGGACACAAAAAAAGCACAATTCACAGACAAATCTTCCCGGATTGGGATTTGGTGGGGATTTACAAGTCGGGAGCATCCTGCAAGTAAATTTCCTTGGAACTAAAGAGGTTTAGAGCAAGGCACAGGGGCTGGAATCGGCAGGAAAGTGCCCGTGCAGGGAGGAGATAATTGGGAAACGATTCCGGTGGGGTCCGGGGGAAGCATTCCCGGGGTCGGGATCGTACCTGGAAGCTGCCGAAGCAGCTGCCCCCGGGCAGGGTGACATAGCAGACGTAAGGGGGGCTGGCAGCCGGGACCATCTCGTAGAGTACCAGGGCGCCGTTGCGCAGCTCGGCCCCGCGGGACTGCTTCATCTGCCAGAATTCCTGCAGCGCCTCCACCACGTTCACTGCCGGACACAGCCGGGATCAGGCGGAAGAAAAGCAGGGAAGATGCCTCAGGGATTGGCATGGCAGAGTGGAAATGGGCCACGGAAAGAAGGAAAAGGGGCAAGGGTGGAAGGAGAAGGGGGTGAGGAAGGAAGGAAATACGGCATGGAAATAAGGAAAAGGGACAGGACACGGAAATAAGGAAAAGTGAAAAAAGGGAATAAGGGAAAATCGACCCCCCCTCCGCCCCGGTCCGTCGGCATCCGCGGTTCCCCTTCGATCCCGCTCACCGCGGCCGTAGCC
>JBBMKD010000090.1:4499557-4514728 GCA_037834095.1 Argya squamiceps | reverse complement strand
GATTCCACCCCCAGCCCCCCCAAACCGGGTCAGGGTTCCCCCAAACTGGGTCAGCTCCCCCCCAGCCCCCCAAACTGGGACAATTCCCCCCCAGCCCCCCCCAAGTGGGGTCGGTGCCACCTCAACCCCCCCAGACTGGGTTGGTGCCCCCCAAAGTGGGTCAGGGCTCCCCCAAAGTGGGTCAGGGCTCCCCCAAAGTGGGGCGATTCCACCCCCAGCCCCTCCAAACCGGGTCAGGGTTCCCCCAAACTGGGTCAGCTCCCCCCCAGCCCCCCAAACTGGTCTTGGTGCCCCCCCAACCCCCCCCAGCCCCCCACCCAGTGCCCCCAGCACCCCCAAACCAGTGCCCCCCCATCTTCGCCCCCCGCCCCCGCTGTACATAAGGGGGGGGCGCGGGGCCCCCTCAGTGTCCCCCCCATTTTGGGGGGGTTTGGGACCTGCTGGGTTAATTTTGGGGGGTGGGACGGGGGGTTTGGGGGGCATTGGGGGAGGGGCAATGAAGCCCCCTGGGCTCAAGGCTTTATTTATTTGCTATTTATTGCAGTTCCTTTCAGAATTGACTTTTTGTTTCTCTTTTTTTTTTTTTTTTGGTTTTTCTGTCAAAAAATAAATTAAAAAAATAATGAAAAAAAAAAAAAAAGAAAAGAAAACCCAACACTTTGAAAACAAAACAAACAACCAAACCCTCACCAAATTCCCAAAATCCAGAAGTCTGAAAACATCCCTGGAATTCTCCTGGGTTTTTTGGGGGGGACACAAGAACCCCCCACTCACCAGGGGAAGGAGCACGGCCACGGCCCTCGGGAATTTCCTCAATAAATCAATTTATTTAAAAGAATATGTTACAATTAATTACACTAAGGGGGCTTTTCCCCAGCGGGACCCGAGGAATGGGAACGCCGGGAAGAGCTGGAAGAGGGAAAATGGGAGAAAAGGGGGTTAAAGTTTTGTTTCTGTGGTTTTTTTGACTGATTTCTCCCTTTCCTGGGGTTTTTAATTGTGTTTTTTTGGATAAAAACACCCACAGGAAAATGGTTCAGTCCTTGATCCACTGGAATTTGGAGAAAATTGGGATCAAAATCGGGTTTTTCCTGGGATTTTACCCAAATTTGGGGATGCTGAAGGGGATTTTAGGGGGGATTTGGGGGATCCCAAACCTCTCCCAGTTTTCCCCCGTCCCATTCCTGGGATCTCCACGGCTCGGGGCTCCCGAGGACAACGGAAATCCAATTAATTACAGGGATCCAATTACTGGAATTAATTAATTCCCGGCTTCTCAGCTGCTCCAGAGCCGAGGATTTGGGATTTTTTTCCCCCTCCCAAAAAAAAAATTCTCCCCCATCCCAGCTCTGGGGGGAGGAGTGGGGAAAATCCCTTCCTAAAAATGGGAATTTTGGGGAAAATCCCATTTCAGAGCAATTCTGGCACATTCCAGAGGTCGGGAATGAGGCCGGGATGCTCCTGCTGGGTTTGGATCCAAAAAATTCCCAAATTCACCCCAAAAACCTCAGCGGAACTGGCTCCAGGCCAGCCCAAAAATGGGGAAAAACCAGCTTTTCCAGGTGATTTTGTTCCTCCCAAAACATGGAAAAGTTCCACTCAAAACCAAGGAAAAAACAGCTTTTCCAGGTGATTTTTTTTTTCTCCCAAAACATGGAAAAGTCCCATTTAAACCCAAGAAAAAATTTCCTCTCAATACATGGGAAAATCCCATTTAAATCCAGGGGGAAAAAAGACTTTTCCATCTTATTTTTCCTCCTTGGAAAATCCCAGCCACTGGATCCGTGGAAAAATCCCGTTCAAAACCAGGGAAAATTATTTTCCCCTTATTTTTTCCTCCAGAACTATGGAAAAATCGTGCTTAAAATGAGGGAAAAAATGGTTTTTTCCAGGTTATTTTTCCTGCTTGGACACCCAAGGCATAGATAAAAAGTGCTCAAAAATAGGGAAAAAATGGATTTTCCAGGTGATTTTTTTCCTCCTGGGAGCTGCTGTTCCCATCCAGGTCCCAAGGAGCCAGGCACACCCAAATCCCTGGGAAAACACCCCAAATTCCCCCAAAATAGTGGGAATACAAATCCATGAGGGGGATCCTTGTGCCGGGAGAGGCTTTTCCTTGGAATTTTACTCCTTTTGGATGCTTTTCCGTTTTTTTTTTAATCCGTAGTAATTAAAAAAAACTGGATTGGGATGAAAAACAGGCAGGAAAATTCCTGGGATTTTAAAGGAATTATTCCCACAGATACCCAAGCAGGAATGGAACGTTCCCAGGGCTTTTTCCTGGGTTTTTTTCCCTCCTGTTTTTCCATGTCTGACCCAGAAGAAACAACAATTTTTTTTTTTTAAATTCCAGTTGTAAAAAAAAAAGAAAAAAAAAAAAAAAAAATTCCCAGCCTGGAGCTGGATCCGAGTGGGAAAATGGAGCCCCCTCAGGTGGCTTTTCCCAGTTTTTGTTTTGTTTTTTTTCCTCTGGAATTCCATAAAGATGACGGGCACGAATGGATTTGGAATTAATGAGATTTAGTTTGGGGTGGGGCTTTAATACAATAACGGAGTTTTTGGGATCCCTGGAAAAAGCTCCCGGGGTTAAGTGGCCGCGTCCCTTTGCTGTGACCTGACCAGCTGGAAAAGGTTCTGGAAAAGAAGGAAAAGGGACAAGGTGAAGGTGGCAGAACCCCCCGGGATTCCCACGGGGAAAATGGGGGGAATTCCTGGTAAAGTGGGATTAGGAGAGGCTGGGAACGGCTCAGATCCCAGCTCGGGGCCGAGACACACCTGGAGTGTCCCGATCCCAATTCTGATCCCAATCCCAAATCCAATTCTGAATCCAATGCCTATTTCAACCCCAATTCCAACCCTGATCCCAATTTCAATTCCAATTCCCATCCCAATACTAATTCCAAACCCAATCCCAAATCAAATCCCAATTCCCATATCAATCCCAATTCCGATCCCAAACCCAACCCCAATCCCAATCCAAATTTCAATTTCAATTCAAACCCCAACCCCAATTTCAATCCAAATCCCAATGCCAATTTAAATTCCAATTTAATCCCAATTGAAATCCCAATTGCTATCCTGATTCCAATCTTCCAATTTCAATCCAAATTCCAATTCCAGTTTCAATCCCAATTTAAATTCAAATCCCAATCCTAATTCCAATTTCAATCCAATTCAAATTCAAATTTCAATCCAATTCCAACCCCAACCCCAACCCCAATCCCAGCCCAATCCGAAGCTCCTGGAGCATTCCCAGATCTCTCCCAGCAGCTCCCAGGACTGGGATGGGAAAAGGGAAAGGATTCCCTGCCCTCAGGATCCCAGGAAAAGGAGGAAGGATTTTCCCAGAAAAACCTGGATCAGCCAGGATTTAAACCATCCCAAATGTTACAGGGGAAATCCCAGTCTGGGAATGGCCAGGTCATTCCCAACTCCCCAAATTTATCCCAGGTCATTCTTGACTCCAGGAGCCTTTTCCCAGATTTTTCCTGGTCATTCCCAACTCCCTAAATTTATCCCAGGTCATTCCCAACTCCTCAAGGCTCGTCCCAGGTTTATCCCAGGCCATTTCCAGCTCCAGGAGCAGCTCCTTTTTCCAGCTGCTCCATGAAACCTTTTCCCACCTCCGGAGCTCCTCCCCTGCTTTTCCCCATCCTGGGATTATCCATTTCCTGCAGGAGCCACATTTGTGGAGCAGAAGCATTTCCCACCTGGGAAAGGGAAAAGTTTGGAATTCTCACCTCCTTCCTCCACTTGAGCTCGCAGAACACTCGCTCGAAGCACTCGTGCATGTAGTTGAACTGCCGGGGGAAAAATGGGAATCAGGGAAAATCCAGGGAAAATCCAGGAGATCCAGGAGGGAATTGGGAACTCCAGATCCAGAGCCGGGATCTGAGGGAATTCTGGGTGGGATCTGAGGGAATTCTGGGTGGGATCTGAGGGAATTCTGGATGGGATGAGGACACTCACACACCCCATTCCCAAGGGAATTCCAGGCAGGATCTGAGGGAATTCTGTGCAGGATGGGGACACTCACGTAGGGGGTGAAGATCTTGACCCAGCGCGGTTTCTTCTCGGCGCGCGCGTACTCGAAGCAGAAGGCCATGCCCTCCTCGTCCGTGTCCCAGCGCTGCATCTCCTCCCACTGGAACGCGATCACCTGGTTCTGAGGGAATGCCCAGCCCCAGTCAGACAGGAAAACCTGGGAATTCCCAACCCCAGGCAGCCAGGGATGGTTCCAAGGAAAATGAGGATTTGTCCCAAATTTAGCACGGGGAGGATTCCCAGAGTTATCCTGGATAGGAGCGGCTGCATTTCCCCAATCCCTCCTTGGGGAGTTCCCAAAGGTTTGGGGGTGTGTGTCAGGGGCAAATCCAAAGGTGTGAGGCCAGGGATGACCCCAGGGTAAATTCCAGGGAACTGGGAGGATCCCAGGGATTTGGGAATACAGTCCAGGTGCAAATCAAAGTGCAAGACCAAGGATGATCCCAGGGATCTGGGGACATGGTGATGCTGTAAAACCCAGGCTGTGAGCTCGAGGACACTCCCAGGGCTTTGGGAGAGCGCAGCTCTGAGGCCGTGGGGCTCAGGATGAGGTGGGCTCAGGGTGAGATGGGCTCAGGGCTGAGGTGGGCTAAGGGATGATTCCCAGGTGGGCTCAGGGATGAAATGGGGCTCAGGATGAGGTGGGCTGAGGGTGAGGTGGGCTCAGAGATGATCCCCAGGTGGGCTCAGGGACGATCCCCAGGTGGGCTCGGGGCTGAGGCGGGCAGGCAGGACCCCCCAGCAGTACCTCGAGCTGCCCCTCCTCGGTGCAGGCGTGCAGTTTGAAGTGGCGGATGCTGATGGCGGAGATGACGTGGCCCTTGCGGCGCGAGTCGCACGAGCAGTGCGGGAAGGTGATCTCGTTGTAGCCCTCGCACGTGCGCAGCATCGTCAGGTACTGCGGGACACAGAGAGCCCAGGGCTT
Organism: Argya squamiceps; assembly: GCA_037834095.1. Lineage (NCBI taxonomy): Eukaryota > Metazoa > Chordata > Aves > Passeriformes > Leiothrichidae > Argya > Argya squamiceps. Next base: position 4,509,759 of record JBBMKD010000090.1, on the reverse strand, counting down.
CACCAGGATTGCAGGGAGTCACCAGCATTCCAGGGAATTCACCAGGACACAGACAACAGCAGGGATCCCAGAGGAACATTCCAGAAAATTTCTTGGGATGCAGCCACGGGCAGTGCTACCCCAGGGAAATTCCATGGATTTGCTCCAGCTCAGGGAGGCTGGGATCCATCCAAAGGAATCCCAAAAAGAGGGGAAAGGGAAGGGAAAAGGGGAAAATGGAAAGGGAAAAGGGGAAAAGGGAAGTGCTGGCCCAGGTTATTCCATGGATTCCCCATCCCTGGAAATGTTCAAGGCCAGGCTGTGAGGCTTGGAGCAGGCTGGGACAGAGGAAAGTTTATCCCAAATATCCAACCTATCCCAGCACAGAAAATCCTGGAATGGGAATTTGGGAAGAACTCAAAGCTGATCCATTCCATGGCAGAGACATTCCCACTATCCCAGGTTGTTCCAGCCCAGCCTGGGACACTTCCAGGGCTGGGGAAATCCATGAATTCTCTGGAATACCCATTCCAGAGCCTCTTCCTGGTTGCATTCCCAGGAAAATCCGGGATAACTCACCATGACCATCTTCCTCTGCTCACAGAGTTTCTGCAGCTGGTAGGATTTCTCCTCAGCTTTGATGTAGCCTTTCTTCACGTCATCAACGGCCTGGGAATGGGAAAAATATGGGAAAAATCCAGGAAAAATCCGGGATTTGGGATGGGAGGAGGAGGAGCTGCCTCCTGCTTCACCCTCTGGGGTTCTGATCCCAAAATTCCAGCCCCAAAAAGGCTCCAAGGGGGGATTTTCCCACCCCAATTCCCGCCTCACGGGAGGTCCTGGAATATCCATGGGGAGTTTGGGAGAAGGTGCCTTGGGATGGGAGGATGGATTTGGGAATGCTTGGGAACAGCTGAGGATGATCCAGGCACAGAATGTGGGGAATTTGGGTGGGAAAAGGGATTTTTTCCTTGAGGATGGGGCAGGAACTTCCAGAGGAGGAAACCAGGAAAGATCCAGGCTGGGAGGTGAAATATTGGATAATCCTGGATTTTCCATCCATTTTATTTCCATTTTATATCCATTTATTCCAAAGGCTCAGCTCAGGAAATGAGGGATCTGGCTCTTTTCCCAAGGAACAACAGGAGGGAACGGCTCCAAGTTGTTCTAGGTGGGATAACTGGGACAATTTCTCCTTGGGAAGGGGGGCACTGCTGGGATCCCATCCCTGGAATTCTCCAAATCCGGACTTTGGGACCCAGCTGGATTCACCTCTGGAATTCCCACCCCAATCCCTATATCCCAAAGGACAGCAGGGCCTGGAGCGCTTCTGGGAGTGCCTCAATCCCAGAAAACCTGGGCAGAATTCCCAAAGCTGGGACCAACCATCTTCCAATGACTCTTCCCAACCTGAGGGGGAATCCTAGAGGAATTCTGGCTGGGAATTCCTCACCCATGGAGCCCTTCTGTGGAGCTCTGGGTGCCTCAAATCCATAAAAACGGGCAGAATTCCCAACACTGGGATCAACCACTGCACTCCAGCACCTCTCCCAACAGGAATGAGCATCCCAGAGGAATTCCTGCTGACAATTCCTCACCTGGTGGATCCTGGGGTCGTCCTGAGAAGTTTTGGGTGCCTCTATCCCATAAAAACAACCAAAAATCCCATCCCACCTCAGAGTCAGGATCTGCCTTAGGAGGGGCTTTTCCTGACCCAGATGGGAATCCCAGAGGAAGTCCAGGCGGGAATTGGGTACCTGGTGGAAGAAGTAGGCCACGGCCAGGTCGTTGTCGTTGAGCAGCGCCTCCTCCTCGGTGGTGAAGAGCCACTTGCGCAGCGTCAGGCAGGTCCCCGGCACGGCCGAGGTGTAATTCTGCACGTAGAGCTTGTGGGGGAACTCGTTGGGAGCCAGCTTCCGCACTGGGAGCAGCCCAGGAAATCATGGAAAAATCATGGAATGTCGGGGGCCGGGAGTGGGAAGGATGGGGGGAACAGGAGAGCAAAAAAATCGGTGTTAAAATGGGATTTTGTCACAGGGAATGTTCAAAAATTATTCCGAATCTTCCAGAAGGGTCCCAAATTCTTCATAATGATCCCAAATCCCCCCAAAGTGTCCCCATACCCTTCCAAAATGGTCCCAAACCCTTCCAGAATGATCCCAAATCCTCCAAAAGCTCCTGGAAGTGGCACCTGGGGGATGGGATTTGGAGGAATCGGCATCAATCTCAGGAGGCTTTTCCAGCCAGGACAATTCCCCATCCCTGGGAATGCCCAGTTCCAGCTTGGATCACCCTGGGACAGTGGGAGGTCCCAAGATCCCCAGGATCTTTAAGGATCTTTTCCATCCCAAACCATTCCAAGATTCCCTGTCCTGGCCTAATGGGATTTTAGGGATAAACCCTTCCCTATCCCAGCTTGTCCCATGGATTCCCCATCCCTGGAATTGTCCAAAACCAGGCTGGAGCAGCCTGGGCATGGTGGGAGCTGTTACTGCCCCAAGAATTCCACAATCCCACCCTAAAGACCTGCGGATCCCCTGATGTTGGGAGTCCTAAAAACCCCAAACATTTGGGGGTTTTCCCATTCCCACTCCCCTTTTTTTTTCCCATTCCCACTTTTTTCCCCCTAAATCCTGAGTAATTCCAGGCTCACCAAAGGAGTGGTTGATGACCTCGAAGAGGGCGAAGTAGTTGGCGGTGACGCTGTCCATGCCCACCTTGGCAGCCACCGCCTGGAAAACGCCGGGAAAACGGGATCAGCGCCAGGCCGGGGCATTCCCGGGAATTCCCTGACCACGGAAAACCCGGTTGGAATTCTGCCAAGCAAAAAACACCAGGCCAGCTTCTCCTTCCCGGGGATGTCGAGGTTGTGGTGTCTCCACAAATTCCAGCCTGGATTCCCCAAGGGGGAAATTCCTGTCTGGAATGGTCCCACGGCCAAAATTCAGTGTGGAATTCCACGGGGTTGTGTCCTGAGCACACCCAAATCCTGTTTATCTGCAGGATTCTGGAATTCCTGCTCTTTGCCAGAGGGATTTTCCTCTCCTTTTTCCAAAGGGTCTCTCTTCTCCCCTGGGTTATTTTGTTCCCCGTAATTCATGGATCCAGTGGATCTCAATCCTTGAAAAATGGGAGGAAATCCCAGGTGGGAAAGAGGAAAAATTGAGGTGAGAGGATGGAAATTCCAGCTGGGAAAGGAGGAAAATCCAAGTGGGAAAGGAAAATCCAGGTGGGAAAAGAAAATCCAGGTGGGGAAAAAAAAATCCAGAGGAAGAGACGGAAAATCCAGGTGGGAAGAGGAGGAAAATCCAGGTGGGAAGAAGAGGAAAATCCAGGTGGGAAGAGGAGGAAAATCCAGGTGGGAAGAGGAGGAAAATGGACTTGAGGGGATGGAAATTCCAACAGGAAGGACAATTCCAGGTGGGAATGGGCTCACCTGGTACACCTGGTCCGTGGTGCTGTTCTTCTTCACCCTGACTGTCACCGTGGTGACGTCCGGGAGCGCCACCCGCAGCTCCACGTCAGAGACGCCGTTGTAATTCTGGGGAAAAGGGGACAATTCCAAAAAAAAATCAGGAATTCCCATTTTTTCCAGCCATTTGTGATCCCTCTAAATCCCCTCCACAGCGGGAATTCAGCGTGGGAGGAGGGATGGGGTTGGATTCTTCTCCCCAGGGACAGGACGAGGGAATATCCAGCCTCAATCCCACAAAAAATGGTTGGAATTGTCCCCAAACCCCATGGATGTGGCACCTGGGGACAGGGATCAGGGTGGCCTTGAGGACAATTGGACTTGAGGATCTCAGAGGGCTTTTCCATGATTCCATGGAAGATTGTTTTCCCATGGAATTCTGGTGGACCAAGCCTCAATCCCACCAAAACCAGTTGGAATTGTCCCAAAACCCCATGGATGTGGCACTTGGGGACACAGATCAGGGTGGCCTTGGGGACAGTTGGGCAGGAGGGGTTTTCCCACCTTGGCCATTCCATGGAAGGGTTTTTTTCCATGGAATTCCGTGGGATGCTGTCACCCACCTCGTCCGACTCCGACAGGAATTCCTGCATGATGTCGCTCTCGCCGATGACCCGGATGGAGCACACTGTGGGGCACAGGGAATGGCACATGGAATGTCACCATGTCCCCTCCAGGGCCACCCCAACAACCCCTTCCCGTCATCCCGACTGTCCTGAGGGGAATCCCTGCACCTGGGTCACCTCCTGTCACCTCTGTCACCTCTGTCACCTCCAGTGTCACCGTCAACCCCATGTTCTCCATGTCCTGGTGTCCCTCATGGATCCAGACCCTCTCCAAGGTGGATCCAAGGAGCTTCACCCTAAAATCCCACCCGACCACCCCAAAGCTCCCAGAGCAATCCCACAAATGGACCAGGAATCCCACTGGTGGGGAATCCCGGGACACCCCTGGGAATGCCGGTGAGGGATTTGGGGATGAAGAGAGGTTTTGGGATGAGGGGTTTGAGTGAGGGGTTTTGAGGTGAGGGATTTTGGGATGAAGGATTGGGATGAGCAGGGATTTTCAGATGAGGAGGGATTTGGGATGAGGAGGGAATTCGGGATGAGGAGGGATTTTGAGGCAAGGGACTTTGGGACAAGGAGGAATTTTGAGGTGAGGGATTTTGGGATGAGGAAGGATTTTGATGTACAGGAGTATGGGATGAGGAGGAATTTTGGGACAAGCAGGGCTTTTGTGATGAGGAGATATTTTGAGGTGAGGGATTTTGTGATGAGGAGGGAATTCAGGATGAGGAAGGATTTTGGGATGAGGGATTTTGTGATGAGGAGGGAATTCAGGATGAGGAAGGATTTTGTGACGATGGATTTTGGGCTGAGGAGGTATTTTGTGACAAGCAGGGATTCTGAGGTGAGGTATTCTGGGCCCCCCTACCCCCATACCCTTCTCCAGGTACTCCTCCAGGCCCCTCCTGCGGGCGTCCAGCTGCTGCTCGGACAGGGAGAAGGGCCACTTCCCGGGCAGGCGGGGGAAGGTGAAGTTGGCGAATTCCCGCTTCAGGTTCTGGTGCAGGATGGCGAACTCCCGGTAACGCTTGGAGCACAGCTGGCGCCCGGCCATGTAAACGTTGTACACCTGGGGGGACAGCCCCGAGACCCCCAGATATTCCTGAATATTCCCGATATTCCCCTGTCTTGGGTTATGTAACCAAAAATTGTTTATTCTATTCCATCTGTTTAAACGGGCTGGGGAGGTGTTTTCTTTATCTCTTGTAACCCCAGGGGGAAGTGGGGCAGCTGCTCTCCTGATAATGGGCCAGCCATTAAAACCCAAATATTCCTGAATATTCCCAAACATTCCCAAATGTTCTCCTGTCCTGGGTTATGTAACCAAAGAATGTTTATTCTATTCTATCTGTTGGAACCAGCTGGGGAGGTGTTTTCTTTATCTCTTGTAACCCCAGGGGGAAGTGGGGCAGCTGCTCTCCTGATAATGGGCCAGCTGCTAAAACCAGGTGGGGCGTTGCTTCTGATCTCTTTCCACCCTCCAGGGGATATCTTTTGGTAATGGGCCATCAAGGCTCACCAATGACATCACACATTACATCATCTCAGTGCTCCTTATCTCTTATCTTACATTGTAATACTCTTATATTGCAATATTCCTATATTGTAATATTCCCACATTTCAATAATCCTATATTTCAATAATCCTGCTTCAAGATTCCTAAATTCCAATATTCCAACAGTCCTGTGTCCCTGTATTTCAATATTCCCCCATCTGTTGTTTTAGGGTAAACCTCTGCTATTTCAGGCAAAACCCTGCTATTTTGGAAAAAAACCCCACCATTTTAGAGAAAAGCTCTGCTATTTTGGGGAAAACCCTGCTGTTTCAGGGAAAACCCCTGCCATTTAAGGGCCAAACCCCATTATTTCATTCAAACAACTCCCACTACCCACACAAACAAAACCCCAAACCTGCGGGTTTTCCCCCATTCCTGTAGGGGAAAAGAAAGAGCTCTCACCACAAACTTCTCCCCGCTCTGCTCCACGTGTTTGTAGGTGGGGATGGAGATGGGCACGGCCTGCTTCTCGCTGTAGTCGTAGAAGGGGGGCCCCAGGGGCTCCTCGGGGGGCTCCAGGCTCTCGGCCTCGTGCGGCGGCACCGACAGCACCGTGAGCACCAGCTCCTTCTCGCCAGCACGGATCAGATCCACCACCTGCTTGTGCGTGGCCCCCTCCACGTTCACCCCGTTCCTGAAGGGAAAAATATCCCAGATTCCCATGGATCAGATCCACCACCTGTTTGTGGGTGGCCCCTTCCACGTTCACCCCATTCCTGAGGAGAGAAAACCCCAAATTCCCATGGAATTCCCATGGTTCACCCTGTTCCTAAAGGGAAAAATATCCCAGATTCCCATGGAAGTGCTGCAGACATTCCCAAGCCACCTCTAGAGAACATTCCTGACATTCCCAAGAACCCCACGGCCTGGCTCTGGCTTTGCCCAGAAGATCTGGATCACACCAGCGCAGGAAAACTTATCCCAAACTTCCCAGAAACACTGGAAAATCCCACTTGAATATAGAAGATACTTCCAAGCCAAGTCTAGAACATTCCTGACATTCCCACAGCTCCGTGGGCTGGCTCTGGCTTTTCCCAGGAGATCTGGATCACCCCTGCTCAGGAAAACTCATCCCAAGCAATCCCAAACTTCCCAGAAACACTCCCATGGAAATACAGAAAATATTCCCAAGCCACGTCTAGAACATTCCTGACATTCCCATTTAAATAGAATTTTTCCTTATGGGAATCACCCTGGAATGAAATAATTCTGAACCAGTCCCATCCATCCATTTTTATGGAATTTTTCTTCACAGGAATCACTCTGGATGGGAATAATTCTGAACCAGATCGCCCTGGAAGGGAATAACTCTGAATTAATAACTCTGAACACTCCCATCCATCCATTTTTATGGAATTTTTTCCTCCCAGGAATCAACCTGGAAAGGTCAGAGCTCTGCTCACAAATCCAGGAAAGAGATCCAGGTTTGAAAATTCCAACTTTTCCAGGAGCTGGAGAAGTCTCCTGCAGCTCCAACAGTACCCAAGGCTATCCAAACCCGTTGGAGCTTCTGCATCACTCCAGGGAAAAGGGATAATGGAGCAGCCCTGGGATGTTTTCTCCCCAACAGCAAACCCTGGGAGAGGGGCACAGACAGGACCCAGAATTCCCAAAAAAACATTGTTCCATTCCCAAAAATGCCAGTTCCTGTCACTCCCAGAGGGCTGATGCTTCCCTGCTCGTGTCTCCAAGGAGCAGGAGGAGTCAGAACTTTGGGATAAAGTCACCATGGCAACCCAGGCTGGAATCCAGGAATATCGAAATATAGGAATATTGAAGCATAGGAATATTGAAATATTGGTGTATCAAAATACTGGAGTATCAAAATACTGGAGTATTGAAGCACAGGAATACTGAAATATTGGAAGGCAAGGATACCAAAATACTGAAATATTGGAATGCAGAAATATTGGAATACCAAAGTATTGGAATATCAAAACATAGGAATATTGAACTATTGGAATGCAGCAATATCAAAATACTGAAATATTGGAATATTAAAATATTGGAATATTGAAATGCTGGAGTATTGAAATATTTGGATTCAAGGCTATTGGAAAATTGCAATACTGGAATACTGAAATATTGGAATACGGGGCTATTGGGAAATGGAAATATTGGAATACAGGAGCACTAGAATACTGAAATATTGGGATACATAAATACTGGAATATCTTAGAGCCAACCTGGCAGCCCTGCAGGACACAGGGACAAACTAAAGCCACTTCTCCCAGGAAATAAGTGGATAATCCAAGGGGAAATTCCCAATCCTTCCAGCTCCCATAGGGATAACAGGGACTGAGAGACCCCCTTCATTAACCATCATTAACACCAGGGCTTAATTATCTCACACTGCATGCCCTGGTCCTCACCACTGAATCCCAAAATTCCAGCACCAAACCTCCCTCTGATCCCAAATGCAGCATTTTAAATGCTCAAAAATGAGGGAAAAATTTCATCCCAACACCCACAAAAAACCCTCCCCCCTCAGCCTGGGAACGCTGCTCCCTGAACTGGATCATCCAGGAGCAGAATTCCATGGAAAAAAACCCCAAAGAATCGGGAATTTGGGTCAGCTGGGACAGAGCCAAAATCCCAGCAGGTCCCGACAGCTCCTCACACCCCTGGGACTTCCAGAGCTGGCAGCAAAACATTCCTGCAGCTCGGAAATCCCTGGAATTAATCAGTAATTGGACTCCACCAATCCAGAGCAAAGTGCAAGAGCAGGAGGATCCGGAGGGATCCCTGAAAACCAACCCCCCACCCCGGGACTGGAGGGATTTCAGCCCCCAAAAAACAGCCACCAAGTTTAAGGGGTTTTTTTGGGAGATGAGTTTCCACAGGGCAGGAATATTCCCAGGGGAAGGTGTTTTCTGGGTCAGAGTTACAATTTTGGGTGTCAAAAAGCAGCAGCTGGAGAACACGAGACTCAGGAAAGGGAAGGAAGTGTCTCCAGGTTGGAATCAAAGTGGTTTATCTCTAAAAATGCTCCTTTGTCCTCCCCAGGCTGGTCCTCACATTGAAATCTGAGGGGTTTGTCCCTAAAAATGCCCCCTTGATTCCCCCAGGAGGGTCCTCACATTGAAATCTGAGGGGTTCATCCCTAAAAATGCCCCCCTGATCCCCCCAGGCTGGTCCTCACATTGAAATCCGAGGGGTTGATCCCTAAAAATGCCTCCTTGATCCCCCCAGGAGGGTCCTCACATTGAAATCCGAGGGGTTGATCCCTAAAAATGCCCCCCTGATTCCCCCCAGGAGGGTCCTCACATTGAAATCCGAGGGGTTTATCCCTAAAAATGCCCCCCTGATCTTTCCCCACATTGAAATCTGAGAGGTTGATCCCTAAAAACGCTCCCCTGACCTTTCCCCACATTGAAATCCAAGGGTTTGATCCCCAAAAATGCCCCCCTGACCTCACTATGTTGAAATCCAAGGGTTCCCCCTTTAGAGGCTCCTGAAAGACCCCCCCAAAACCCGCAGCGAGGGCGGGGGGGGCTCAGTCTGGGCTCAGCCCCTCTTCTTCAGGACCCCCCAAATTCCCACCAAGGGCTGGGGTCTCATCCCCTCCTCATGACACCCTCAGCAAGGGACCCTCAGGCCACTCAAGATCCCTTTTTTGTCCCCCTAAACCTCACCAAGGGATCCTCTGCCCCCTCAGGACCCCTAATTTCCCACCAAGGACTGGGGGTCTCATCCCCTCTCCTCATGACACCCTCAGCAAGGGACCCCCAGCCCCCTCAGGACCCCCAACACCCCCCAAACCTCACCAAAAGGGCGCTCAGCCCCCTCAGCATCGCCCCCAAACCCACAGCAAGGGCCAGGGGGCTCAGCCCCTCCTCACAACACCATCATCACCCGATCCTCAGCCCCACCAAGACCCCCCAAACCCCCCCCAAACTGCGGGGTTCTCAATCCCCCTCATGACACGCTCGTCAAAGGTCCCTCAGAGCCCCCTCAGAGCCCCCTCAGGACCCCCAAGGGCTCAGTGTCCCCTCAGCCAAGACCCCTCACCGCCCCCTTATCGCCCCCAGCCCCCTCAGCAGCCCCATTCCCCCCTCCCCCGGCTGTGCCCGCGCGTGTGGGGGGCGTTCCCGGGGCCGGGTGCCGGGGGGCTGTGGGTGGGCGGCCCCCCCGTACTCACACCTCCAGGATGCGGTCCCCCTTGCGCACCCCGGCGCGGTCGGCGGCCCCTCCGCCCAGCACGGCGCTGACGTGCTGCAGCGGCGCGTACAGCTCGCCGTTGATGCTGCGCAGCTGCCCGCCTTCGCTCACTTGCCCGCGGACGTTAAAGCCGTAACCGGACTCGGACTTGACGATGCGGACGACGCGGGGCCCGCCCGGGGGTCCCTCCCCGGCCCCGTTCCGCACCCCTGGCCGCGCTTCGCCCTCCTCGTCCGCCATCTTCGCACCCCGCTCCGTCGCGTACGCAGCCCCCCCCCCGCCCCCCTTTCCTCCCTCCCTGCCTCCCTCGGCTCCCCCCGCTCCGCTCCGGGTCACGTGATTACACAATGCCACGTTCCAGGGACGGGGGGTCACGTGCGGAGGAGATGGAGACGCGCGGGAGCGCGCGGCGCGCGCGCGCGCGCCCGCCGTCCCCCCGCGGCGCAAAGGACTGGGGCCGGGGAGGGG
>JBBMKD010000090.1:4458499-4470336 GCA_037834095.1 Argya squamiceps | reverse complement strand
CAGGTATCCCCCAGATATCACCCCCGAGGTGTCCCCCAAGTATCCCCCAAGGTATCCCCCAGGTGTGCCCCAAATATCACCCCCCAGGTATCCCCAAATATCACCCTCCAGGTGTCCCCCAGGTGTCCTCCCAGGTGTCCCCCAGGTGTCCCCAAGTATCACCCCCCAGGTGTCCCCCAAGTGTCTCCCAAATATCACCCCTCAGGTATCCTCCAAATATTCCCCCAGGTGTCCCCCAAATAATCACCCCTCAGATATCCCCAAGTATCACCCCCCAGCTATCCCCCAAAGATCCCCCCCATGTGTCCCCCAGGTGTCCCCCAAATATCACCCCCCAGGTGTCCCCCAGGTGTCCCCCCGCTGTCCCGTCCCCCGTGTCCCCGGCCATACCTCCCCGCGGCCATTGGCCTCCTCCACGATCTGCAGGAAGCTCCGGATCTGCTCGAGGCTCGGGGGGGTGAAGTCGGGCACGCGGAACCGGTGCAGCTGGATTTGGGGACAGCAGCCGTGGTGTGGCGGGGCCCGCTCGGTCAGGGACACCAGGTGCCGCACGCCGCGCTCCCGCAGGTACCGGTAGTGCCCCGGTTCCCGCGGCATGGCCAGCCCCGCCAGCCGGCCCTCCACCACCCACGAGAAATTGGGGGGCTCGGATGCCCCCATCGCCTGTGGGGACAGGGGACAATGCTGTTCAGGGGACGCCACCCGGGCCAGAATCCTAGGACACCACTGGGGGACCCCCAGGGGGATCCCCTCGATCCCCCCGATCAGGACCCACAGGAGCCCCAAGTCAGAATCCCCAGCCCAGACCCCCCTGGAGAACCCAGCACACCTCCAGGAGCCCCAGTGCCACCCTCAAAACCCCCTGGCCAGAACCCTTGGGACCCCTAAATAAAGCCCCAGCTCAGACCCTGCCCATCAGGACCCCTGGACCCCCCAAAACCAACCCCTGGAGAGCCTGACCACATCCCCAGGACCCCCAGGTCAAGACCCCCCATCTCAAACCCCCCATGTCAGGATGCCCAGGACCCCCAAAACCACACCCTGGAGAACCTGGCCAGGATAGCCCAAACTCCCCTCCACCCCCTGTCCAGGCCTCCTGGGACTCCCAAATAACGCCCCCAGACCCCAAATTCAGACTCCACAATTGAGACCCACCCCAGGGTCAGGACCCCCAGACCCACCCCTCAGGAGAGTGTAACCGGGTCCCCCAAATCAGACCCCCCGCAGCTCATAAGCCCCCCGGGACCCCCGTTCAGCCCCCCGGGATCCCCGTTCAGCCTTCCGGTAACCCCATTCAGCCTCCCGGGACCCCCGTTCAGCCTCCCGGGACTCCCGTTCAGCCGTACCGGGGAGGCCGCACGGGGCGGAGCGGGGAACGGAGCGGGGGCGGAGCGGGACCGGAGCTGGGGCGGAGATGAGGCGGAGCGGAGCCGGGACAGGCGGCAGCGAGCGACAGAGGCGGCGCGGGTGGCCCCGGGGGTGACACAGCGGAGAATGGGGGACACGGCGTGTCCGGGGGGCGCGGAGACACAAGGAGGGGACGGGCCGGGAGACGGGGCTGAACCTCCGGGACAGCGAGGCGGACCCACCAGGACAGGGCTCGGCAGGATTGGGGGGCTGAACCCCCCCGGGACATGGGGCTGAACCCCCCAAGGGCTCCAGGACTGAAGCCCCAGAGCTCTGGGTCTGAATCCCCCAGGATATGGGGCTCTGGGTCTGAGTCCCCCAGAATATGGGGCTGAACCCTCCAGGGGTTCCAGGACTGAACCCTCAGATCTCTGGGTCTGAATCCCCCAGGATATGGGGCTCTGAGACTGAACCCCCAGATCTCTGGGTCTGAATCCCCCAGGACTCCAGGGCTGAACCCCACGAGGGCTCCAGGACTGAACCCCCAGATCTCTGGGTCTGAATCCCCCAGAATATGGGGCTGAACCCTCCAGGGGTTCCAGGACTGAACCCCCCAAGCTCTGGGATCGAATCCCCCAGGACTCCAGGGCTGAACCCCCCAGGGGCTCCAGGACTGAACCCCCAGATCTCTGGGTCTGAATCCCCCAGGATATGGGGCTCTGGGACTGAACCCCCAAGGACTCCAGGGCTGAATCCCCCAAGGGCTCCAGGACTGAACCCCCAGATCTCTGGGTCTGAATCCCCCAGGACTCCAGGACTGAACCCCCCGAGCTCTGGGTCTGAATCCCCCACGATATGGGGCTGAACCCCCCAAGGGCTCAAGGACTGAACCCCCAGAGCTCTGGGTCTGAATCCCCCAGGATATGGGGCTGAACCCTCCAGGGGTTCCAGGACTGAACCCCCAGATCTCTGGGTCTGAATCCCCCAGGATATGGGGCTCTGGGACTGAACCCCCAGGTTCACTGGGCTGAACCCCCCAAAGTCTCCAGGACTGCAGCCCCTGGGCTCTGGGACATGGGACTGAACCTCCTCAAGTTTGGGGACACTGGACTGTCCCAGAATTGCCCCCCAACACTCCTGCCCCCCTGAGTTCTGCTCCAATGCTGACCCCACCGTGCCTGGGGGCTGCCGGGGGTGCACATAACCCCAGGACTACCCTGTCTCTGTCTCCAGCTCAGCTGCATGTCCCCAAACCAGAGCAACTTCCCCCCTTTCCCTTCTGAGCCTGGATCCATCACCTGAGACCCTCAGTGCCTCGGTGGGCCTCAACCCACACCCCCACCCCACAAAAACCACCAGCACCCAGCAACCCATTTCTCCATTTATGTGATGTTGGGTGCCTTTGGGGGAAGGGTTTACACAGCAGGGATCAGGGACACCCCCCAACCCATTTCTCCATTTATGTGATGTTGGGTGCCTTTGGGGGTAGGGTTTACACAGCAGGGATCAGGGACACCCCCCAACCCATTTCTCCATTTATGTGACGTTGGGTGCCTTTAGGGGAAGGGTTTACACAGCAGGGATCAGGGACACACCCTCACAGCCTCAGGGCTTCACATACACCTCACCCACGATCTTGTAGGGAAAATTCCTCCAGCCAAACATGGGGGTTTGCTCAGGGCTGTCGTACATGGCCGACACCACCCCCGAGTTGGAGATCCCCGTGTCCCACATGTACACGGAGGAAATCTCCCCCACAAAGGACTGCTTTTCATCAAAGCCACCCCCAAAACTATCCTGATCCTGTCCCAGCACGATGGAGGCTGGCACTCCCACCACGTATCCCTTCTGCAGCCCCTTCCTCGGCCAGGGTTTCCCGTTGAACCAGAACCCCACGATGCCCGTGGAGGATTCCCAGCTGACACAGACATGCTCGCTCTCCCCGAGGCTTGTGGGCACCGTGAAGAGCAAGGTCTTGTCCCCCACGTTGAGCTCATACTGGCCAGGTCTGGGCTTGAAGAGGAGGATCTCGTTGCTCTGTTTTTTGGTGGCGTAAGAGAAGAGGCTGCAGGGCCGGGTGAGGTCGGTGAAGGACCTCAGGCACACGGTGAAGTTGTCCAAGGGCTCCTGCAGCTTGGCTGTCACCTGCACGTGGGCGGTTTGGGACTCTTGGGGGAACACGAACACCGAGTTCACCAGGTCTGGGAAGGGGTGACACACAGGTGGCTGCTGCTGCCGTTGCTGGGGGTCACCTCCAGCATCAGCCCCCCCACCACCAGTGACATGGGGTGGTGACAAGCTGTGGGGAGCAGGGGACAGCGCCATGTCCCCAGCTGTCCCGTCATTGCCATCCCTACCATCTATCCACAGGGTGTGGGTGGCCACAGCCCTGCCCTGGAGGCTGGTGGCCGTGCAGGTGTAGGTGCCCAGGTGGGTGTTGTTGAAGGAGGGGAGGAGCAGGACGCTGTCAGGGCCTTTCTGCAGGGGGACTGGGCTTCCTCTCTTCTCCCACAGGAACTCCTGGGGCCTGCACCGGGCTGGGGTCACTCGAGCAGGGGCACACGTGGCCGTGGGGTGGGGGAATTGGGGGCTGGTGGTGCTCCCTGCCCACACCCAGGTGGTGGGAGGGAGGGTTGTGGGGGCCTTACCCGGGGTCTCCCATGACTTCACAGCTCAGCATCAGCAAGGTGGTACTTAGTGGGTGCTGGTGGCTCTGCCCAGATCTCGGCTCTTTTTGTTTCTGCAGCACCCAGAGCTCAGCCTGGCCTGGGGCTCTCCCTGCCCTGCTGTTGCCTGTGTCGAGTCCCTGCCGCCCCTCATTGCTGACCCCCCATTTCGGTCCTCAGGGTGCCCTTTTGGCCTCTTTCTGCCATTCTGTCCCCTCCTCCCACCCTTGCCAAGACCCCTGTGCCCTGCACGGCCCCCTGTGATGAGCTCTGGGTGCCCCTTTTAGGGCACTGGGGGTTCTCACCCCCCCCACCCCCCTTGCAGAGCTCGGGGTGCCCCTTTTACTGTGGGCTCCCCCATAGCCCCCTTTGCCCCCACCCCACTCCTTTTTGGATCACTCAGGGTGCCCCCACTGCCCCCAGAAACCCACCAGCACGTCCCTATGCCCCCCCTCTGCACCCCCATGTCCCCCGGGGGTGTCCCCCCGCCACTACCTCGTGGAGCCGCGGGGCTGAAGAGCACAGCGAGGAGGAGGAGGAGGAGGCAGAGCCGTGCCATGGCACCAAGGGACCCGGCCACTGTCACCGCGGTGGGGAGAGGAGCCCTCGGAGCAACCCGGAGCTGGCTCAGAGGGCACCCAAGGATGACAATGACTTTTGCGGTGACATTCACCTTTGTCCCCAAGCCTCAGGGCTGTTGGGCAATCAGGCCGGGGATGGTGCCTGAGCGCGGGGGTGGCCTTTGGGGACAGTTTCCCTGTGGCCAGGGGAGGGACCTTCCCGTTCCTGACTCTTATGTGGGGCTGGGCAGCGCCGGAGCCGCTGGATCCGTGCAGGGACGGCCGTGGGGGCGTGGGAAGGGGAATGGGTGTCCCGGGTGTTGGTGGCACTCAGGGGGACCCTGTCCCTAAGCTGGGGAGCCTTCCTCGTGGGTGGTTGTAGAGGTGAAGGGTGCTGTGTGATGGGTGCTGGGGAGATGGGGGTGAATGATGGGGGTGAGGATGGAACAGTGGGGGACCAAGCCCACCCCTGTCCCAAACCCCGCAGCCCTCAGCTCCCCAGCGCCTCCCGGAGCCGGGGTTTCACCACCACGTCTCCCTTCACCTCGTAGCTGAGGCTATTCCAGGCCATCAGCGCGGGCGGCAGGCGCAGGGACATGAAGGCTGCGCGCATCTTATCCGGGGACAGCCCCGTGTCCCACAGGTACACATCGGTCAGCTCCCCCGAGAAGGAGTTATAGAGGTCGAAACCGCCGCCGAACGTGTCCTGGTCCTGCCCCAGCAGGATTGCGGCCGTGGCCCCCACCGTGTAGCCCTTTTGCAGCCCCTTCCTCGGCCACGGCTTCCCGTTGAGCCAGAACTCGGCGATGCCGGTGGCGGATTCCCAGCTGGCACAGACGTGCTCCCAGTCCCTGCGGCCCTCGGGGACGCGAAAAGTGACAAACTTTCCCCCCACGTAGAGGCGGTACTCCTCGGGTTTGGGTTTGAAGAGCAAGATCTCGTTGTCCTGGCCTTTGGTGGCGTAGGAGAAGAGGCTGTGGGGCCGGCTGAGGTCGGTGTAGGAGCGCAGGCACACGGTGAAGTTGTGCAAGGGCTGCTCCAGCTGCGCCCGCAGCACCACGTAGGCGTCGCTGGGATCTTTCCGGAACACGAACACCTTTCGGTACAGGTCTGGGGACAACAGAGGGGGTGTGGTGGGAGGTTGGGGTGTCCCACAGCCTTCTCTCACTGTCCCCGAGGTGACTCCCTGCTCCAGCATCCTCCAGCCCCTCTGACCGAGAGTGATGCGGGAGCTGCTGCCGCGTCCCCCCTGCTCCGTGCTGGTTCTTGCCCCCCACCCCGGTGTCCCCCCTACCTTCCTGGGCCAGGATCCCCGCCAGCCCGGCCAGGACGGGCAGCCAGAGCTGCAGCTGAGCCATGGTCGGTGCTGGAGCCGGGCGGGAGCGGCGCTGCCGCCGGGTTTATGTGCCCGAGGGTGGGAGGGGACTGGCGGGGGGATGTGTCCCCCCCGATCCCATCCGCAGCAGTGCCCGGGAGGGGCGATTTCATGCCCAGGGTGGGTGATTTCATGCCCAGGGTGGGTGATTTCATGCCCAGGGTGGGTGATTTCATGGCATCACGCGGCCGTGCCACAAGACCTTGGGTCACCCGCCTGCTGCACGGGGCTCCCCTTGGAGCTGGGCCCTGGGCATGTCCCCTCCCCTCCCGGCGACAAGGACACCCCAGTCGTGTGCCCACCTGGATGGTGGGGTGGGGACACTCCTTCCCCAGGTGTCCCTGCTCTGGGCACACCCCCGTGGGAGGGACCTGGTTTGATTTGGGATCATTCGAGGGGTGCAGGGAAAGGTACCCCTGCCCCCCTGCCCTGACCCACAGCTCGGGGGGCACATCCCGGGCTCTGCTCCCCCTGTCCTGCCCGAGGGGACAGAGATGGAGCCGTGGACACCAGGTGGCCGAGTGTCCTGGGGTGAGGCCTGGGGGGTCCCAAGGGGACAGGCAGGTGGGAAGGGGGAAGTTTTACCTGCCCCAAATGATGCTGCCGGGCTGAGTGTGGGCTGGGGGTGTAGAGTCCCTGCAGGGGTTTGATGGATTCCCCAGTTTTGGGGTTGATATGAGCTCATTCCCCAGTGATTAAAACCCTGGGATGAGCCCCCAGGTCCTGCAGGGCCTGGCTCAGGCAGAGCAGCCCTATTTCTGTCCCCGTGTCACACCCCATGACTGCACGCGCCCGTCCCTCGTGGGCTGTGCCCCCACTCCCCTCTGGCTCTGCACAGCTTCCTCAGGAACTTTCCCTGCCAATTTGGAAGCACGAGGAGCACACGCCCCCCCATTTCCCATCCCCACCCCCCCGGGCCCCCCCATCACCGTCCAGTTCATTAACTGGGCTGGACGAGTGCCTCTGGCCATGGTATTTATTGTGTGTTATTTCCACTGGATCCTCTTGGCTTGTCAGGAGGGATGGAAAAAATCCCATCATTTCCCAAATCTTCCCCCTGCACTGGGGAGGGGCTGAGCCTCGGGGATCCCCCCGGGAGCTTGGGGTGACCCCTCAGGCAGCCCAGAGCTTTGTGCAGTCCCAAAGAGGGGCTGAGACCCCAAGGGAGGGGACAGAGGGACCAAACTGAGCATGCAATGGGGGGATATTGGGTGTGGGACAGAGGCTGTGGGGTTGGGGGCCACTGTGGGGCCAGGGGTCAGTGCCCAGGGGCTGGTGCTGGGCAGCCAAGGCTCGGTGCCAGGAGACCAAGGCTTGTGCCAGTCAGTGCTGGGTAGCCCAGGCCAGTCCAGGATGGGATGGAGGTTGATGGTGGGGGCACAGGGACTGGTGCTGGAACATCTGAGGAGATGGATGAGGGCTGAATTCAGTGCTGGGAGGCCAGGGGTCAGTGCCAGGAGACCAAGGCTTGTGCCAGTTGGCCAGGGGTCAGTGCTGGGTAGCCCAGGCCAGTCCAGGTCGATGGTGGGGGCACAGGGACTGATGCTGGGACATCTGAGGAGATGGAGGAGGGCTGAATTCAGTGCTGGGTGGCCAATATTGATGCCCACGGATTACCCAGCAGCCAGGGCCAGGTTTCAGGGAGCCAAATCTGGCACCAGTGTTCCAAATCTATCACCAGGGGGCCGGAACTCAGTGCCGGGGGGCCGGACCTCAGTGCCGGGGGGCCGGACCTCAGTGCCGGTGCTCCAACTCCGGTGCCGTGGCTCCATTCAAACCCCCGGAGCTCAGCATTCCCCGGCATCTCCCGGCCAGCAGCAGCAGCAGCAGCGGCCCGAGCCCGCAGTGCAGCACCCCCAGCCCTTCACTCAACCCCAACACCAGATCGAAATGCTCGAAGGAGCCGCAGGTGGGCTCCAGCAGCCTGGCCTGCAGCAAGAACTCCCCGGCCAGCCCAGCTCCGTAGGGCCCCCAAAACCCCAGGAAAAGCCAAATTAACCCCGCTCCTGCCGCCCAGCTCGCCCTGAGGCGCGGCACAAGCAGCGCGGCCAGCAACAACCCCGCGGGCAGCAGCAGCAGCAGGCACAGACACAGGGTGAGGTGCAGCACGTACTCCGGGGCCAGGATGTCCACTCTGCGCCGGACACAGCTCGTATCCGCCGCCACGCCGCTGACCAGAGCCGCTGGTATGGCCAAAACCAGCGCCACAAGCCACAGAACCACAGCCAGGCGGCGGCTCCGCGGGTCCCAGCGAGCCCAGGCGGTGCCGCAGCAGCCGCTGGCCACCAGCAGCGCTTGGGAGAAGACGCTCCAGTGCCACACGAGGTGAGTGAGGCGACACGGCCCCGTGCCCAGGTGCCAACCCCGCGCCACGCCCGCCGCCAGCGCCGGCAGCAGCGCGGCGAACAGCGCCGTGCCCAGCGCCAGCTGCGCCACCAGAGCGCGGCTCCGAGGCCACCGCCACGCGTGGGGACGTTTGGCCAGGGCCACCAGCAGCGCCGCGGTGCTCAACGAGGCCACGGTGCAGGTGACGGCCAGGAAAGGGGGGGCAACGCGCTGGAAGAGGGGACAGAAGCGGTTGTGGCACGGGGTGGCGTCGTAGTCCACGATGGTGTCGTTGCTGTAGTTGTCGTAGTAGGAAGGGGTGAATTCGCTCATGATTTCTTCCAAGTTCACGGAGTCCTGCGTCTCCACGATGCCGGGGGTCTGCGGGTTGGGGGGGTGTCACATCCCACAGCAGCCCCGTGATCCCGGGCATGGGGCGGTGCCGGGGTCCCGGGCAGCCCCGGGCAGGGCAGGGCAGCCCCGGGCAGGGCAGGGCAGGGCGGGTTATCAGGGAGGGACACGCTGCGGGCACGGGTGGGGAATGCTTGGTGACAGCCGGGGCTGTTTTCTCACAGGAGGGACACACACGGAGCCCTGGGGGAGGATGCAGAGCCCGGAGAGGGGGCACAGACCCTGGAGCGTGGACACAGAGCCTGCACGGTGGGTGCAGAGCCCAGAGGGTGAACACAGACCCCGGAGGGTGGGTGCAGAGCCCGGAGAGGGGACACAGACCCCGGAGGGTGGGTGCAGACCCTGGAGGGTGGGTGAAGACCCCAGAGGGTGGACACAGACCCCAGAGGGTGGACAAAGAACCCTGGACGGTGGGTGCAGACCCCAGAGGGTGGGTGCAGAGCCTGGAGAGGGGACACAGAACCCTGGACAGTGGGTGCAGAGCCTGGAGAGGGGACACAGACCCTGGACAATGGGTGCAGACCCTGGACAGTGGGTGAAGACCCCAGAGGGTGGGCACAGACCTCGGAGGGTGGACAAAGAACCCTGGACAGTGGGTGGAGACCCTGGAGGGTGGGCACAGACTCCAGAGGGTGGGCACAGACCCTGGAGAGTGGACAAAGAACCCTGGACAGTGGGTGCAGAGCCCGGAGCGTGGACACAGACCCTGGACAGTGGGTGCAGACCCCAGAGGGTGGCCATGGACCCTGCACGGTGGGTGCAGACCCCACAGAGCCTCCTGTGAGACCCTGTACGGTGGGTGCAGACCCCCCTGTGATGGAGCATTTACCAGCAGCACCTTCTGCGAGCTGCAGTCCTGCTCAGCACCAGGAACCCCCCATGATCCTGCTCAGAACTGGGGACCCTCACGCCCTGTGCTCAGTGCTGGGGACTCCTGTGACCCCACTCAGCCCCGGGGATCCCCCAAACCCCACTCAGCCTCGGGGATCCCCCAAACCCCACTCAGCCCCAGGGATCCCCCAAACCCCACTCACCACTGGGCTTTCCCATGGTCCTGCTCAGCACCAGGGACCCCTCAGCAATGAGGACCCTCCTATTCCTCCTCACACCCAGGACCCCCGTGCCCCCAGCCCTCCCCTCCGTGGGGATGTGACACCCCTGAGCATCAGGGACAGAAATTTGGGGTGGGGGTCACTCACCACGGGGACACAATTGCCCATGATGGGTCTCCCACGATGCCTCCTCTGACTCTGGGGGGGGCTCACTGGGTGCTGGGGGTGGCACCCTCAGCTCGGGGGGTGTCACTTGGGTGCCTGGAGGTGACTTCTCAGCTCTCCCTCCCTCAGGCTCCGCTCCAAAGGGAGCCGAGGAGTGCGGGCAGGAGATAAGAGCTGTCCCCCCCCTCCAGAGCCGCCCTCCCCGGCCTGGCACCCGGCGGAAAACAAGGAATGCCGCTGCCGGGAAAGCCGCGGGGCCGCCGCGATTTCTCGAGCAGGAAACGATCAGTTCTTGGCAGGATAAGTTAAATTAATTAGGAAATTGTCTTTGCTGGGGATGCTCCCGGGGCTGAGCTCCATCCCGGGGATGCCGGTGGGGTGAGAGCCGGGGGCAGGGAGGGGTTTGGGGTGCATGAGGAGGGTGCACCCACTTCCTGCACCCCGGGAACAGAAAATTCCCCGGCTTTACCTCGGGAGGAAGGAGGGTGTGGAAGGAAGGGCTCCTGGGGGGTCATCCTGTGGCATTGGCCTGGCTCGGTGACAGGGCTGGTGGCATTTTGGGGACATCCCTGGAGAGGAACAGGGCTGGGAGGGCTCTGGGGTTGGGAATTAGGATTGTTGGAGGTAATTTGGGAGGGGTTGGGGGTCAGGGCTGTGGGGCTCTGGGGGCACTGAGGGGCTGGAGGATATTTTGGGGGTGAAAGGGCTGGGAATTGGCAATTTGGGAGGGGCTGGAGGACATTTGGGTGGTAAAAGAGCTTAGGAAGAATCTGGGAATTGGCAATTTGGGGGGGCTGAGGGTCAGAATTTGGGGGTGAAAGGCCTGGGGATCTCCAGGGAGTTTGGATTGGGGTTGCTGCTCTGTTGGGGGAGGCACTGAGGGTCAGGATCAGGGTGACAGTGGTGGGTCTGGGTGGGAGGTTTGGGGTCTCCACGGTTGGGTGAGGGAGTTTGGGGGGCTCAGGGTGGGTTTGAGGGGGGTCTGAGCTCTGTCCCCTGACCCACAGACCCACCCCCCGAGCCCCAAGGAGGCAGAGAGGCAGGCAGGTAAACGTGTGTGTAATCCAGATATATTTATAGGATTATTTTCCGAGATTAGCCACAGGATATTAGAAAGGTTATAAAGTCACATCGACGGTCGTTGGCTCCCCTTTTATGTACAGACAAAAAAACAACAGCACAACAACACAGCCCAGCCTCTGCCCCTCCTTCCCCGGCCTCTCCAGAGCTCCCCAAAATATGGCTTTCGTGTCTATTGAGAGTTCAGTGCCGGCCGGGGCCCGGCTGCCACCACCGGGGGCGCCCAAATCCTGCCGGGATCCTTCCCCGTCCCCAAACTCGGGTCCTCCCGCTCCAATTCTGTCCCTGGGACCACCGAGGAGGACCCCCCCAGGCTGGGGTGGTGGTTTGGGCTGTCCCAGACACGGTGACACCGACCCTCTGTGGTGTCACCTGTAGCTACAACACGGTGTCACCACCCCCCCACCCTCCAGGGGACAAGGACAGACCCCACCCTGTCACCCCCCACATCACCTGGACGCCCTCAGGCCACCCCAGAACTTGCTCCTTTACCCACCTGTGACATGGGGTCACCCCAAAAGGGCTTTTCCCACCCCAGACAGGGTGACACCGACCCTCTGTGGTGTCACCTGTAGCTACAACACGGTGTCACCACCCCTCCTCCCTCCAGGGGACAAGGACAGACCCCACCCTGTCACCCCCCACATCACCTGGACGCCCTCAGGCCACCCCAGCACTTGCTCCTTTACCCACCTGTGACATGGGGTCACCCCAAAAGTGACCCCAAAAGGGTTTTTCCCATCCCAGACAGGGTGACAGGGACTTGTCACCATCCCACCCCCTCCAGGGGACAAGGACAGACCCCACCCTGTCACCCCCCACATCACCTGGACGCCCTCAGGCCACCCCAGAACTT
>JBBMKD010000090.1:4222500-4237129 GCA_037834095.1 Argya squamiceps | reverse complement strand
AGGCATAGCTCTGGGAATGATGAAGAGGGGAATGAAATGATGCCTTTGGATTTTAACTTTTGTGTTTTTCATAGATTTGTAACCCTGCAATTGTTTTGACCCCTCCAAAGCCAAATGAACATTTTCAGGGATTGCTATACAACTAAAACAGAAACAAACACCCTCCCTGCTCCCTCTCACAGCAGGAATCAGGGCTGCCCCCAAGGCAGAGCTCTGGGAATGATGAAGGTGAGGGGAAATGATGCCTTTGGATTTTAGCTTCTGTATTTCCCATAGATTTCTGATTCTGCGATTATTTTTGACCCCTCCAAAGCCAAATTTTCAGGGGTTGCCATAGAACTAAAAGAGAAAACAAACACCCTCCCTGCTCCCTCTCACAGCAGGAATCAGGGCTGTCCCCAAGGCAGAGCTCTGGGAATGATGAAGGTGAGGGGAAATGATGCCTTTGGATTTTAGCTTTTGTATTTTTCATAGATTTGTAACCCTGCAATTCTTTTTGGCCTCTCCAAAGCCATAGAACTAAAACAGAAACAAACACCCTCTCTGCTCCCTCTCACAGCAGGAATCAGGGCTGCCCCCAAGGCAGAGCTCTAAGAATTATGAGGGGGAAATGAAATGATGCCTTTGGATTTCAGCTTTTATGCTTTTCATAGATTTGTAATCCTGCAATTCTTTAGTGTGTAACACTAAACTACATTCAGAGTGTTAGCTATGGCTTTCCCATTTTGGTCAGACACAACAATCCCTCTCCAGACCTGGGGATCAAGGACACCTCACTGCCTCAAGAAATGAAAACAGAAGTGAGCTGGAGGGGGAGCAAACTTGGGGCAAATGACTTCATTACCTGAAGCTGTAATTTGGAAGATTAACCCCCAATATGCAAATGGACCAAACTTATAAAAGCGTAAAATTCATCATCCAGTTTTGTGTGTAGCCCCTGGGAGGAGCTCCAAAATATACCTTCAAGCCCTTCAACAAACAAAACCCCTTTTCATTCCCTTAATTTTCTCTGCCCTCTGCTTTCAGGCAGCCCCAGGCAGGGCTGATCCCCGTCCTCACAGGGCTCTTGTCCTCCTTCCTCAGCGAGGTCCGTCCCCAGAGGGCGTTGACGCCGTCCACGGCCACCAGGAGCCGGAGGTGACTCTGCAGCCGGACCTCCCTCAGCACCGCCCCCACGGCGTCACTGGCGCTCCGGACCCGAGCCAGACCCTGCAGGGACACAAGGCACGGAGTTCAGCCTTAATTTTTAGCTAAATAATGATGCTGGGGGCTTTCAGGCTGTCTTTTTTCAGGGGGAGATAAAATGACAGTCGGCAACTTCTCTGTTGTTATTCACGGAGCATCCAAAACATGGGGAATTTCAGATTTTAAGTTTGTCTTTTGTTGCCCTCAGAGTTTTTTTGCTCTGGAACCAGGCTGAGAGCTGGGGGTGCTCACCTGGAGAGGGGAAGAGCTCAGAACCCCTTTCAGAGGCTAAAGGGGCTCCAGAAGAGCTGGAGAGGGACTGGGGACAAGGGATGGAGGGATAGGAGAAATGGGGATGGTTTTGCAGGGCAGGGAGAGATGGGATTTTGGGAAAGAATTCCTGGCTTGCAAGTGTTTAAACTCCAGCAGTGCTGCTCTCAGGCAGCTTTACAAAAACAATGTATATTTTTAGAAATTATCTTTTGTTTACATTTTTGTCCCCTGGGAGGAGAAATGTGATGGAGGGTAATGTTCACCATCCAGGTAGAAGAGGTGGCAAAATGTGTAGCCAATCTCTTGACCTCTGTACAAAATGTATTTAAGTATTGGAGCCACATAATTTAGAATAGAATAAAAAAGAAGAGAAGCTTCCCCTTGCCCTGCTGCCTCTGCCTCGTTCCTTCTGGTGCCTGCAACTGCCAGAGTCTTCTATCCAAATTCCCTGCACAATTTCCTTTACAGACCCACCACAACATCTTTTTTTTGGTAGGGAGACACTTTCTATTTCCTCACATCTCTGAGATCTTTAGGAACAATCTGCTCCACAAACACAGTGATGGGATCCACCAGCAGCAGTGGTTGTTCCTTACCTGCTCCACCACTTCCCCCAAAGGTCTGCCCTCCTCTGTGCTCTCCTGTTTGCCCCACAGGTATTTTTTTTGTGTTTTAATCTGTGGGAAGAAAATTATGATTAGATTGGGGATGAAAGGAGGGAAAGTAAGACTGGATTGCAGAATCTGGGAAAAATATCCACCTGCCATCCCCACAAAGAGGACCTAAAGTGGAACCCCAGGGCAGTGGGGTGGGGTTTGCAGCCACAAACCTCTTGCAGGAAACGTTCATTGGAGCTTTTGAAGTTCTTGAGCCAGACGGAGGCCTGCAGAGGCTGATCCAGCCTGTCCTTCTTGTAGGAAGACTGCAAAAGCTCCTTGCAGTTCTTCACCCAGAGATGAGCTGTGAGCAAAATAAAAGAGTTGTTTTGAATTTTTGGGGTGTTTTTTTTAGTCAAAATAATGGTATGAGGTGGGGGTAGTGGGGGTGTTTGTGTGTGTTTGTCCTTATTCTGCAACTCTGGTGAGGAAAGTCACAGAATTAAGGAATGGTTTGGGTTGGGAGGGACCTTAAAGATCAACCAGTGCCACCTCCTGCCACGGGCAGAGATATTTTCCACAATCCCAGGGTGCTCCAAGCCCTGTCCAGCCTGGCCTTGGACACTTCCAGGGATGGAGCAACCACAGCTTCTCTGGGCACCCTGTGCCAGGGCCTGCCCACCCTCACAGGGATGAATTCCTTCCCAAAATCCCATCTGCCCCTTGTCCTGTCCCTCCACTCCTTTGTAAATAGTCTCTCTCCATTTTTATTGGTCCTGGAAGGCCACAATTCTTCTCCAGGCTGAGCAATCCCCAATTCTCCCAGCCTTTCCTCACAGCAGAGCTGCTCCCCTGATCATCTTGGTGCCTCCTCTGGATTCATTTCAACAGCTCCTTCCTGTGCTGGGAGCCCAGAGGTGGATACAGCTCCATCCTGACTGGAGAACTCTCCTTTGGGATCAGAGGAGGGCACAGAGCCCAAAAAATCTCTTCCTGTGCTCATGAACAATGGAGAAAACCAGACTGACCCAAAGTATGTGTGAGCAGGTGAAAATAACTAACTATGCTCTGCTTTGTTTGGGTTTTTTGTGTTATATGAGCCTTCTCCACTACAGAAAAACAAGGAGAGATTGTGGTGGGCTATCCTACAGCTCCTGAAGCAGCTTCTTTTGGTGTTTGGTGTGGTTTTCTCACCATCTGGGATGTGCAGCACCAGCCAGCCCTGCCTGGAGCAGTAGTGAACCACGTGGCACAGGGTCATGGTCTTCCCCGTTCCTCTCTCACCATCTCCACCAAGGACTGTCAAGGAAAAGTCTCTGAAAAACCACCTCAGTTGGTACTTGACTATTTCAGAAAGGGAGTTCAAAGCAAGGATTTCATCCAGCAAACCCAGAGAGCTCCTCCTCCCTGTCCCCCACCCCACTGAGCAGCCCCATGCCCTGTGTGCCCACCCAGGTCTGTGCCATCAGCAGAATAAAGCTTATCCAAAAATCTCCCTGCACGTGGCACAACCACCTCCTGGGAGGCTGAGCCAGCTCAGGCCCACGACAACCCTCTCACCTGCACAAATTGCTGGTGTTTCTGCTCACTGCAGCCCCAGAGAAAGGATACAGATGACATATCTGACAGCAGGGTGGGCAAAGTTGGAGCTCTTCAGGCAGCCCAGGAGCTCCAGCGCCGGTTTCCGCACCATCACACGCGCCTCGTTGAAGGTCTTGATCTGAGAGCACAAGGAGCAGATGTCACCAAACTGCCACCAGCTGGCCCTGCACAGCTGTCCCCAGCTCCAGCTTCACCCACAGCCCAGCTCCATCCCTGCCTGGAGGCTCCCAACACCCCCAGTTTTGCCCTCTCTGTCCAGCAGCACACACAGGGTTGGTCAAGTGCTGCTTCTCCTCTAAAAGGAGCTTCTTGTCATTTCTGTGCCTAAAAAGGGGTTTTTTTCTGGATCAGAAAACCAGATCCACCCTGTTCCCACTGAGTGCCTGTCCATGAATGCAGCTCAGTCACCTGGATGTGCACAGGGAAGGAATCTGTTCCTGACTCAGAGCCCGGCACAGCTCCGTCTGCCTCACCACAGAAATCAGGAGACAAGATTGTTTTGTTGCAGATATAAACTGATTTCATGAGACAAACTGAAATACAGCCATGGAAAATGTTTTGTTGCAGATATAAACTGATTTCATGAGACAGACTGAAATACAGCCATGGAAAATGTTTCTGTAATCCATTATGTGCTTGGATGTTTGAGATGAGAATGACTGCAGTGAAGGTTGCCTGAGGTGGAACCCTCAAACTCTTCTGCTGCTGCTCTGGGTGGTTGACTCATCTCTTTTAGATGTTGAAAACAACAGCAAAGGGCCAGGAATAACTGCACTCCTGCTCTCTTCTCTCATTCCAACAGGAAAACATCACCCTCTCCAATATGGGATCTGGTTCTTCCCACACAGAATTGTGGAATGGTTTGGATGGGAATTAAAAGACCATCACATCCCACCTCATTCCACTATCCCACATTGTTCCAAACCCCATCCAGCCTGGATCCAGGGGCAGCCACAGCTGCTCTGGGCAGGCTGAGTGCATCCCTCCAAGCTGCAATACCTGCTGCTGGAAACGATGGGGCAGCCCATGGGGGAACACAGCCTTCACCTCCTCCAGGGGGATGTTGTACAGGCGACCCTCGTGCTGCTCCGTGTGCTTGGCCTGGGAGGGAAAATGGGAATTGTCACACTGGGGATGCCTCTTGCCTGGGAAAGTGGCACAGGGAGGCAATGCCCTGCTCAGTCACTCTCTTACTGGGAGGCAGAGCAAGATTGTGGGGTGAGGACATTGCTGGGAGGTGTTTTGGAGGAGGTTAAAGAAAGGAGATCCCACCTGGCACTAAACAATGAAGGGATTCCTTAAGGTCGTGGATGAATGTGGTGTTTTTGGGGCACCAGTGGCTCTGTGCTCCATGAATTTATCCCACTTTTCACCAGTCCCCTAAACCTTAACAGAGGTGTGACACCCTTTGTGTTACCTGCTGCTGTCACACTCAATTTCTTTTGTCACAAAATGATCTTTTCTGCCTTGGGCTGCTGCCTCCCAGGAGTAATTCCCATGGTGCCATTTGGTTACTGGGTTCGGAGCTTAAAAACTCACAATCCCTTTTCTGGGACAATAATTTCCAGTCCCTTGTGGTACCTCAGTGATCAGGGCTGTCCCTCCACTGGACTTCAATCCTGCTGCATTTATTTCTGCTGTTTACCTGCAGCTCTCACCATGATGCCAGCAAGAAGCTTTTGTCACTGGGATATCTGAGAATTTAATGCCTGCTTTTCCCCCTCATTATTCTCTTTTCCTGCCATGCAATACCTGCAAAGCACTTACTTATTTCCTGTTGCTCAAGTCGTCTGTTTTTATGTCTTGTCTAATTAGGACAGTAAATAGAAACTACTCTGCAGCCCTTCCTGTGTGACTTTTAGCAGCTCTGTGTTAATCTTTGAAGCTCAGATCTTGTCCTGCTCTGCTTTTCTGCATTTTTCCATTGATTTAAAGTAAAAATATCCCCCCTTTATTCTTGTTACATATAAAAACTGGCATGCACAACAACAAATATAACCTTTTCTTTGTTTTCTTTATTTTATGTGCAAGCATTTTTATGTGCAGGTGTGACTTCTGTCTATTTGGCCAGGAATATTTGGCTTTTCCCAGTTTTTAGTGGACCTTTCATGGCTCACTGCTGGCAGCTCTGTTGCATATCCATGAATTTTCTGACCCTAGGATTGTTGTTAAAGCTCCCTCCCCTTCTTCAGAGCAGATTTGCAGCCTTTCAGCACAAAATCCACCTCTGCTCTCACTTTCTGCCCCTTCCCTGTTCCACACCTCCCTAGGAAAGGTTTTCCCAGGCCAGGCCAGGGTGTCCTGTTCTCTGTGGTTTGCCTTGGCCCAGCTGCAGGATTTCAGGAACTCCTGATCCAAGGAATGATTTCCAGGAAGAAACCATTTGGTAACTTCAGCAAAGGAGCTGCTGGAGCTGCCAAACTGGGTTTCCCTGCTCAGGAAATCTTTGCAGCAGGGGGGAAAAATCTTAAATCCTGCCTGCTCAAGAGGTGCCCTGCTGAAAGGATGCATCACCTGAGGAGAACTATGGAGTGACACTTCAGGCTTTTTCCCCAATCTTATTTCAAACTGTGAATTCCCTGGAGTTTTTTGCACATGCTGGACACAGACCAACAGCAAACCTGTGGTTTTCCAAACAGAAAACCAGGATCCCAAAACAGAAGACAAACAGAAGTGCAGGACCCCAGAGCTCATTTTCATTCTCAGCTTCATCCCTGACTTTGGGCAAATTTCTTCACTCTTCTCCATAATGTGGGTCAGATAAATGTCTTTATTCTCACATTTAATCACTTGGAGCTTTACTAATGGTAAAATACACAAACTCTGATGGAAAATTTCCTGTTTAGTGGCTTTCTTAGTGCCATTTAAAGGGGATTGTCTGGTGCAGGAGCTGAGGAGCACCAGGGTTTGCTGCTGGAGTCACCCAGCGAGCTCAGGGAGGGCTGAGCTGGCCAAAGCCGTGCCAAAGCTCAGGGACAAGTCAGAATGCCACAACCAGTTGCCAGGCAACCAAAAAGGCAGGGACAGGACAGTGGGGACAATGGTGGCCATCTGGCCTGTGCTGTGCAGCCCGTGGAGACACCGGGTCACGTGCAGCAGCTCATCTCCTGCTGCTGTTTCCATAGAGACCCCGGAGGAATCAGCACCCAGAGGCTCCAATTACACAGGCAGCAGAAAAGCACCTCAAAAGGCTTATTCCATTCATCTCTCCCCCTTCATTTTGTGCTGGAGAGACAGAGGGTGAGGCTGGGATTGTGATGCTGCAGAGCTGAGGTCATCTGGGGTGTGGTTTATTTTATCTCCTTCACTGCCAGCTCAGGGAGGCTTTTCCAGGGAAGAACAAGCCTGGAGTTGAAATTATTGACAAGCTAAGCCACATCCCAGCTTCTGCAATACACTCCCATCTGTGCAGCCCTGGAGAAAGGATCAATATTTGCTCCCAGGAGCTCTCAGGCAGAGCAGCCCCATCCTGAGCAGCTGCAGTGTCACAGCCTGTTCCCTTGGGGCTGGATCGCTGGTTTAGGTGTGTGTACCCATTTCCCTGGAGCAGCACAGCCTCAGGCAGCACTGCTGGCTCCCAGCACAGCCCCTGGTGGCACCAGGACAGCCAGCTCTGTGCAGGGACAGTGGTGGCATCACTCACTCACTCACCGGGTCGCTCTCGCTGGTGTGGAAAACCGCTCGTGGTTTTTCTGCTGGGACATCCTGGCTGGACACAGAGCTCAGGCCAGCCCTGGCTGCCCTGGGGAGGGCACAGCCACGCTCCAGCTGAGGGGAGAACAAGGCAAAGAGACAACAGAGCTCTCAGCAGCTGAGGATTGATGGTGAAAATCAACCCAGGGAGTGTGTTCTGGGCGCTCGTGGCTCACGCTCTGTGAGCACGTGTAACCCAGGGCTGAACTCTGATTGCAATTAGAGTGAAAGCTCATCATTAGCATGGAAATTCAGCAGGAAAACCCACAGGCTGCAGAACCAGATTTCACATTTAGATACCTGCTCTGAAACCCTCCCCACCTGAGCCAGCTCCACCTGCCCTGCACCTGAGTTTTACCCCACAAAATTCCTTCAGCTCCCACATCCAGCCTCACTGCTGGGAAATGCCCACCACATTTCTGCCTACACTGAGGAAAGGCAGCACCCTGAAAATTCAGCCTGTCTAGCAATCCATAATCACCCCAATTACCCAGGGATTCCAGCAGCTCTGCCCACTATTTGATATTTATAATTAACACTCCCTGCACTGATTTCCCTGACTGTGTCCCTGCATCCAGGCTCTGGCATTAGGATCCAGACGTGGCTGAGAAACCAAAACAGCCAGCTAAGCTGATTAATTCATTTCTCCCCAGACAGACTGCTGAAGCCTGCCTGCAAAGCCCAGCCAAAACAGGCAAGAAAGTGAGCAGTGGCAGGACAAGCATTTTATTATGTTGTGGTGAAAGAAAACACAAACATTTGTCAGTGATTTAGGAAGTGCATCCTCCAGACAGGCTCTGGGAGAAGCTGAGAGTCCCTCACAGCACTGACAGGGCCAGTTGCAGCTGAACAGAGCCAGCAGTTTCCTATTTTGTCTGTCTGGGTGAGAGCAGCAGAATGCAAAGCTCAGAGCCAGGCACAGCTGTTCCAGCTCCCCATGGGCATGACACAGCTCTGCTGCCACCCCAGTGCTCTGCAAAGCCACAAGGGCTGCAGTGAGAGTGGCACTGCCCACATTCCAGAGGGCTGAAATCAGCATTTGGGCATTTTCCCTCCTGGGAGGGAAGAAATTAAACCAGTCTGGACCTCCTGGAACGAATTTCTGCAGTGCAAATAGGGAGATCACCCAATACATCCTGTTCCCACGCTGCCCTTTCCCTCCTCAAATCCAAATCATCCTCCAGGATGGTTTATTTGGCTCTGTTTAACTTCAGAGGTGACAATTTACAGCCTTGAGCAAGGCACAAAGATGCCAATTTAATACATGAATAACTACAGAAGGTGACTTTTGTCACCTGATCACCTAGAAAATGCCAGCCCTAAGTCACTCCCAGCCTGGAATCAGAGTCCTGTTCCATTTCCCTGGAACAGGGTGCCCAGAGGGGCTGTGGCTGCCCCTGGAAGTGTCCAAGGCCAGGCTGGATGGGGTTTGGAGCACCCAAGGAAGGTGTCCCTGCCCATGGCAGGGGTGGGACTGGATGTGGTGTGAAATCCCTCCCATCCCCTGATTCTGTGACGCCACATTCCCTCCTCCTGAAGCCCCAGGAGGGTGTGTGAGGGCTGTGAGCTCTGCTCAGCTCCCTGCTCATCCTTTCCCAGGGGCATCACACAAATCCTTATCCCTTGGCCAGTGCAGTGGTGAAGGAAAATGAAGCAAGGATGAATTTCAGATTTTAGGGGTGTCCAGATGCAGCCTTGAGCTGAATGATGCTTCACCAAAGCAGTATTAGCAATCTCATGTTTTAAAAAGCCCAAAATGAGCTCAGCAGGACCTGCAATCTCTATGGGACACAAGCAGCTCCTTGTGAGCTCTCTGAAGGAAGTCAGAATGCAAGTGTGAGGAGACTTTGTCTTGAATTCCAATCTTGCAGCCAAATATTAAATTTCTATTTTTTCCTGTCAACACAGCACATCCCATCTGTAAATGACTCCACCTGTCCCTGTAATGACACTGTTTTACACTGTCCCCTGCAGCCTTAGCAGGACACCTCCTTCCCAAACCCCCCTGGAACCTCCTGGTGCTTTGGAACTTTGCCTTCCTGGGCTGTGGGTGTGGAAGCAGCTCCTAAATACCCCAGAGAAAGGGAATCTCTCCTCTCTGAGGTGCTACAAAGCCAACACAGGCAGAGAGCAGAGCCCTGCTCATGGTTGTACTGATATCCAGAGATACAGACCTGCACTTCACCAATCACTGTTTTCATTTACAAAATCCAAGGGGGAGAGAATCCACATTTTAAACCCCCTACAGACAGCTCAGGACACCCCTGCTGAAGCATTTTATACCCTGAATTTAGGGCAGCAAGGTGCCTCTGTGTCCCTCCCCCTGAACAAAAGCTCAGCACTGATCCCCCGGCTTTGGAACGCCAGGAACATCCACAGCCCTCCCTGCTCCCTGTGCAGCCACCCCCAGCACACCCATCGGGCTCTCCCAGCCCCTCCCAAAGCCATTTTGCCCCGGGAGTGGATTTTGGGATGAGTTTCCATCTGCCAGAGGACAGGAGTCGCCTCCCTGGGATCCCTGAAATGGCAGCGAATCATCACGTGGTGCCCGGGGATGAATCGGGAGTCCCGAGCCATCAGGAGGAGCTGTTCCCGCATGTTCCACGGATCCCGGGCTGTTCCTGCATATCCCAGAGATTCTGGGCTGTTCCTGCAGATTCCACAGATCCTGGGCTGTTCCTGGGATGTTGCCGCATGTTCCACACATCCCGGGCTGTGGATATCTGCATATCCCAGACATCCCAGGCTGTTCCTGGGCTGTTCCTGCAGATTCCAGAGATCCCAGGCTGTTCCCAGGTGTCTCAGAGATCCCGTGCTGTTCCTGGGCTGTTCCTGCATATCCCAGAGATCCTGGGCTGTTCCTGCATGTTCCACAGATCCCGGGCTGTTCCTGGGCTGTTCCTGCAGATTCCACAGATCCCAGGCTGTTCCTGGGCTGTTCCCATGTGTCCCAGAGATCCCAGCCTGATCCCGGGCTGTTCCCACATGTTCCACAGATCCCAGGCTGTTCCTGAGCTGTTCCTGCATATCCCAGAGATCCCAGGCTGTTCCTGCAGATTCCACAGATCCCGGGCTGTTCCCATGTGTCCCACAGATCCTGGGCTGATCCCATGTGCTCCAGAGATCCTGGGCTGTTCCAGAGATCCTGGGCTGTTCCCACAGATTCCAGAGATCCCAAGCTGTTCCCATGTGTCCCAGAGATCCTGGGCTGCTCCCACATATTCCACAGATCCTGGGCCATTCCCAAATGTTCCAGAGATCTTGGGCTGTTCCTGTGTGTTCCAGAGATCCTGGGCTCAGGCTGTTCCCCCATGTATTCCACAGATCCCGGGCTCAGGAATGCCAGGGAATGCCAGGCTGTTCCCAAATGTTCCAGAGATCTTGGGCTGTTCCTGGGTGTTCCAGAGATCCCGGGCTCAGGAATGCCAGGGAATGCCAGGCTGTTCCCAAATGTTCCAGAGATCTTGGGCTGCTCCTGGGTGTTCCACAGATCCTGGGCTCTGGGAATGCCAGGCTCGGGCTGTTCTCCCATGTTCCAGGGATCCCAGACTCAGGAATGCCAGACTGTTCTCACATGTTCCAGAGATCCTGGGCTGTTCCTGGGTGTTCCACAGATCCTGGGCTCTGGGAATGCCAGGTTCAGGCTGTTCCCACAAGTTCCAGAGATCCTGGGCTCTGGGAATGCCAGGCTTGGGCCGTTCCCATGTGTTCCAGAGATCCTGGGCTCAGGAATGCCAGGGAATGCCAGGCTGTTCCCAAATGTTCCAGAGATCCTGGGCTCTGGGAATGCCAGGCTCGGACTGTTCCCACAAGTTCCAGAGATCCCGGGCTCAGGAATGTCAGGGAATGCTGGGCTGTTCCCAAATATTCCAGAGATCCCGGGCTGTTCCTGCATGTTCCACAGATCCTGGGCTCAGGAATGCCAGGCTTGGGCTGTTTCTGTGTGTTCCAGAGATCCTGGGCTCAGGAATGCCAAGGAATGCCAGGCTGTTCCCAAAGTTCCACAGATCCTGAGCTGTTTCTGCATGTTCCACAGATCCTGGGCTCTGGGAATGCCAGGTTCAGGCTATTCCCACATGTTCCACAGATCCCAGGCTCAGGAATCCCGGGCTGTTCCCACATGTTCCAGAGATCTTGGGCTGTTCCTATGTATTCCAGAGGCCCCGGGCTCAGAAATGCCAGGGAATGCCAGGCTGTTCCCGGGTGTTCCAGAGATCCTGAGCTGTTCCTGCATGTTCCACAGATCCTGGGCTCTGGGAATGCCAGGTTCAGGCTGTTCCCAAATGTTCCAGAGATCCCGGGCTGTTCCCAAATGTTCCACAGATCCTGGGCTCAGGAATGCCAGGGAATGCCAGGCTGTTCCCAAATGTTCCAGAGATCCTGGGCTCTGGGAATGCCAGGTTCAGGCTGTTCCCCCATGTATTCCAGAGATCCTGGGCTCAGGAATGCCAAGGAATGCCAGGCTGTTCCCAAATGTTCCAGAGATCTTGGGCTGTTCCCATGTATTCCAGAGGCCCTGGGTTCAGGAATGTCAGGCTGATCCTGGGTGCTCCAGAGATCTTGGGCTGTTCCTGGGTGTTCCACAGATCCTGGGCTCAGGAATGCCAAGGAATGCCAGGCTGTTCCCACAAGTTCCAGAGATCCTGGGCTCAGGAATGCCAGGGAATGCCAGGCTGCTGCCCCAGGCTGCCCAGGAAGGGAAGCACTGCACAGCCAGAGCTGCAAAAGGCAGTTGCAGCCACATCCCTGTGCTCCAGGGGAAAAGGCAGCAGCAAACAGCACAGCTGGAACTCTTTTCCATCAGGAAGCCATTCCTGACCTGCTCCATGAGCTCCTGCTGCTCTTTGGGGTTCAGGGAGGTTCTCTGGGTAACACAGGGCTGCTGTGAGTTGGTATCACACCCAGCCAAAGCACTGAGCCACTTTGTGGGTCAGAAAAGGAGTAAAATAAAAGGTTCTGCC
This sequence comes from Argya squamiceps, assembly GCA_037834095.1. NCBI lineage: Eukaryota > Metazoa > Chordata > Aves > Passeriformes > Leiothrichidae > Argya > Argya squamiceps. The sequence goes on along the minus strand of JBBMKD010000090.1, from coordinate 4,224,819 downwards.
CCCAGAGGGTGCTGGGCACAGCCCCAAGGCTGCCAGAGCACCAGGAGCCTTTGGAGCTCCCAGCACAGGCTGGGATTGTTGGGCAGGGCCAGGAGTTGGACTCCACGATCCTTGTGGGTCCCTTCCAGCTCAGGATGTTCCATGATTCTATGTTTTTTGGGCAAAACTCTTCCCAGCAGCAGCACAGGCTTTGTGCAAGGCTGGTGGCTTCTTCCTCTGGACATTCCAGCCATGCAGAGCAAGTGGAATAATCCCTGTTCCCTGAGAAACACGTGAATGGAAGGTGCAGGATCTCAGAATCCTGGTTTCAGCCAGGCTCCCTCTCCTCAGACTCCTCAGGGAAAGGTGGAAATGCTGGATCAGCTCTTTTCTTAACCCACAATGGGAGTTTACACCCCCAGCTTAGAGGAGCCACCAAGGTTTTGGCTGACAAATGTAAGAAGAATTTCACTTTTTACTGCAAATTGTCTGTAACTGTACTGCAAATTTAGCTGTAAATTGTCACTCCAGGCCATGGGAAAGGAATATTGGAAATATTCCTGGAATATTAATATTCCTGGAATATTGGAACTAGCACCAGGCTCTGAGAGGACTCACCTTCAGAGAATGGCAGACGAGTCCTTGCAGACTTCTCAGCATTTTCCTGCAGGAACAGAAGGGGATATTTCACTTGGGTTTGTTATGCCTGATTATCTTACACTGGGAGAGAAGTGTTTGTGTTGAAGGACCTTCATGACAAGGCACACAGATAACCCAGACCAAGTGTCAGATGCTCTGCAGTGACACAGACTGGTGACCAGCACCACTTGCCTAAGAAAAGCTGTTTTTAAAATAATAGAATAAAACCCCATGCCATTAATACATAAAAAATTACAAATAGTTTAAAATAAAAATTAACTAATTTTTAAAAAAAAATCCCTAATAAAGTATAAGTAAAACTAATAACAGCTATTCTTTTATGTGGGGTTTTTTTCAGAGACATGAACAGAAAAAAAAACCCCTCACTTTGTAAATGAAGGTATTTCATTCTCCCAGTGAGGAGAACAGTCTTTTGTTGGGATCGACTGGGAAAGGATTTTTGACTGGTTTATTACTATTTATTATTATTTATTACTAGAATAATGCAGAGACTGAAGGTGCTTCTGTGTCTCCAGCTCCATCCTAATCATTTACCAGTATCTACTGCTCAGCCACCCCTGGTTACAGCAGGAGGAAAAACCCAAAATAAAACATTTGAGCAGTTGTGATGCACAAATAAAGGCAGAGAGTGAAGTAAAGAGGTTAAATCTGCCACCTCTGCTGGCAGCCAAGGCCTTTTCCACAGAACCACCCGAGGAGAAAACACTGACAGTGCCTAACGAGGGTGCTTAGAGAATTCTTGGGTGCAATAAACTGCATTCAAAGGGAGAATTAATTACCTTAATTCCTCGGGAGGAGCTGCTGCCTCAGTGGAATTGGTGGTTACAAAGCTGGTTCACCTGCAGAGAACAGCATTTCCACCTGTTACTGCAGGGAAGTGGGAAAACAACCCCCCAGGGGAGGGTGTGAAACGCTGCCAGCTCGGTTCTCATTCCTTCAATGAAAATAAAAACGGGAAAAGCAACCCCCCACTGGTGCTGTTTCAGGAATGAGGGAAGATCTCATCCTGCAGAGGAATTTTTGGTCGTTTTACACAGCGAGGAGAATTCCTGTTCCACGTGGGAAACGAGCCCAGTGTGGTTTCACATCAGGTTTAGCTGCAAAGAAAGCAGGGACGGGAAAGCTTCTTCGACACAGCTAAAATCGTGGAGAATTGTGGAAAATTAAGGAGTCACAAGGACTGAATTCTGTTAATACTTTTAAACCTCCTACTGATTTTTTCTTTTTAAACTTGCTGTTGGCTTCTTTTAAAACCTGCCGTTAATTTTGGGCAACCCAAGCATTCTGAATGACTAAGGCAGCTCTGGGGGCTGCTCGGGGGCTCCGTTCCCGGGAGAGAGATGGAAACCGCGGCCGCTCCCCCGGACCAGGCTCAGAACAGCCCCGGAAGCACCGGGAGCGCTACGGGGAGCAACACGCGTAGAATTTCTGCTCTTTTACCACCAAAAATCACGCAGATAATCCCAAAGGTGCATTTATAAGCAGCGATCAGAACCTTCAGCTCTCCAGATTAAATAAAAACAACCCCCGGCCGCTGCGGAGCGAGCGCGGTCCGGCCCCCCCAGTACCTCCCACGTGCTGCCCGCGGGCTCCCCTCCCCACCCCCGGTCACACCCGGGGCCGGAGCAACGCGGCCGCTTGGGCGCGACCCCGCGGGAAGCGGGAGGGCGCTGCCGTGAC
>JBBMKD010000090.1:4163201-4179569 GCA_037834095.1 Argya squamiceps | reverse complement strand
GGCGGGGCCGGCCCGGGCCGCGCGGCTGCCCCCGGCGGCGGCCGAGGACTAGGTGGACTCGCTGCTGCAGCGCATGGCTCAACAGGACGGGCCGCCCGCGCTCGACAAGAGCCTGGAAGCCGTCATGTCAGCCCCTCCATCGGCCAGCCCTGCCCGCAGCCACTCCCGGGACAGAGCCCTGGGCAAGCAGGACGGCCTGGGGGCACCGGCCATCCCCGGCAGTGAAGGCATCTCCCTGCTGCAGGAGCGGCTGCCCGGCAGTTATTCCCCGCGGCACCTCAAGAGGAGCGTGGTGGAAGCCATGCAGCGCCAAGCGAGGAAAATGTGCAATTACAACAAGATCCTGGCGACCAAAAAAAATCTGGACCACGTCAACAAAATCCTGAAAGCCAAAAAGCTGCAGAGGCAGTCGAGGACGGGGAACAACTTCGTGAAGCGCCGGCCGGGGCGGCCACGCAAGTACCCGCTGCAGGCTGTGGTGTCCATGCAGGCTTTCCAGGCTGCCAGGATGGTCAGCCAGGAGCTGGAGGACAGGGAGAAGAGCAGCAGCCCCCTGCATTTGGGCCCAGACACCATCACAGATGTCATCGAGGCCGTGGTGCAGAGCGTCAACCTGAATCCTGAGCACCGCAAAGGTTGGAAGAGGAAGAGGTGGCTGCCGGAGGAGCAGGCCAGGAAGAGACACAAGTCTTTGCCTGAAGATGAGCAGGAGAGCAATAAGAGGTGATTGATTGCTTTGTAGTTTGTGTTTCAGTTGGTTTGAGAAGGTTTTAGTTGTTGAGGGAATCTTCTGCTTGGTTTTGTTGAGGAGTTCAGTGTAGAGCGAACCAACATGTCGGCATTAAGTGTGTTCAGGGCCTTCCTCAGGTACTGAACACGGCCCAGAAATGATGATGGTCTAAAACTGTTGGGTTTGTGTTTGTTGTGTTGGTGAAGGATGCATTTAAGGAGTTGGTAACAGATGCCACAGATTGTTCCTTCACCCTGTGTGGAATAAGGAACCCTGAAGAGTTGCCTGTGCCATGAGATCTACTGATGTAGATCACAAACAAATCCTTACAGGATGTAAAGTGAGGTCAAACAGATAAAGAGTAAAGCCAAAGCAGCAAGGAGGAGGTAAGGACTGCACCTGTGCAGTCACTGCTAAAGGCACACCCCAAAAATCTCTCTCTGATCTCATCTTCTCACACTTGTCCCCAAAGTCAGCAATAAACAGATCAAACTGTGTCAGGAGTTTCTCCTTCCCAGAAATGGGTGCAGTGAGGGTGCTGCTGGCACCACGTGTTCAGGGGCTGCTCTGTGGCTCTCCTGAAGGCTGAGGAAAGGGTTACCACGTGCTGGTTTCAGAGTGCAAAAGGAGAGAGCAAGAGCTGCCTTCTGAATTACTCAGCTCCAAGGCATAAACATTAGCAGTACAAACAACATTCTTTTTGTAATAATAATGTCACCAAAAAAAAATAATACTTTTCTGATGATTATGCTTAACCCCCACTTGGCTCATGATCGTTGAGTTGCATTTTTTAAAGTAGTTGAGACACCCAGAAATTGAGAAACATGGACTTTTTTCTACTGACTAGATTCAAGAGAAGAATAATGAAATACTGTGAGATGATCTTAATGGGAAGGTGATTTTTTTATCTCTGCTTTTTCTTCCAGTTTCTCTGAGACAGTAGCTGAACCTCCCAGTCCACATGAGGCCCTTGGGAAACCACCTGAACCTGAAACCCCTGAGCAGCCTCTGCCTCCTCTAACCCAACGTGAGAAGAAAGCCCCTCGACCCCCAAAGAAGAAATACCAGAAGGCTGGGCTCTACTCTGATGTGTACAAAACAACAGAGTGAGTAAAACAGGGCAAAATTTCTCTCTGGTAGTCCAGAGGAAACTCTGCTTTCACCCAGAACCATAAAGAGCTGCCACTCATGAGTAGGTGAAATAAAACCATCAACTTAATTGGAGCCTGTGGAAAATTTCATGTATGATAATTGTCAGAACCTGACCCAGTGGGGATGTAAAATGTAACCCCAGTCAGAAAGCAGCCTCCAGCAGTCTGAAAGCGTTTCTGATCATCAGCTTTGAAGAAGGTAAGGGATTTAATCAAGAATATTCTTGGCAGTCCAGGTGCTGGGAGAGCTGGATGTGTGCAGGTTCTGAGCAGGAGCTGCTGTCTGCAGAGAAGGGGTCATTGGGTTCCTGTGTTCATTGGCTGAATGGTGACAACTGGCCATCTTCTGTGTGAAAGAATTTCAGATATGCACCCAGTTCATGTCACAGTTCAGTGAAGTTCATCTCTGTTTTCTCTGAGATGTTTAGAGTAAAAAAAATCCAGCATTTCTTTGTTTTTCTCATTGGTTGGTTTGCAACCACCAGAATGTGGACACCTCCCTCTTTCCCTCTCCTTTGTAGTCACAAATGTTTTCTGATGCCACCTGAACAAATGAGTTGAGGTAAGGAATTTGTGCTTCTGACAGATTGAAAAGAGAGAAAATTTGGCACCTTCTCACTGTGTCACAGACCACTTTAAAATGTTACACAGACCACTGAGAAACTGCCAGGACAATTTATCAGCTGCTCCTGCTGTAATCTCTCTCCATTGTAGAGTGAAGGAATCAGTGAAAGGGTCAAGACTCTAAAGAAAAAACAAAGAGCTCAGGCTGACCAAAGTGAGGCCACTTGAGTTTTATCTGTTTTAAAGAGATGAGCTAAAACTTCACCACTTGGATGGTCTGTCATGCTGTGCACAGCATGCAACATTCAAACCTCACCATTCCATCTGTTGCCTTAGGAGAGGAGCTGAGAGTCTTCTCCTTTCCTTTAGAGTAAATATTTGGAACTTGGAGTGTTCCTAAGTTGGAAAGGACCCACAAAGATCATGGAGTTCAACTCGTGGCCATGCACAGCCCCAGCAACCCCACCCTGTGCCTGGGAGCATTGTCCAAAGGCTCCTGGAGCTCTGGCAGCCTTGGAGCTGTGCCCAGGGGGAAGAACCTTTTCCTGACACCCAAACCTCCCCTGGCACAGCTCCAGCTGTTCCCTCCTCACACAGAGCAGAGATTGGAGCTGCAAATCACTTACAGAGGGGCTGGTTTGTTTTCCCTTTTCTTTGTTCCACATGCTGAGTTCTTCCCTGCCCTGCTACTGGGGTTTGGGATGAGCTGCTGATGGACACTGAGGAATTTCACCCTCCCAAGGAAGCAAATGCTGCCTCCACCACGTGGAGCTGCCTCTGATACTGGAGCAGGGCATGGAGCTGCAGAGCTGGGCAAGGACAGAGCTGTGGCCATCTCCAGTGAGGGCTCCTTTGCAGCCTGAGGGGCTGATCCCACCTTTCCATCCTGCTGGCACTGGGTCATTTCTTTACCAAGTTGGTTCAGCAGATAAAATCCACAGAACAACAGTCACTTTTTGGTAATTAGGTTTTTATCTGGTTTGATGTGCTGTTCCCATTCTGCTGCATGGTCAGACATAGAGTTGGATATTTGGAAACAGAATAAGAGGAGAGCAGAAGTTCATGTTTTTAATCCCATTACTTACATAACTTCCTGCTGTAGGAGTTTGAAAACCTGATCTGAGTGGAGAAGGAAAAGGCAGCTCTGTGATCATGGGGCACCCTCTAGTGAGGGTTGTGCCTGTCCCCATTCCCACAGTCACTGTGTTCCATTAGTGGGTTGTACTCACTGGTTTTCTGTAATTTTTTGCAGTGTTCACTGCAGACATTTTGCTTTAAACACCATTTTCCTGCTGATAATTCCTAAATGTCACGAGGACATGTGAAGCAGTGAAGGTTGCACTGAGATTTATACAAGTCACAGCCTGTCCCTGCTGCTCAAGAAAGGCTTGGCCAGTGTTGGTGGACTGTTAAAAGAGATTTCAAGAGTTGATTTTAAAAAGGTGTTTTAAAAATACCTCATTTCTCTGCAGCCAGGTGCAGTTTGCCTCAGCAGGAGTTCACTCCAGCTCTGCTCCATCTGGAGACCTTGTGAAAATACAGTGAAGAAAGCTCAGATTTTGATAGGTTACAAATGAACTAAGGATAAAAGGAATGATTCCTGAGTCAGTCTCAATTCTACCTCCTTTCCAGCTGTAATTTTGTGGGCAGCATGGCTGTAACCTTCACAGGAGAGTTCCCAGTCCTTGGCTCCCTCTGGGAGTTCCATGGACCTGGTGCTGAAGAGATTTTCAGTCTCTGGTGGTTGCAGTTTTGAAAACAAGGGAGGATCTTATGCAGGAGTTGTTCTCTGTGTATCCAGCAGTGGCTTTCCTAGAGGAATGAACTGAAAAGTCCAGTTAACTAAAAAAAAATCATAACTGTTAAATTAACAATTAATTAAAATGTTGTAGAGTGTTCAGAGAAATGCATTATTTTGACACTTGAGTTGCAGTTCAGCAGGTGCCTGATGTTGGCCCAAGCTGATGTTGCACCAGAAGAATCAGCTGTGCTTTCTCCTCACCTCTGTGGCAAATTCCTGTTCTTGTGCTGTCCCATCCTGATGTCCAGGTGGGATTATGGCTGGATGGAATCCAGCCTTCCATTGGAGCCTTCCTGGAGCAGTCGGGGTTAGATCAGCAACAAAGTTAGTTTATCCCCACTTAAAATGTTCCTCAAACTGTGGTCTGAGGAAAAATGGGGCTGCACACAACAAAAATATAATTCCACAGAGAAGTAATCCCAGCCAACATGATAAGAGTGTAGAAACACAGGAAACTGGAGAGGAGGAACATAAATGGGACAGAAAAAAAGGAAGGAGAGTGATGAAGAGAAGTGAAGGTACAGAGAAGACAACTGTGGGTCTGGTTTTTATTCTCTTAGTTTGCCTGAGATTTCAGACTGACATTTTGAGACTAAACCTGGTCTTCAGCCCCTGCAGAGTGGCACAAAATGTGCTCATCTACAAAAGTGTCACTTGGCCACTGCCCTGTTGGTGGGAGCCTGCACAGAGAGGCCACTTCAGTTCTCGTGGTGGGGAGTGCCCCAAAGTGGGTTTTACAAATTCATCCCTACAGAAACTGAACCAAACAGCTTTGGGCAATGGGTTACAGAGTGGGAAGTGTTTCCTGTAGAATCAGAGAGTTTTTAGGGTCAGAGGAAACCTCCTGTCATCAGGTCTGACCTTTTTGTGTCTCCAGGTTATGTTTCAGTCTGTCAGATGCTCAGGAATGTCCTGGCCCTGCTCCCTGCTGTGATGGAAGTTGTCATTTCCCTGATTATTGGGGAGGTCTCCCCCAGGTCTAACTGGCTTGCTTGGAATCACAGAATCATGGAATGGTTTCTATTGGAAGAGACCTTAAAACTCATCTTGTTCCATCTTCTGCCATGGGCAGGGACACTTTCCACTACCCCAGGTTGCTCCAAGCCCCATCCAACCTGACTTTAAACACATCCAGGGGCAGCCACAGGGAGAAATTTCATCTCCCTGAGGTCTCTCCACCCTCACAGGGAGAAATTTCATCCCAAGTATTTCTACTTGTTGATATCTGTGTCTCAAAATTTGTTTTAACTTGCATTTTCCTGTCACTAGTTAAACAATAATATCACATTTTTTATGGAGGCATCTTTCAGTTATTTGGCCAGTTATTAAAATAGAGCCCTTAAAAAACTTCAGTAAACTTCAATAGACTTCAGTATCCTTTAATCTTTGGTATATTTAACGTTTAGAAATCTCCTTCAACGTTGCAGGACTGCAGTTCTAAATATAACCACATCAGGTTCTGTTTTCCAAGGTTTGTTGTTGGCCAGGAGGAGATGTTTATAAACACAGATAACAGAGCTGACACCTGCCTGACCCATACAGCCATTCTGATTTCATACTCTGCTTTTTCTCTCTGCAAAGGGGTGTCTCATTGCTTTTTTAATTCTTGATTTCTGTTCTTTTTCTGCCTTTCCTGATGAACAAAGGGCAGCACATGAGTGTTTGCTCTAAGGGAAGTGGGAGAGCAGGGCTGTCCATGTGTAAAATTCCTCAGCAAAACCACCAGATACGATCTGCTGGTCGTTTTTTATTTGTGTAGTTTCAGTTATTACTTTTATATCACACATTTAAAGTCAATGTGTCCCCTTGGGTGTTTATGGAGAAAAAATCCATTGTGGAGGGCTGGGATCAGCATGTTGTTCAGGCAACTTAACAAGCAGCTCTTTGGCCATTTCTACAATTATCCCTCTCTTCCCTGATGCTGCAGACATTTGTGCCTTAAATAAAACACCAAATGTGTTTCTGGATGTTCCCCATGGTGATGTTTTGGTTCTGTCCCTGTCCCCCACAGCCCCAAGAGCCGCCTGATCCAGCTGAAGAAGGAGAAGCTGGAATACACCCCTGGGGAGCACGAGCACGGGCTGTTCCCAGCCCCTATCCACGTTGGTGGGTACCTCACCTGTGTTTTTATTGTTGGGAGACAAATGTGGCACTGGGGGGGCCTTGCACAGGTTCTGCTTTTCTCTGTTTTTTATCCCTTTTATCCCACATGACTTTTGGCACTTTTGCCAACTCTGTTCCCCAGTTTGACTCGAGGCTTTTTTTTTTTGGCTTAAAACATTGTTCTTGATTTTTTTTGTGTGTGTGCAGAAAATACCATTCTAGTTGAAAACTTGCTTTAAACTGTGATAGTCCTTGGATGAAATGCAGGGCAATAGTCTCCACCTCAAAGTAAAATTACAGCAGAATAGGCACAGGCAATTCTGACCATTTGTTAAATCCCAAAAGCTGAGCATGGAATTATAAATTCCCTCATGTCCCCATGAACTTAATGGTGTCTGTCTTTACACAGGGATAAAAGGGTGGAAGAATTAAAAGCTTTGCTGTTATCTTTGTTTTTACTTTATCCCCATTTTTAGGTAGGGAAAAAAAGGGGATTTAGGATTTCACAGAATCATGGAATGGTTTGGGTGGGGAGGGACCTTACAGGGCATCTTGTTCCACCCTGTCCCATGGCTTTCCATAGCCCAGGTTGCTCCAAAGCCTTTTCCTGGCCTTGAACACTTCCAGGGAAAGAAACCATAACCCAAATCTGTCCCAGGCCCTCAGAGGGGATGGATTTAGGATCCTGCTCCCAGAAACTGGGCTGGAGGGATGGCCCAGAGCTCCCACTGTTTGCAGCTCATCTAATTTCCCAGGTTAAACCAAGACTGAGTCATTTCCTGCTTCTCAGGTAATTGTTTCAGCTTTTGAAGTGCTGTGATTCCTTGCTGCAAGTCCTGTCACGCCCAGCTGGAATCTTTGTCCCATCAAACACAGGCTGTCACTGCTTTGTCTTCTGAAACTGAGCTCTGACTCCCTGCACGACTGCACAGCAAGGCAGGACAGATCTGTGTGCATCAGGAGCCACGAGGCAGGTTTCAGAGCTGAAGGTGAAAATTGAAATTCTTCAAACCGTGCCCTTGCTCAGCTCCTGTTTGAATGGGGTCATAAATCCAGGTTCAGCAGGTTCCCAACCCACATTGTTGGTCCTGCAGCTGCTCCCCTTTTCTCCAGGGGTTTCTGGGGATGGTTTAACCCCTGAGCAGTGACCAGGACTGGGGTTCTGCCAGGGGATTGCAGTGGTGCCCACTCGAGGAGGGCTGGAGGGACCTTCCCTGAGCTGGAGGCACCTGAAAGAGCCTTTTGTTTGGCCTGCTGAGGTCATAGAAGTGAAAGCAAATTCCCAGCAGATTTAGCTCTTTCCTGGAACCTGCTAGGGGTGAATAAGGCATTGAAAACAGCAAGTAATTTAGGGGTAAATTGTAAGGAAAACATTAGCATTTTTATTTTCCAGTTGAGGGTCTGCATGGGAATTTATATGAACCCACTGAGCATTGCTGGAGGAATATAAAGGCACTTGTTAACAGTTAGAAAAGCTGGGGGAAAAAAGAATCAGGCCTGGGTCTGACACCTCTTCTCCCTGCAGTTTTGTGACACAGGATTCCAGCAAAATGATCAGAGAATGTTGAATCTTGGCTAGAACTCAGCAGTGTCAGCCCTCGGGTCTGGTGTCAATGATGTAATGGGTCTGTGTCCTTTAGGGGTGACAGGGAATGATAGAACAGAGCCAAAATCTGCAGTGAAAGCAAGAACTCCTGTCTAAAACCAGTTCCAGTTATTGCTGAAAATACAGATCCACTTGAAGCCTTTCCAAAAAAAAAATCTAGGAATGTGTTTGCCAAGTCTGAATTCATTCTTAAATCTCTTCTGGTAAAGGTCACGGGAACAGGCTGGGAGACTATTTTGGAAACTCGATTTGATTTCTTTGAGTACAATATTGTGATTTACCAGCCTGCAGGTCTTGTCCTGGGTGTTTCAAGTGTTGGATTGTGCACAGGAAAACTCAGGAGAATGTGTCAGGACAGGGCTGTGGTGGGGTCTGACCCAGCTCCTTCCCATCCTTCACTGTCCATGGAGGCAGGACAGGAGAGCAGGACCCTGGGCTGTGTCCTGGGGCTCTTCCCCAGCCCTGCCCTGACATCCAGAACATTCTCAGAGGGTTCTGCCCCTCTCCTTTCTGCTCTCCAGCCCTGGGAGGCCCTGTCAGAGCCTGGCCAGGTGCCTGGGAGCAGCTCCCTTTCTCTCAGGACACATGGCTGTGAGTGTGTGCCACTTACAAAGCTTTTTTTGTTTCAGGGAAGTACCTCAGACAAAAGAGAATCGATTTCCAGCTGCCTTACGACATCCTCTGGCAGTGGAAACACAACCAGGTAGGAGATAAGAAGAGATAAGAAGTTGCCAAGATTGGGATCAGAAAGGAAACAGCAGCACTCAGCCAGAGCCTGTTCACACATCCTGGCTTGGGGGGGGATTTCTTGTTGCTGCCTCTGTGTGAGGGGAGAAGGGATTTGCATTTGTATTTAATGTTGTGAAAATTCCCATTATTCCCCTCTCCTGCAAAATAACAACCCTGTGAGTTCCTGCTCCCACAGAAGTCATTAATTTGGCTGCAGACTTTTATTTTGGCAGTGCTGCTGTGTGTGGGGAGCTGCTTTCAGACAACGCCTCGGGAGAATTGGGATGTACTGCCAGCAGCACTGAGAAATTTCAGGCCTTATTTTTCTTGGCTCAATCCCAGCAGAGTGGAATTTATTTTTCACTTGCAAGCTGAAATTTTCATACTGAGGGGAAGAAGAGAAACTCTTTAACAGCCTCGTTCTTTTTAAAGAGCTTTAAATATGTGCAAGCTTAAAAATAGGATTTTTTTCCCCCCCTGAGACATTTCCACCAAGTGATTTAGCACAGGATTTAAGGGAGGATCTGCCCTCAGCTCTGTGGTGAAAAAGTGCTCTCAGATATGTAACTTGAGCATGTAAATGAGCAGGACACATTCCCAGGTGCTGTGGCTCCAGCTGCACTCCAACACCCCTGGAACCTGATCCTCGAGTCAGGAGCACTGGGGACATTTCAGCTGAAGACACTTTCTTGTAATTGTGTATTGATAATAGCCTGTCTCATCTGTTCAGTATTTTATAAGTAAGAAATACATAGAATCTGTTCCCTTGACATTTTCCAGCTCTCCCTGGAATATTGGAGGCCCTTGCAGAGGAGTTTCTCTGTTACAGGGGTGTCTGGGTTGTTCCTGTGGGGGCACAAGGGTCACTGAGGGAAGGCTCTTGGTGCAGGAAATGTGTGTGAAATAGTGAATAATTGGAAATGATTCCTTTGAAAGGCTGGGATATATATGAAATTATGAATTGTGGTGTCAACTTCCCTTTCCCTTCCCATCATCTCCATAGAGAAGATGAATCTGCATTTCTCCTGGCTCCCACCTGTACTCACAGTTCTTACAGAATCCTTTAGATTGGGGAAAAAAACCCCTTAAAATCATTGAGTTACTTGGATAAATCAGCACCTTGATTTTTTTTTCACTCTTTTTAAGCATTGGCACATGGTGATTCCACCAAAGATGGTTTCTCCAGAGTAGGAATAAATAATTCCTCTTCTTCTTAGCCCAGTTGAGAGGAGCCTGTCCTCAGGACAGCTGTTTCCCATATTTTCCTGGGCAGACAATAAAAAATGTGGTGAACAAACTTCTCCACTGTCTCACTAAGCCCAAATTCTACTTATTCAGGTCCTTTTTGTGACCTATTAATGCAGTCTGAGCCTAGAGAAGAGAACACAGATTTCTAGTAATGATTACAGAACAGTTCCCTATGTACAGAACATGATTTCCCTGCTCCTTTTGAATCACAGATGCACTTATGCAATGTATTAAAATTTTCTTTCTCTTCCTTTTTAGTTGTATAAAAAGCCAGATGTCCCACTTTATAAAAAAATCCGTTCCAGTAAGTAAAATCTTATTCCTAAACTGTGTTAACTGTGGAATTTTCATGTGACACCCTCCTTTCTGTCCTGCTCTTTGTCCTCCTACCAAAGACACTTCCACCTGCTTTTCTTACTTTACTGATTAGAATGAAAATACTGTAGATAAATAATTGTGTTTTTTCACCTGAAATGAATTATTTTCCCTGTTTGGGTTTGTTTTTTCTTTTTTTTATTTCCTTTTTCTTCCAGATGTCTATGTGGATGTCAAGCCTCTCTCTGGCTACGAGGCCACCACCTGCAATTGTAAGAAACCAGAGGATGACAGTGGGAAGGGCTGTGTGGAGGATTGTCTGAACAGGTTAGCAATGGATTATTTCTCATCACTCATCATCTCCTAAGAAAAGAGTTGTGCTGGATGCACCCCAGCAACAAAATCATCATTCTGGAATGGAATTGGAATGGAATTTCCCAGGGAGGGAAACTGGAATCAGAATTTCCCAGGGAGGGAAATTGGAATTGGAATTGGAATTTCCCAGGGAGGGAAATTGGAATTGGAATTGGAATTTCCCAGGGAGGGAAATTCCCAACCTGACATGCTCTGGGATCCCAGTGTCACCCCAGATTGTCACTGCAGGGACTGAGGCCCCTTCCCAGTGACCCAGCAGGGCCCTGTGACCTGTTCAGACCAGTTCCCTCCCAGCTCAGCCCCAGGCTCTGGCTCCTTCCAGCCCTTGGATGGTGGAGCAGCCACAGGAGCAGCTGCAGCTGCTGCCCCTGGGGAGGGACCCTGGGTTTGTGTCCCCCCTTGGGCTTGTGTCCCCTCCTGGGCTCGTGTCCCCCCCTGGGTTTGTGTCCCACCCTGGGCCTGTGTCCCCTCCTGGGCTCATGTACCCCCCTGGGCTTGTGTCCCCTCCTGGGCTCGTGTCCCCTCCTGGACCTGTGTCCCCTCCTGGACCTGTGTCCCCTCCTGGGCTCGTTTCCCCTCCTGGATCTTTGTCCCCTCCTGTGTCTGTGTCCCCCCCTGTGCCCCTGTGTCCCCCCCTGGGCTCATGTTCCCTCCTGGGTTTGTGTCCCCTCCTGGGCTCATGTCCCCTCCTGGGCCTGTGTCCCCCCCTGGGCTCATGTTCCCTCCTGGGTTTGTGTCCCCTCCTGGGCCAGTGTCCCCCCCCAGGCCTGTGTCCCCCCCAGGCCTGTGTCCCCCCCTGGGCTGTGCCTGGTGCTCTGGGGGGCTCAGAGTGGTCACTTGGCCTGGGGCAGACAAAGGGTCAGTGCCAGCCCAGGGGGCTCCGGCCATTCCCCCTCCCCAGGCACAACCTGCAGGAGCTGCACCTGCACCAGGTGATTCCTCAGCACTGCCCTGCCCCTTTCTCCAGAGGAAGATCCCATTAAAATCTCCATTTTGCCCTTTGAGAGCCAGGCAGGGAATCACTGTGTGAATTACACCTTGAAAACAAGAAGCATTTTAGTTATTGAATAACTTCTGTTTTGTTTAATTTGTTATCATTGATGTATTTCTTTATGTATTGATATATGTATTGTATTTCTTTATGTATTGATTTATTATTGAATCATATATACCTAATATATATAATGTTGATTTTTACATTGATTTATAAATCAATATTTATATTGATTCATATTTATTTTTTATAAACTGGTTTTTATATTGATTTATTATTGTAAGTAACATTACATGACGATTTACATGTTTCCATCTCGATTTCATAATATCAATTTATAATTGATTTTCCTTGCATGACAGATCCCAAAAACCTCTCTCCCCCTTCCCTTTACCTTCTCTCTTGTCTCTTTTAGGATGATCTTTGCAGAGTGTTCCCCCAACACCTGCCCCTGTGGGGAGCAGTGCTGCAACCAACGCATCCAGAGGCACGAGTGGGTGCAGTGCCTGGAGAGGTTCCGGGCCGAGGAGAAGGGATGGGGTATCCGTACCAAAGAGCCCCTGAAAGCAGGACAGTTTATCATTGAATATCTGGGAGAAGTTGTTAGTGAGCAAGAATTCAGGTAGAAATATTTCTTTGCTGCTTTAGCATGGAAGGATCATAAATGATTTTTAGTGGGTTGTGGTTGGGATATCCTCAGGATGGGATAAAGGGGAGGATGAGGGGGAAAGGAAGGCTTAGAATTCTGGGGTTTTTGGTTAACCAAGTTTTTCTAAGTCCAGTAGAGAGGGGTGATTAATGTTTGAAATGTATGATCTGCCCTGTAAATGCAAAATGCCACAAGTGACTGAATCTGAAATGAGAACTCTGCAGGATTTGGGCTGCAGCAGGTAGAACTGAGGGGCAGAGTGGGGCTGGAAGGGGCTGCAGAAAGATGTGAAGGAAAAAGAGCACGTGGAAGCATTGATAACCATGGAAAGAAAGAAATTGTCTTGTTAACTCCTCAAATATTGTGGGATGTTTGAGGTTGGAGGCACTGCTGTTCTCAGAGCTCCACCAGAAGGCAGCTGCATTCTCCTCATGCAGAGATAAGCACTGACACTGACTCCTGTGCTCTTGTGATCCATGGATGTGATTCCAGAACCTGCCCACTCCCCAGGAGAAAGCTGCTTGTTGTACATACACAGACCCCCCAAGGAATGTATGCTTGCATTTTCTCTTCCATACACAGGTTACCAACATGAAATGTGTACAAATAATCTGCAGAACCCAAAAGGGAGCATTCCAGAAGAGCAAAATTTCTAAATTCTAACCCAGGCTCTGTCAGTGGCCTGGACTTATAAAAAATAGGAAACAATGGTTTTCCTCCATCTCTAGGTGTACAGTTCTGTAAAATACAAAAGATTATCATTGCTTTTTCTTCAAAACCTGCATAAATAAATAATCTGCAGAACCCAAAAGGGAGCATTTCAGAGGAGCAAAATTTCTAAATTCTAACCCAAAATTTCTAAATTCTAAGCCAAAATTTCTAAATTCTAACCCTAGCTTTGTCAGTGGCCTTGACTTATAAAAATAGGTACAACAATGGCTTTCCTCCATCTCTAGGTGTACGGTTCTGTAAAATGCAAAAGATTATCATTGCTTTTTCTTCAAAACCTGCATAAATAAATAATCTGCAGAACCCAAAAGGGAGCATTTCAGAGGGGCAAAATTTCTAAATTCTAACCCAAGCTCTGTCAGTGGCCTTGACCCTTGACTTGTAAAAATAGGCACAAAAATGGTTTTCCTCCATCTCTAGGTGTACGGTTCTGTAAAATGCAAAAGATTATGATTGTTTTTTCTTCAAAACCCTCTGAGATGTGCTCTTACCGTGTCACTCCCTGTCTGAATCACAAGGCTGGCCCTTTGTTGCTCCACAGGAACAGGATGATTGAGCAGTACCACAACCACAGTGACCATTACTGCCTGAACCTGGACAGCGGCATGGTCATCGACAGCTACCGCATGGGCAACGAGGCTCGCTTCATCAACCACAGCTGCAACCCCAACTGTGAGATGCAGAAATGGTGAGCAAGGCCATTCTCCTCCCTGGAAGACTTGTGTATCCACTGAGAATGAGAGAACCAGTTCATTTGGGAGTCAGAGCTAAAAATAGGGAGGGGAATCAAGCTGTAAATAATCCTTACGCGGTGCTCGCGTTGCTCAAGAGAAGTCGTGTGGTGTTGGTGAGTGCTGGGTGCTTTGGAGACAGGATTCAAGTTTGTTGGCAGATCCAGCACTCTGCTGGTTGTCACACTGGGACATTTCCCTCCCAGCATTACTAGTTAAACTGGGTTGTTTCTCTCCCAGTGTTGCTGGTTTTCACACTCCTAATCTGCTGCAAAGGTTGAGGCTTGGGTAATGCTCTAAAATCATCTGTCTGTATATATAGCTTTTCTTTTTGGCAATTCAAGTGTTTTTTTTAAAGCAGGGAAAGAGGGAAATAGTCAGATTCCAGCACTCCCTGTGTCACACGAGCACTTTGTGAGAAGCAGTCTAGGAAGAAGTCCTGCAGAGGGATTTGTAGTGAGTGATCTGCAGGGGAATGGCAGATGGTGGAACAGGAGTCACTGTGGGATTGGTACATCAGAGTAGCTCGTGGTTCTCAGATAATTCCAGATTTAGGTGATAGTAAAGTTTTAAATTTGAAAATCCAAGACAAAATAAAAGAATTGAAGAGACAGAGGGAGAGGATTCTGCCTCTCTGCCCTGCTCAGGTGAGACCCCTCCTGCAGAGCTGCCTCCACTCTTGAGTCCCAGCACTGGAGCTGTTGGAGTGGGTTTGGAGGAGGCACCAAATAATTAAAGGAAAAGAGCAGCTCTGCTGTGAGGAAAAGCTGATAGAATTGAGATTGTTCAGCCTGGAAAAGAAGAGCTCCAAGTGACCTAATTATGTCTTTCTAGTACCTGAAGGAGCTGCAGGAAGGATGGAGAGAGACTATTTACAAGGGGCTGGAGTGACAGGAAAAGGGGCAATGCCTTCCCAGTGCCAGGGGGCAGGGATACATGGGATTTTGGGAAGGAATTGTTCCCTGTGAGAGTGAGGAGGCCCTGGCATGTCCTACTCTTTGTAAATGTGGTAAATTTTTAGCCTTCAGAGTTTATTTTATGAGATAAATAAAAGATCTGCACAAGCATAACCCAGGGCACAGCAGGGGTGTTGCTGCCTGTCTCTAACACTGCCACTCTGTGCACAAAGATGATTTTATGTTTAATTTTTGGGGTATTTGGTTGTGTTTTCCCCACAGGTCTGTGAATGGTGTGTATCGGATCGGGCTGTATGCACTCAAGGACATGCCTGCTGGGACTGAGCTCACCTATGACTACAACTTCCACTCATTTAATGTTGAAAAACAGGTAAAAACCCCACTGTGAGACCTTGAAAAATCTCACTAAGGCTTAACAGTTCTGCAAAGTGTAAAAATTAACAAAACCTGTCATATTGTATTAGGCAGAAAATGTTTTAATATTGAGAATCTAAACGTCTGAGGTTTATTGGATTTATTTTTTTTCCTCAAAGCAACTGTGCAAATGTGGCTTTGACAAATGCAGAGGAATAATTGGGGGTAAAAGTCAACGTATGAATGGACTCTCAAGCAAAAGCAACCAGCCTGTGAGCACCCACAGAAGACCTGGGAGGTCGAAAGAGAAGAGGAAGTCAAAGCACAAACTAAAGAAGAGAGTAAGTAGGACAGAGAGAGTTTGGGTGGGTGAGGGTGATGGGAAATCACCAGACCAAAAACTGGTGCTTTTGTAAGTTTTAAACTTGCAACAGAAACACAAACTTGAAACAGAAATACAGTGGAGTAATGCTGCAGGTTGTGTCTCAGGGAGTGCTTTGGCTGTTTTGCTGAGTTCTTGGCACAGTTTTTCCTGTCTATCAGAACAATCTGTTTTCCAGAGGGGCCACATCCCTGAGGAGCCCAGTGAAAGTGTGAACGCCCCAACCAGGCTGACGCCTCAGCTGCAGATGAAGCCCATGTCTAACAGGGAAAGGTAAGGGCTGATTTCAGGGGGATTTGCCTCAGAAATGGAGTGCTGTGCAAATACTGGTGTCTTCTGTAAGATGGGGCATCTTGAAATTTATGAGGATGCAGTTTTTAATTCTCCTTTACCAGCCAGTGTGGAATTCCTCTCCACTGAGGAGAGAAAACACAGGGTACACCTCTGAATATCGAGCTTTTTCCTTACATTAAAGAGTTCCTTTTCCAGTAAAAAGAGCTTCTTGAACAGCTTCCTAATTCCTGCAGGAATTTTGTGCTGAAACACCACGTGTTCTTGGTGAGGAACTGGGAGAAGATCAGGCAGAAGCAGGAGGAGGTGAAGCACGTCAGTGACAGCATGCACAGCTCGTCGCTGTACACGCGCTGGAACGGGATCTGCCGGGACGACGGCAACATCAAGTCAGGTGAGGGAGCTGATGTGGGGCACAGAGAGTTAAACTGTGTGTAAATCCAGTGTAGAGCTCCAGTGAGGTCAGTACACCTTTTGTAAGGGCTGCTGCACAGCTCACAGGGGTCACTTGAGTCCTGGGAGAGTTGTCACATGTGGTGTTTCAACAAGAGGGGTTTGTCGGAGGAGGAGGAGGATGGCATTTAACACTGTGGCACTCACAGAATCACAGAATTACAGAATTACAGAGTCACAGAATCACAGAGTCACAGAGTCACAGAGTCACAGAGTCACAGAGTCACAGAGTCACAGAGTCACAGA
>JBBMKD010000090.1:4116763-4126982 GCA_037834095.1 Argya squamiceps | reverse complement strand
CTATAAACTAATTGAATATGTTACTATATCTAAATAATCAATGCATTGTGAACCCAAAAGGGGTTTATAGTCAATAAAAGCTTAGAGAAAATGCTGCCCAGGCGCTGCGCACATGCTGCAGGCTCACTCGTGGACTCCGGGTCTTCCTTATAGCCCGCCCTCATTGTTCATCCTTTGGGGGACAGGAGAGCCAGAGGCTGCAGGTGACAAGATGGCCAGGGGCCCCAGGCGTCAGCGACTGACCAGAGGCCATTGGTCTATGGTGTCAGGGCAAAGGCTCGGGCTGGGGTGGAGAGGGAGAATGGAGCGAGAGCCCAGTCTGGCGCGGGGGCGTGGCCTGGCTGAGGGGAGGTGATTGGGCGGGGCTTGGGGGCGGGGCGTGCTCAGGGGGCGTGTCCGATAACCGGGAGAGGAGTGGGGTGCGCTACAACTGGGGGGAAAATGGGGGTGTGGGGTGCAGGTGGGGGCTGACATGTGGTCTGTGGGGTTGTAGGACGGCTTTGGGGCGCTGTGCAGGTGTGGGTCTCCATGCAGATGTGGAATACCATGCGGCGGTGGGTGCAGCACGGGTGTGGGGTGCAGCACAGGTGTGGGGTGCAGCACAGATGTGGGGTACCGTGCGGCTGGGGGTGCAGTGTAGGTGTGCAGTCATGCAGCTGACATGCTGTGCAGTTGTGGGTGCAGCGCAGGTGCAGTTATGGGGTACAGAGCAGTTATGGGGTGCAGAGCAGTTATGGGGTGCGGTGCAGAGGTGGGTCACTGCGTGGGCGCTGTGCAGGTGTGGTGTTGTACAGGTACAGGGTGCAGTACAGATGTGAGGTGCCGTGAGGGTGGAGTACGCCCCACACCTGTGTGTGCAGGCGACCCCGGCCACCGGGGGTCGAGCTGCCCATCGACCCTCGAGGGGACCTGGGCCGAGGACGCGTTGGGTGAGGACACGCAGTGACACCTTCCCGCTGTTGCCCGCAGCTCCTGCCTGGGCGCCCCGCCCGCCCCGAATCCCCTAATCCCGGCTCACCCGCGTTAATTAATCTCTCTGTGGTGCCCTGTAATCCCCCTCCCGCAGCCGCCAGGGACGCGGGGGCTCGGGCAGAGCCTCCGGCTCCAGGACGTGTGTCCTTGAGGAGCGTGAACCTGGGACGGACCGGGGGCTCTGCCCGCACCTCCGGGGCTCTGCGGGGCTCCGGTATCCCGGGGCTTTGCCCTCAACCCCGGGCGAGCAGCGGATCTCTGCCGTGTCCCTGTTCCGCTGCCTCAGCCGCCCGAGCCGCCAGCCCTGCCGATGGACACGAACTGGATGGAAGACTATTGGAATAGAAATAGGACATATGCTGGAATTAATTCCCAAAAAATGCTCTTTTTGCTCCCGGCCGCCCCGCAGAGCAGCCCCGCGCCCCTTTAATCAGGCTGGCTGCAGTGTAATCTGAAATAATCAAATTAGAGAGAAACCGCTAATCAACATTGAGCTCTTCGTGTGTCATGGAGCCTAATTCCTGCGGGGCGCAGGGGGGGCCGCCAGCAGCGTCCTGCGGGCAGGGGCTGCCGGGGTAAGGCCGGGCTGCAGCGGGGAGAGCCGGTGGGCACAGAAGGGAGAGCCGGTGGGCACAGAGGGGAGAGCCGGCGGGCACAGAGGGGTGGCCGCCAGCACATTCGTCCTGGCTGCCACCGTGTCCTGGCTGCCACCGTGTCCTGTCTGCACCGATGTCCTGCCCACACCCTGCCCGCACCTTCATCCTGCCTGTGCCCACTGCCAGCGTGCCCAGTGTCCAGCCTGTGGCCGTGCCTGGCCTGCCCCTGTGTCCTGCCTGCGGTGCTGAGGGAGCTCTGGCAGGTGACCGGGGTGCAGCCGGAGCCCGGCAGTGCCCCGAGACCTGCGCCAGGTGCCGCAGTGCCGCGGTTTGGGTGCCCCAGCCCACCTTGCGCTGTGTGACCTTCATTTAATCGCGTTAATGCCTCGAGTCTGCTCTGCAATCAGGCGGTATCAAACCTGCCCCTCCCCCCCACCCCCGGCAATAAAGGGAACGGAGATGGAAGGGGAAAATAACCAAAGATTAAACATTAATCTGCCCAGGGTCGAAAGGGACTGGGGTGGGTGGGAGGGGACCTGTTGGCTTTGGGCTCCTGCTGCACCACCCAGGTCTGTGGGGCCTGGGAGAGGCCCCTCGATGGCTCCCGAGGGTGTTCTGGCTGCTCCCGGCTCTGCAGAGGGCCAGGATCGGAGCTGGGGTGCTGCAGCATCCCCCTGTCCTGTCCCATCCCCGGGCAGGGTGCTGTGGGGTCACAGGACGTGCAGAACGAGTCTCCCCCAGACCAGCTCAGAATCTCTCTTTATTATTTAAATCCTTTATGTACAACGACCAAAAAATTAAAAAAAAAAATCGCTCTTAAATTTCTCTGCGATATGAAAACTACAAGCTCTGTACACATCGACTGCCGTGAGTGCAAGAGTGGAGGATCGTGGTCTTTGGTGGCTAAACTTGCGCCCGCGCACGGGCTGGCACCCCCAGCCCCTCCAGCCTCCACCGGGGTGAGCACCGGGCAGGGCAGGGGAGGCGGTGACAGGAGCACAGGGTGGCTCTGGCTCCCGACACGGGCTTGTGGCGTGGGCAGGGTGCACCAGAGGCGCGGCCAGCCGGAGCTCGGTGCTGTCCGAGCTCTGCGGGGCGCTGGGATGACCGCTAAGACATCTACATCACGCAGTGTGAACACGACCCGGGGACGTGGGACACGCGGCTCCGCTGCAGATCCCTGCCCGAGGGGCTGCTGGGGACACACCGACCGCGGGGATGGAGCGGGATGTGAGGGGTGGGAGGGGAAGGGAGGTTGAAATCCATGGGGAAAAAGGCAGTGCAGGACATCCCCTCTGGCAGGCACTGCCGGGATTCCTGGTGGGCTGCTACACCCCGCAGGGTGGGCTCCAAGAGCAGCTGCTTCCGACGCCCCAAAACACGAGGGTGGAGAACTGAACACCTCACTTCCAGAAGTACCGCGGGGAACAAGACCTCGCCCTGCGCTGAGGGTCCGGCGGGTCCCGCTGAGCCCCAGGACAGGAGGACGAGCCGTGGTTCCTGACCCCGGGAGCGGGAAGCAGCTCGCACAGCGCGGTGGGGTCAGAGGGGACACTACTCTAACCAGGACTGAACACGGTTGGCCCAAAGCGACACTGTAAGCAGAGCTCGGCTGCTCGGCAGAGCCACGACTCGCACACACATTGCACACTACTGTCTCGGGGGAGAGGGGGGGGCGTGGGGCATCTCTGGGGACCCCGGGCCCCAGTTTGAGGGGGTGTGACCCCACAGTCCCGCGTGTCACTCAGGTGCTGCCCGGGATTGGCATCTCTTTGTGACAGCTTTTTGCTCCTGTGGCACTGGTGACTGGCATCTCCAGGCGACCTGGAAACGGGACTGCAGGGGAGCAGAGCCCGGGCTGAGAATCCTCCAGGAACCACAGGCAGTGGGGTCCCTGCAGGTGACCCTGCAGCCACAGAAGGGTCCTCCCAGATGACCTTCAGGACATCATTCTGAAGCCACAGAGGGGTCCTCTTGGACTGACCCTCTGAGCATCCTCCTGGAGCTGCAGGCAGCAGAATTCCCCCCAGGCTGCCCCCATGGGGGCACGTGGGGGGGCAGACACAGTGCCCGGGTGTGGGGCAGAGCCCTGCCCAGCAGCACATCCCAACCTCCCTGGGACTCAGTACCTCTGAGGCAAAACGGCCCCAACAAGCCGGGGAGAGGGAGTGGGGGGCTGCTCAGTGGAGAGCCCTCTGCCCCCAGCGTTGCTCCATGGCACTCCTCACACCAGGGGAGCCCTGCCCGGGACCCCCAGCACTCTGGGAAGGGGAGTGCTGACCCTGGACCCCCATGCTCTGCCTGCTCAGGGAGCCCCTGCCATGGGCTCCAGCCTCCTCCCTCCACCCAGACAGTGGATCCGGGGGGCTGCTTCTCCCTCCTCACCCTAAAGGCAAAGGTGCTGGGCAGAGCAATCTGGGGATCGAGGTGGGCGTGGGGCAGCCCCTGCTGTGACAGAGGACAAGCTGGAGGAGCTGCCAGAGCCAGCCTGGCCCCGAGGACAGGCCGTGAGACACACGGCACAGCGTGGGGGGCCCGGCCCCCAAAGGGGCAGTTATGGGGAGCTGAGCTCCCCAGAGAGGCCAGAGTTTGGGCAAGGGCTCTGACCTGTCCTATATCTCCTGGAGGAGGGCAGAACTCACAGATGGTGATGAGCAAAGAGGGGAGAGCCCGGGCAGGGTGACCCCCTTGGGGCAGTCAGCAGAGCCCACTCCTCATCCAGCTTGGGCCAGCTCTAGGGCTGGCCCCATGCTCATCCCTGCCGTGCCTGAAACAGCCCCGGGTGCTGCCTCTCACCTCATTTTCCCTCCGACACGGCGGGGCTGGTGCTCTGCTTCTCCTGCCTCCTCTGCCGCCGGGATGCCCGGGTCCCTCCTGCCTGTGTGGGTGCCGCCAGGACTCACATGTTGGATGAGAGTTTGGGCTTCGCCGTTTCCACCTCGGGGCTGAAGGCCACGGAGCCCTTGCGGGAGGGACCTGCCGCCTGCCTGGACGCGGAGCCCGGGGACTGGGGAGTGGACGTTCCCGCCGTGGAGCGGCCGGGCTGAGCCAGCGATCCTGAAGGCATCTGCTGCGAGTGTGTGGGCTGGCCTGGCACCCCCGCACACGGCTTGGCCAGGAGTCCGGCTACCGAGGGCGAGGACCTGCGGGCCAGGTTCCCTGCAGATTTCCTGCCCTGCTTCAAGGAGCTCCCGTCGCCTTGCTGGGCCACTTTATTGGGAAGGGAAGGTTGGGAGGCAGAGAGGAGCCGGACATCCTGGGTGAGCCTCCCCACCGGCAGACCCTGGATGCTCCTGTGCTTCACCAGCTGCTGGGGCTGCATCAGGAGGGAGATGTGAGAGCCGGTAGCTCGGGACAGGCTGTAGTGGAGCGTTCTTCCCGGCGGCAGCGCCTGCTCGGAGCTGGGGGACGCAGCGCCCGCCGCTTGCTGCAGCAGCGAGGTGGACACCGAGGCTCCGCGGGACCTGGAGAGTTGGGGCTGGGGGCCGGCCGGGGGCTGCTTGGCCCCCACTGGCATCTCCCCCCTCTGCGCTCCGCGGGGCAGGGGCTGCACCCCCGAGCTCGGTCTCTGGCCCCCGCTGTCCAGCGGTACCTGGGACTGGACCATGGGGGAGGAAGGCGAGCCGGCGGCCGGCGTCTGGAGGTGGGACTGCACCCCGGAGGGAGAGCTCACGGAGGAGGGCCGGGAGCCCCCCAGGCTGGGCTGGGAGCGGCGCACCGGCTTGGTGAGCAGGGTGGCCTCGGGTGAGAGCGGGCTGGAGATGGAGGAGGGCGGCAGGAAGATGTGGGCCTGCAGGCTGTGCTGGTGGGTCAGCGCGATGGCCACGTTGGTGGTGGCGGCGGCCGTCTGCAGGGGCGCGTGTACCAGCGGCTCCCAGATCACCGGCTTCCCGCTCAGCTCCCGGCCCATCGCCATCTGCTGCAGGTCCTGGATGTTGTGGGCCATGTCCTGGTCGTGCTTCACGATCTGCTGGATCATCTCGGTGTTCAGGGGCCCCGAGCTGTGCTCGGCTCGTTTACGGAGCAAGATGGAGTTCTTCTTCCCTGGAGGGGAGGCAGGAGTGTCACCGGCCTTGGGAGTGTGGGCTCTTGGGGACAGTGTGGAGGGCAGGGTGGCAGTGACAAAAGGACAATAAAACCTCACCAGTGTTCTGGGGGAAGCAAGACCCCGGGAAAGGTCCAGACTGGAGTGGTGGAAGCAGCAGGGACAAAACAGGGGAGTCCTGACTCCAAAGGGACTGGGGACTGCTTGTCCTCCACAGGCAAGGAAGGGTGAGGACAAGCAGCTGGTCACTGCCATACATGGCAAGTACAGCGCAGTGCAGTGACATTTTCCCAGGGAAGCCTCTCCCATGGCCCTGCCTGGATCTTGCTGGGAAGGAGAGAGAGGGCAGGCTCCTTCCCCATTCACCTCATCATCCTCATTCCTGCCCACCCATGGGGTTGGGGCACTGTGATCACCTCATCCCAACTCTGTAACTCCACCACCCGTGGGTCTGGGGGCCCTGGGAGTGGCTGTAGAGGTGGTTGTGCTGAGGTCACTCCTCACCTATGCGGTCCAGCCGGTCCATGGCCACTGTCTCAAAGGCTCTCCTCATCATGGGGTACTCCTCCAGCACCTCGTTGAAGTTGTCCACGGACAGGGAGTAGAGGCGGCAGTAGGTGTCGGCTCTCACGCTGGCCGTGCGCCTGCCCCGTGTCAGTAGGCAGATCTCTGCAGGGGACACAGGGCTGGGGTCAGGGTGACACAGCCATCCATCCCCCTCCCAGCTGTCAGAGCAGGAGCAGGACTGCCTGGCACACCCCAACAGCCTGCACAGAGGCAGAGCATGGCTCAAAGGCAGGGACAGATCCCAGAACCTGCACAACCACGGACGTCTCCCTTGGCCAGGCATAGCATTTTCCTCCCTCTGCAGGCTGTGGGGACACCCACAGGTGTGGCTGCTGTGATGGCCTGGCCTGTTTCCCTCCCAGAGCTGTGCCTGTATCCTATAAACTGGCTCAGATGTTCTGCTCTACACTCCCCTCCTCCCTGGCCAACAGTGGGGTGGTGGATGCTCCCTCTGCCCCAGCCTGACAGAACTGGGGTGAGGTGGATGCCAAGACTTTGGCACTGGGCAAGAGGAGGTGGGCAGGCAGAAACAATAGGGATGCCTATTCTCCTCCCAGGCAGCTTTTGGCCCCTACTTTGTTCACCAGGTCCCCCAGCCCAGCCTCACCCCCAAAGTAGGAGCCATCAGACAGCTTTGTCTCCTTGTTGCCCTTGGTGAGGATGCTGACCACGCCGTGCTGGATGAAGTACATCTTTTTGCCCACGGTGCCCTCACGGATGATGAAGTCTCCAGGTTGGAAGACCTCAAAACGCAGCTTGGTCAGCATGGCTGTCACAAAGTTGGGGTCAGCGTTGGCAAACAGGGGCATGTTGGCCACCAGGTTACGGCAGTTGAAGTTGATGATTTCCTGTGGGGTGGAGGAGCAGGTCAGTGGGGATGTCACTGAGCCTGGCCCCTGCGAGCACCAGCTGTGGAGTCCTTTTAGCTACTCAGTGTAATTCCCAGGCAAGACAGACCCTAGCTACCCCTCCTGCCTGAGGACACACTTCCCATGTGCTCTGTACACAATGGTTTGATGGGTTCTGCCCCCCTTCAATGACCTTGGCCTTGTAGTTCCTTCCTGTTGCAGCACATGATTGAGGTTTTCAAAGTTGTGTATGTATTTTGTATATTTGTCTGTATTGGTATGTCCCTCTGAGCCCCTTCCAAAACACCCTCACCCTTAATCCCTGTGGTATCACCCTGATGGAACCACCCCTTTCCTTCCCTCGTTGGCCCAGAGTTTCCTCCTGTCCAGGTGGTGCAGGAGGGAGAACAAGGGGAGAACAAGGGCTCAAACCTTACTCTGCCACGTGGATCTGCACTGGAATAAACCCCTCCCCAAACCCACATCAGAGTCTGCTCTTGATTCCAAGCCTCAAACCACGCACAGCCAGAGATTGAGGAACCCACAAACTGTCTGTTTATGCTGGTCTGGGAACTACTGCTTGCCGGTAAGCAGCCACAGAAACCAGTCTCACCTTCCCCCTCGGTGTGTCTCCACTGGCTTGATGTCAATGCCTTTACCTGCCCTTTGCCCTGCCCCCAGACCCTCTACTTGAGAAGACAGAAGTAGAGTTCTCTCTCTCATCCCTTGGCCTCCCTCTCTTCGCTTTCTTCTCCCTCCCCAGCTCAGAGTGGGGAGGGAAAAATAAAATGGACCCTCGTGTTTAACAACAAAGACTTGTCTCGTCCGTTTCCCTGCCGGCGCCTGTACCTCTCTAGACACAACAAACACTGTTGCCACCCAACGCAACAACCAGCCTCTGCCCCCCAGGGTGACACCACCGGAGTGGTGCCCGCACCTCTTTGAGCGGCTCGCTGAGTTCCCCCAGGATGTTCTCCTCGTCAAACATCTTGCCCTGGTAGCGGTGCTCGTAGTACTCGTGGATCCGCTGGCGCGTGTCCCCGGGCAGCTTGTGGAATGACATGTACTGCTCCACTTGCTTGTACTGTAGGGACAAGGGGAGGCACATAGGGCTGAGCTGGGACTGTCACCCTGATGCAAAAGCCTTTTGGTTGTTTATGCTCTTGAATTGGAGTTTCTCACAAAAACAATGTATATTTTTAGCATTTATCTATGTGTTTACATTTTTCTGCTCTGGGTGGAGAAATGTGATGGAGGGTGATGTTCACCATCCAGGTGGAAGAGGTGGCAACCTGTGTAGCCAATCCCTTGACCTCTGTACAAATGTACAATGTACAAATGTGGAGTCAGATAATTAGAACAGAATGTACAAATGTACAATGTAGAATGTACAATGTACAAATGTGGAGTCAGATAATTAGAATAGAATAAAGAAGTAGAAGCTTTCCCTTGACCTGCTGCGTCTGTCTCGTTCCTTGGGTCGCCTGTCCCTGACACACTGGGACCACCTGCATGGCTGGACAATGTGTCCCTTCTCCTCATTGATGTAGACACAGACACCCCTGCTGCAGTCCCAAAGCCACCCTGGGGCAAAGCACAGGACCCCTGTAGACTCAGGATGCAGGTGGGCCCAGGGCAGAGGGCAGGAAGGGACTACAGTATGCAAAAGTGACCCCCAGTATGGACACCAGTATGATCTCTTTCTCCATGGGCAGCCTGAGCTCCACTTGCAACAACCCAAGGGAGAGTGGCAAGGACAAACATCCCAACCCCTGGAGTCAGTAGGGCACGGCAGCTGTGCCGAGCTGGTTCTGGAGCTGGACCTGCTCAAGCCAGGACTCTCCCCCCATCACCCAGGCCCTCCTTCCCCAGCCCTGCTGACCTTCTCCTGGTACTGGCGCCGGGAGGAATCCAGGGACTGGATGAGGGCGGTGGCGTGGCCGATGAACATGGCATAGCAGGTGGCCCCCACGATCATGCTGAGCATGGTGAGCCACACGTCGGTCATGCCCTCGGGCGCCTGCTGCCCGTAGCCGATGCACAGCATGTGGCTCATGGCCTTGAACAGGGCGTGTGAGTACTGCTTCCCCCACGAGTCGTTCTGCAGACGAGGGACAGTGGCATTGTGGGGTTTGTTGGAAGGTGCTGTGGGGCTGAACCCCCCCGTCCCACCTCCCTAAGATGGGGAGTCCAGAGATCCAGAGAGAACAACGTTCCTCCAAGGCCAGAGGGATGAGTTCTCCCCCAGGAAGAGGCACTGGGACTATGTGAAGCCTGAGCAGGCAGCAGCCCCTGCTCTGGGGAGCAAGCAGCAGCCCCAGCATCCTGTTCCTTCCCCGAGGGATTCCCTGACTCCAGCAAGATGGGCTGAGATGGGAAGGTGATGCAGAGATTCCCTCTGCCCTATCTCACTGCTGTGACCACAGAGACACTGCTCACCAGCACATCTCCCAGCCTTGAGGTAGGAGACAGGGAACCAAATCCTCTCCCCACCACGGCAGACCCCAGCTGGAATCACCCCTGTCTGGACACTCACCACCATGTGGTTCTTGGAGACCCAGCAGTCCTCAGGAAAATCCTGCAGCATTGGCACCAGGAACTGGAGGCAGCCATCCCAGTGGCACAGCAGCAGCATCATCCCAATGAGGTTGAAGATCCTCACCACGGCGCTGGCCAGGTCATACGTCATGTGGAAGATCTGGGGAACAGGCAGAGGTGGAGCTGCAGAGAAACTCTTCTCCTAGAACAACCCTTGGAGCCCTCTGCCCTCCAGACAGCTGTACCCTGTAGCTGGGTACCCCCAACCTGGCCTGGGACCCTGATCAGGAGATCCCCAAGGGGTTCTTCTCGGGTTTGGTTTTCTCACCCGAGATTCTGGCTGTTAAAAGTCCTTGGCCCTCTAAAAGCCCTGAGCTGCGTTGTATGAAAAAAGGGGAGTCTCCAAGGCCTTGTTTTCAGGTGTCTCGTGGTGTTTATTATTTGATATCTCAGGAGGAGTCTCCAAGGCCTTGTTTTCAGGTGTCTCATGGTGTTTATTATTTGATATCTCAGAATTCTCTCCGCACCCAGCCGAGGTCCAGGCAGGGCTGGGACACGAGGCCACTGCCCGCCCACGGGGCCTTGCTCTGCTCTTATACAGATAACCACGTGTCCATTATTTACTATTTTGTGCCAATGTCTAGTGCCTGTGC
>JBBMKD010000090.1:4098447-4109469 GCA_037834095.1 Argya squamiceps | reverse complement strand
CAGTGTCCCTAGGGGTGGCTCTCAGTGTCCCATGGTTGTTCTCAGTGTCTCATGGGTGGCTCTCAGTGTCCCCAGGCTGGCTCTCAGTGTCCCCAAGGTGACTCACAGTGTCCCCATGGCTGGCTCACAGGGTCCCTGTGTCCCCAGGGGTGGCTGACAGTGTCCCAAGGCTGGCTGACAGTGTCCCCAGGCTGGCTCCCAGTGTCCCAGGCTGGCTCTCAGTGTGCCTGGGCTGGCTCCCAGTGTCCCAGGCTGGCTGACAGTTCCCTGTGTCCCCTGGGGTGGCTCTCAGTGTCCCCAGGCTGGCTCTCAGTGTCCCCAGGCTGGCTGACAGGGTCCCTGCTGTCCCCATGGATGGCTCACAGTGTCCCCAGGCTGGCTCTCACTGTCCCAGGCTGACTGACAGGCTCTCAGTGTCCCTGACAG
Source organism: Argya squamiceps (assembly GCA_037834095.1). NCBI lineage: Eukaryota > Metazoa > Chordata > Aves > Passeriformes > Leiothrichidae > Argya > Argya squamiceps. The sequence continues at coordinate 4,109,043 of JBBMKD010000090.1, read as the reverse complement.
GCTGACACTGTCCCTGGGGTGGCTCTCAGTGTCCCAGGCTGGCTGACAGACTCCCCGTGTCCCCCGGGCTGGCTCACAGGGTCCCCAGTGGTGGCTCGCAGGGTCCCTGCTGTCCCCATGGATGGCTCACAGTGTCCCCAGGCTGGCTCACAGGCTCTCAGTGTCCCCAGGCTGGCTGTCACTGTCCCAGGCTAGCTGTCACTGTCCCAGGCTGGCTGACAGGCTCCCCGTGTCCCCGTGGGTGGCTCACAGTGTCCCCAGGCTGGCTGTCACTGTCCCAGGCTGGCTGACAGGCTCCCCGTGTCCCTGCAGATGCCGCACTCCCGGAGGTTCCGCTCGTCGGAGCGCAGCAGCCGCGGCAGTTACCACGAGCGTTACCGCAGCCGCAAGCACAAGCGGCGGCGGACGCGCTCCCGGTCCAGCAGCAGCGACCGGGACCGGCGGCACCGGCGGGAGGACAGTTACCACGTGAGATCCCGGAGGTGAGCGGGGCCCAGGGTCACCACTGAGGGGTTGGGTTGCCTTGGGTTGCCTTGGGTTGGCTTGGGTTGAGTTGGGTTGCCTTGGCTTGGGTTGGGTTGAGTTGAGTTGGGTTGGCTTGGGTTGGCTTGGGTTGGCTTGGGTTGGGTTGAGTTGGGTTGGCTTGGGTTGGGTTGGGTTGGGTTGGGAGGGAGCTCCAAGGTCACCCCGAGCAGGTGGCACAGGGACACATCCAGGTGGGTTTGGGATATCTCCAGAGAAAGAGACCCCATGCTCACCCCAGGCAGCTTTTCCCACCCTCCATGGGAAGAACTTCTTCCTTGTGTTGAGGTAGAATGTGGTGTGTTCTGGTTTATGACCATTGCTCTTGAATGTGGTGTGTTTTGGTTTATGGCCATTGCTCCCCATCCCGTTGTTGGGGAACCACTGAAAAAAGAGTGTGGCACAATCCCAACGCCTGCCTTGGAGATATTAATGTGCAGTGATGAGATTTCCTCTCAGTCTTCTCCAGATTAATGAGGCCCATCTCCCACAGTCTCTGCTCATTAAGAGAGAGATGCTCCAGTCACTTAATCATGGCCTAGTCATCCATACTCACCCAGGTTCTGCTCTGAGCTGTCACAGCCAGGGCAGTGCTTGTCACCCCTCACTCCCTTCTTAGAGAAACTTCCCTGTCCAACCACCCCAGAGCCCCTCTGGCAGTGCTGCTCCACCAGCTGAGATGGGACTGAGGCCCCTTCACACCCTTCAGTGACCCAGTGGTGGCTCTGTTTGGCACCCTACACACCCCACACTCCCAGTCAGACCAGTTTCCTTACTGGCTCAGCCCCGGTTTCTCACAGCAGTCTGAGATGTCTCAGTCCTTAAAAATAGTTTAATCTTGGTGCAATAACAGAGTAACAGCTCTAGCTGGTGCCTTCAAGGAGGGGTCCTGCACAAAGGACCCACTGAGCTTTTATCCCTTTACAGTCTCAGTACAAGAAGATCTGGGATCCTCAGCTCCAGATGTCCCTCAGTGTCCCTCACCTGGCTGGGACACATGTCCCTGTCCCCCTTGTTATGCAAAAGCAGTTTATGGTTTCTTGCCTTGGGCTCCCACCCCTCAGCTGCCACTGCCCCTGGAGCTGCCAGCATTGAGTGTATCCCCTCTACTGTGCTTTTATGGGACACCTGGAGCACTGCAAAGTTTTGGTGTTCCCAGTATAACAAGGACATGGAACTGTTGGAGCAGGTCCAGAGGAGGCTGAGAAGTAAAGAGGGCTGGAACACCTTCCCTTTGGAGATAGGCTGAGAGAATTGGGAAAGTTTTCCAGCCTGGAGAAGGGAAGGTTGTGTAAAGACATCACAGCACCTTTCCAGTATTTAAAGGGGCCTACAAGGAAGGTGGAAGCAGCTGGAACACCTTCCCTATGGAGATAGGCTGAGAGAATTGGGACTGGGAAAGCTTTCCAGCGTGGAGAAGGGAAGGTTGTGTAAAGACATCACAGCACCTTTCCAATATTTAAAGGGGCCTAGGAGGAAGCTGGAGAGGGACCCTCCATGAGGAGCTGTAATGATAGGACAAGGAGTAACGGGTAAAAATTAGAGAGAATTTAGGCTAGACAATAGAAAGAAAATCTTTGATGACGATTGACAAAGAGACATAGACTCCATAGGTTGCATGCATGAAGCTGTTTATTGATGCACCTAGCTGAGTTTATATACCTTTTCATTATATAACAAGTAATATTGCCAAGTACATTGCTTAAGTCATGCCTTGTACTAACACACACAGGTATGTGCTGTCTTATCTAAGTTCTGCTTGCTGAGCAGATATCATACCAAGCACATCGCTGTACATTCCTTTCTCAAACTTCTGCTTTTGGTAGCCAAGGCTTGCAGCCTATTAATGCTAACATATCCATTTCTGTCATGAGCTGAGCAGTGCTCCCAGCTCGGCTCTCTAGCTGTATTCCCACAAATCTTCCCTTTGAGGGTGGTGAGAGGCTGGCACACAGATTTGGATGTGTGTAGCAGTGTGAATTTCAGGGTTTTTGTATTTGTATTTTGTTATTTGTCTGTAGTGGTATAGTCCTTTCTCCCCCTCCTCCATTCCTACCCCTGAGGTACTTGGTTCATCCTGATGTAACCCTACCCTTTCCCTTCCCCATTGGGTTAGTGTTTCCCCACCCAGCCCCCGAGCTGGGAAAAAGGGACACACACACCCCCTCTCTCTCCACCTTGTCTCCACTTGTGGACACAGGACTCTGGCAAGGCTCCTGGCCACATGGAACTGCACCTCAATAAACATCCTTGTTAACCCAAGAGAGAGGGCACGCTTCCTTCTTCCAAACCTTGAATCCACACTCCAGCGAGCTACCTGGAGAACTCACAAACTGCTATAAATTGGCTCAGGGAATCAGCTAGCCAGAGAAAGCATTTCCCAGCCAACGAGCCACTTTATAGATGTGCATTCCCCAAACCCCATCAGTATTCAGATTGAACAAGGTGATCTGGTCCAGTATGACATAATAACCTGCAAATCCATCCCAGCCCCCTCACCGTTTTCCCCCTTACCCCCAGCTACGACGACCACTCAGCCGACCGGCGGGCCTACGACCGGCGTTACTGTGACAGCTACCGGCGCAACGACTACAGCCGCGAGCGGGGCGACGCCTACTACGAGCCCGAGTACCGCCACTCCTACGAGTACCGGCGCTCCCGGGACCGCGAGGGCAGCTACCGCAGCTGCAAAAGCAGCCGGCGTAAGCACAGGCGGAGGCGGCGCCGCAGCCGGTCCTTTAGCCGCTCCTCATCGGTGAGTAAATCCCGCCTGCCCCCTGTAACCTTTTCTCTCCCAGGTTTGCTGAGTTGGGTAAGTAGGAAACTCAACTTTTTTTAACGCTGTCTCGTACTCGGCTTGAGCTGTGTGTTTGTAGAGAAGGTTTTTATAGGTGGCGGTGTGGGCAGCGCTGCCCCTGTGCCAGTTGGTGGTTCAGACCCTTGTCTCGGTGTTGTCTGCTCAGGTAGGGGGACAGGAGTGCCCCGTGAGGTGGTGCTGCAGCTCCTCGTGTTTGGTGATGCTTGTGGAGTGATGTGTAGGAGCCCCAGCCAGGCAGGATTTGTGTAAGGCTCAAACAGCCAGTGCTCAGCTGGTCCCAGTCCCAGGGAGCCTGTGACTTGCCCCTGTTTTGGGCTGTGGCAGGAAGCCCCTGGCTCTGAGGGTTAGAAGCTGCCCCAGAGCAGGATCCTCCTGGGTGGGCCCAGCTGATGTGGGCTGTCATGCGAGGAGCTTTGCAAGAGGAGCAAAGCTTTTGGACCATTCAGTTCAGGTGGAGGCAGAACCATCCCAGGCTCTTCCTGGCAGCATCCCTGGCTTTCTCTTCTTGTCTGTTCTGCTGTTCACCTTCCACTTCCATTAGACCCCAGACACGTTCTCTGCTCTGTGTGTGGAGCTCTCAGTGTTGTCTGGTCTGTTCTGGCTCTGTGTCCAGGGAGGGGATTGGGGGCAGGATTTGGGTCCCAAGTCTGCTGGCCGGTTGCTCCCAGGTATGGGGATACTCAGCTGAGGAACTGAAGGCAGGAATTTTCTCTTCTCTGGCATAAACCTCTTATCTGCCTCATCCCAGGCTGTCCCTGTTCCCTGTTCTCTTCTGGAAGTTAGTCCTTCCAGGGTCAGCTTCTTTGGGGGAGGGTCTAGGAAGAGCTGTCCATCTTTCCCCAGGCAGCCACTGCAAACTTCCAATTTTGGATGGATCATTGTATCTAGAGCTGCTTTTCTGAAATCTCAGAATTCATCTTCCCCTGAGTGTGGGGGCTGGGGGAAGCTGTGTGGGGGGTTATTGCAGTGGGATGAGGGTGCCTGTTGGGGCAGCCTGGGCTTGTGCAGGACCTCCCAGCACCTGCCTCCTGCTGCCCTTGCTCTGCGGCGGCCCTGGGGCTGCCAGGAGCCCCTCCCCGTGGCTCGTGGCCCTCGGCGTGCTCAGGCAGTCCCCAGGACCCAAAGGCCAGTGCTGTTCCTCTCTGAGCCCCCGTGGGAGCCAGAGCAGCTGGCCCCTTCCATGCCCCTCAGCTCCCTCACTCTGACAGCTCTGCTGTCACACCGGTTCGGGTTGGGGCTGTTTGTAGGTTCTTTTTTTTCTTATATTTTTTTCTTATTTTTTTCTTTTTCTTTTTTTTTTTTTTCTTTTTTTGCCTTTTTTTTTTTTTTGCTACGACAAAAAGCAAACTGTTTTTTTTTCTTTTCTGAGCTAGTGTGTTGTATCTTGACATGTTCCCTTGCAATATCCCTATCGTTATATATTCCTCTGTGCCGTATGAATTGGCTGGGAATCTCCTCCTGCAACCCCTCCTCAAACAACCATGTGAATTTCCAAACCAACCAATGCGTGACGCTGGCTGCTGCGCTGGTTTGAAAATCTGATTGGTGAATGATGAATTCCCTGTCTGCCTGGGCCAGCAGCGGAGTCGACAGAGCAGCAGAAGGGCCAAGAGTGTGGAGGACGACGACGAGGGGCATCTGATCTATCGCGTCGGCGACTGGCTACAAGAAAGATGTACAGCCAAATCGTAACATAATTTAGCTCTCTAGTTAAGCTCCCATCGCAGTCGCAGATCTGTCTTTATCTTTCTGTTCCATTTTATTTTTCATTGTTTATTAAAGAGAAACCCTCTCCTTTTCCTTCCCCTTTTTTGTTAAAAGCTACGTTTATATTGTGTATTGTTACTGAAGTGCCAGGGAATTTAGGGCAGCTGCCTTTGTGCAGCCGGTGTCAGCCTTCCGCTGCTCCGGTCTCTCCAGCTGTGTGCAGGTTAGGTGTTGCAATGCATTCTCCTCTGCCCTGTGTATTCCTGCAGCCAGGTCCTGCTCTCTCTCTCTCAGCTCCTTCCCTCTCCTTCTCTCCCTCCCAGATGAGATTATCAGCACCCTGGGGGAAGGCACGTTTGGCAGAGTGGTGCAGTGCATGGATCACCGAAGGTACGTGGGAAAAGGAGAGACCTTTTGGGCATAACGTGGGAGCCTGGGGGTGAAAATCAGTCTCTTGGTTTCCAATATCTTCTGCTGCTCTGGGCTCTCACCCTCTTTGTATTGCCCGTGTGCTGGGGGAAGCTTCAGAGTTGTTTTGTAGGGAGGGAAAGGGCACAGCTTTGGTGGACATCCCTTAAAAATAACAACCTGCTTGAGCAAGGGTGGGGAGACTGGTCAGAAGGTCCCTTTCACAGGGCACAGCCCTTCTTACCTGCTCAGGGCTCACTTTGTGCTTTCTTCCTGTTTCTCCCACAGGGGTGGAGCACGTGTTGCTCTGAAAATCATTAAAAACGTAGAGAAATACAAAGAGGCTGCTCGGCTGGAAATCAACGTGCTGGAGAAAATCAACGAGAAGGATCCTGAGAACACAAAGTGAGTGTGCTCTTGGTGTTCAGCAGGAAGGGCCAGTTTCAGGGCTGAGGTGGAAATGGTGCTTGGTGTTGTGTGGTTGAATGTGATCTTAGATAATTTTGGAGGCATCTTGGCTTCCTGTGGGATACAGACTGAGCAGGAAAAGGAGGAGCCTTGACAGAGGGGTGACAGAGCTAAGTGGTGCCTGCAGAGCTGTTCCCAACTGGAATGTTTCTGTGTCAGTCTCTGTGTCAGGATGTTTGACTGGTTTGACTACCACGGCCACATGTGCATCTCCTTTGAGCTGCTGGGACTCAGCACCTTTGATTTCCTGAAGGATAACAACTACCTGCCTTACCCCATCCACCAAGTACGGCACATGGCCTTCCAGGTGTGCCAGGCTGTGAAGTGTAAGTGTTCCCTGCTGCTCTACCCCCACTCTGGGCTGGCTTGGGGAGCTGAGTAAGGTTGTATTTCTGCAACTGGTGGCCCAGAGCAACAAGTTTTTGCTGTGGTTCCTGCCCCTCTGGGAATGAATTCTCTTCATTTTCTGCTGCTTGTGGGCTGGCAGTAGCTCAGAGCACTGCAGCATCCATCCCCTGCACCTTCTGGTGATCAATACAATAAATCTTTGTGCTTCTACTGAAGCATCATGGCCTGGCTGTTCACATCCAGGTAGAAATATGGGTTAAACTGGTGCCAGTATGAGCAAACTGAACCATTGATGGCTTTTTGGGGGGGATGCAGCCTTGCTCTGCTTCTCTCCCCTCACCCCAACTCTCTTTGCTCCCTCAGTTCTGCACGACAATAAACTCACCCACACTGACCTCAAGCCGGAGAACATCCTCTTTGTGAACTCTGACTACGAGCTCTCCTACAACCTGGAAAAGGTAACACACAAAAAAAGGGAACACACAAGGTCGACTTGGGTCTCCTCTTGGCTTCTTGGTGTCCCTGACCTTGCCAGAGGAGTCAGGGGGGATGTGGACTCCATCAGGGCTTTGCGTGATGTGCCAATGCTCAGGCAGTGCTGAGTGAGCCATGCTGACCCCAGGTGTAGCTGGCTGCTGGTGGGAGCTTGTTTGGGGCTGAGCTGTGGGGCTGCTGGAGCCTTTCCCCTCCCGTGGTGCCCTCAGCTATGTGAGGAAGGGGCTGGAGCTGCCAGCTGATGGATCCCATTCTCTATCCCCCCACAGAAGCGGGACGAGCGGAGCGTGAAGAACACGGCCATCAGGGTGGTGGATTTTGGCAGTGCCACCTTTGACCACGAGCATCACAGCACCATCGTGTCCACCAGGCACTACCGAGCCCCTGAAGTCATCCTGGGTAGGTGCCACTGGCTTTGGTGTGTCCCTTGAGGCCACTGGGTGCTGCCCACTGGGCTGGGGAGTGTTGGGGTTCCACATTACTCAGGAGTTTTTCTGGGTTTGCCCCTGGAGATGGGAGGTGCTTTATTTAACAGCTCTGCAGTGCTGTTTCCTGGGAAGGCCATGGTTACAGCCCTGTTATTATTTTGAGTTTGTTCTCCCTGGAGAAAAGGAGGTTCAAGGGGGATCCTCTCACTCTCCACAACTTCCTGATGAGGGGGGTGTTGAGCTTTGCTCCCAGGGAGCAAAGAAGAAATGGCCTCAAGTTGTGCCAGGGTTGGACATCAGGAGGAATTTCTTCCTGGAAAGGGTGGTCAGGCATTGGAAAGGGGCTGCCTAGGGAGGTTTGGAGTCCCCATTCCTGGAGGTGTCCAAGGAATGGTTCAATGTGTCACTCAGTGTCCTGGACTGGGTGACAGGGTGGGGATTGGTCAGAGGTTGGAGTTGGTGATCTTGAAGGTCTTTTCCAACCTTGATGATTTCATTATTTGGTGGTTTGGTATTGCTGCCAACTGGGCACTATATTGCCAGCAGGGCACCAAGAGCTTGGCTGGAATAGGATGTGTTTTTTTCAGTTATTTATTTTTAAAAGAAAGAGAAATTTGAACTCTTGGGTTGTAACTGGATCATTTATTTAAACCACATTATTTTTCAGAACTTGGCTGGAGCCAGCCCTGTGACGTGTGGAGTATTGGCTGCATCATCTTTGAGTATTATGTGGGTTTCACCCTTTTCCAGGTGAGAACTGTGTTGTGTGGGTACTTCTCCACTGGTGAGAGGATGCTGGCTGCTTCCCAGCACAGCCCAGAGGCCTTGGGCCTGATGGGAATCCCTCCAGTCTTGTAGAAACACCCGAGGTGTTGGCCAGGAAGGGGTTCTGGGTGGGGGAACACCCAGGGCTGGAGGCAGAACCACTGGAATCTGTTTTCCCTTTACATTTCTCTCTCCCAGACACACGACAACAGGGAGCACCTGGCCATGATGGAGAGGATCCTGGGGCCAATTCCCTCTCGGATGGTCCGGAAGACAAGGTGAGCAAAGCCAGCTGGGCACTGCCAGCCCCTCCTGCTTCACAGGCAGGGTTCTCCCACTTTGGAACTGCCACTGTGTCCCACTGGGGCTGGCACCTCCCTGCTGCTGCTGCTGCAGGGTGTGTTGTGGTCAGATATAACCTGCTCCCACTCATTTCTCTGACAGGAAACAGAAATATTTCTACCACGGCCGCCTGGACTGGGATGAGAACACCTCAGCTGGACGCTATGTCCGGGAGAACTGCAAACCACTGCGGGTGAGGCAGCTTGGCCCCTCCTCTCTTCTCCCTCTAGGCAAGCTTGGGGCCAGCAGAAAGGTCAGAGCAGTGTGGTTGAAGGGAGCCTTGGCTGTCCCAGGGAATAGGAAGCTGCAGCAGGCTGAGTTTAATCTGGAGGACAAAGAAAGTTCAGGAAGTGCCTGGGGAAGGGAGGGTGTGTGAAAATCTGTCAGTTCTGGATAGAGGATCAGAGAGTGATGGTCTGAACAAACCAGCCTTCCCCCCAGCTTAGCCTGTGAGCTCAGGGAACATCCCAACACAGCCTCTTTAAACCTCACCTTCCCCCCTCCACCTGGCAGCGATACCTGAGCTCGGAGGCTGAGGACCATCACCGCCTGTTCGACCTCATCGAGAGCATGCTGGAGTACGAGCCCTCCAAACGTGTCACCCTGGCTGAGGCCCTCAAGCACCCCTTCTTTGACATGCTGGGCATGGAGCCCAGCACAAAAATGTGGGACTCGAGCCGGGACATCAGCCGGTGACGCCACAGGTGGCAGCCAGCCTTCGGATTCTAGCCCCCGTGGAGGCCTGTGTGATTTCTATTCAGACACTTGGTGCTTTTTTTTGTTTTGTTTTGTTTTTATATATATATATATATATATATACATGAGATGAACTTCCTGGACACAACGTTTGTAAAGCTGTTAATATGTGAGATACTGTAAATAGCCCAGATTCTGTCAGCCCTGGAGCACCGTGGGCCTGATGCTGTCGCTGCTGCTGTTCTTGTGAGGTGAGGGGGGTGGGGCTGTGTGTCCGTGCTGTAAATACCTCTTGTCACATGTTGCTTTGTCTCCTGTTCCTGCCCTCCTCGGTGTAAATAACTCCAGGACTCGCAGCTTCTCTCTGTAGCTTATCTGTTTCCTTGTAAGTTATGGAACTGGTGGGACTGCATGGGAATTATTTTTTGGATCAATGTCATAGCCCATCCCCACACCAGAGTTTTATAAGAATTTTGTACAGTCTTTGTGAAAAATAAATATGAAGTGAATAAAGCACCTGGTCTGGGTTTGGCCTGGGGCTGTTCTACTGTGCCCTGTGGGGGAAAGGAGAGGGATGAAAGGAACTTTGTGGTCCAGCTCTATCCACCTGCACCATTCCTCCCAAGCCTGCACTGAGGAGGAGCTGCTTTTGACCATCAGGGCTGCAACTGGACCTGAGTAGATGCTGGTATGGGAGGCAGAAAACCAGGGACTGGCCCTTTTTTCATGCCCTGGGTCCAGTGTTGAGGTGGGAGGCAGAGTTTGGGCTGGAAGCCTCCTGAGGCAGCAGGGGCAGAGCCTGTCGCACTGCCCCAGTGCCCAGCCCTACACTGAGGCTGGAGGAGAACTGAATTGACTGAGTCATACCTGTGGTCTATCTTAGACTTCAAGAAAATAAGAAACTCATGCTGGTGTACAAAACCCAAATGAATAGCTTCACCCTCTGGCAAGAGCCGCTTCAGATTTGGGTTGAGGTGGGAGCTCACCTGTGGGATTTGTGTCACTCTCAGACAGTTCAGAGGCTAAAGAGTATTTTTAGCAGTCTGCTGAGCACTGGGAGCTGGGAGGGGACAGGGCAGGGATGAGTGGTGCCGTGCTCCCGGGATGCTGAGGAATCCCTGTTCGGGAGGGGGTCAGTGTGCAGTCCCCGGGCAGCTGGAGTGGATGGATTTGGAGATTCCTATAAATAACCGGAGACACGAGAGAAATTCCCCAAGTGCTCATCGCGCCGCGAGTCCCTCGCTGGCTGTTGGGCCGGCTGGGTGACAGCTGCTGGAGTGGTAACGCCTGCGGGGGGGCTGCGCGGGCAAGGAGGCGAACGGCACCGGGGCCGGTAAGGCAGGGAGCCGGACCGGGGGTCGGAGGTGAGGTTTCGGGGGGACACGCAGGAGGAGCCGCTGTCCCGGCTGGTCCTGCTGGCCGGTGACCCGGACCCACGGGGGAAGCGGGGAGCGATGGTTACCGGGACAGCGGGGGGCACTGAGCCCCGTCCCGGTGTCACCGTCCGGGGGTCCCCAAAGAGAACCGGGGCCGGGAGGCGCCGCACGTGACCCCGGGATACGCCGCACGTGACCCCGGGACACGTGGCCGCGTCACGTG
>JBBMKD010000090.1:4065607-4084878 GCA_037834095.1 Argya squamiceps | reverse complement strand
GCCGTGCCCCTCGGGGTGGACACCCCACAGGCTGTCAGTGCTGTGTGCTGCCGTTCCAACATTAAACACGCGTGCTGCCTTGATGTCTGCGGCTGGAAGAGAAACGTCTGGGTCCCTCCCCCGCTCCTGGGCACTGTGGCTGGGTGCCACCCCGGCATGGAGCCTGCTGGAGTCTCTGGAGAGCAGCGCAGAGCAACCGGAGCATCGTGGGGCAGCTCTTCTCTCCCTGCCCATCCCCTGCCCTTCTGCCCACCTCAGCTCCCCGTGGAGCTCCGAGAGGTGCTCCAGACATGAATCTTCTCCCAGTTCCAAGCTGGGGCTGAGCAGAGCCCGGGTGTGCTCCTGCTGCCTTTGAGGACAGTTTTTAGGATCTAGCAAGTGACTCAGGATTCAATCTGAATGCAGATGCTCTGGGTGCTGCATCAGGAGCAGGGACAAAGCACTTGGACACTCTCCCTTGATGGAAGGATTGCAGCCAAGCTTTAGCTTTCTGTGCCTTTCCTGCCGATCTGGAGCCTGATCTCAGGCCAGGGGTTGTGTGAGTCATGTCTTTTCCAGACCAAGGACCCTGAGGCCACGGCTGGAGGCAGGGCCAGCTTCAGGAGCATCACAGCATGAGGTTTCAGGGTCCCAGGCAGCTCTGGCTGAGGTCAGGGCAGTGCCAGCTGCTGCTGGGACTTTTCTGGGCAGGCTGGGCTGAGGGGTCCCCACTGTGGTGAGGAGGGTGGGGGGTGCACCAGGGGCTCAGCACCCACCACAGATCTGGGGTGGCTTGAGCAAGTGGGGACAGGACCAGGAGTGGGTGCTGAGTGTGGGCGCACCCAGGAAGGAGGGAGGAGCTGGCAGGGTGTGAGAGCAGGAGATTAGGGCAGGGAGGTCATAATTTCAGGGCGAGGAGGGCGTTGGGGCCCCTGGGTTGATCCGTGCAGGCGGGATGTGCCCAGGGGTGCTGTCAGGACTGACAGCCCCGATGCTGCGTGGGCTGAGCACAGCCCGGGCGTGGTCAGTGAGTGACAGTGTCACCCTGGGACACTGGCATGCCACACGGATGCTGCTCCTGGGACCCCGCAGCTCCGGGGCGTGCCGCCAGAATCCTGGGGAGAGCACCCTGCTCCTACCCCGAGGCTGTTTGTGTTTGTCCACAAGAGGGAAATGTTTCTCCAGGATCTTAACTGCAGCAAGTCCCATCCCCATCACCCTACTCCCAGCATCCCACTCCCGGTGCAGAGCTGCTCCTCCACCTGTTTCTTACTTACCTGCCCTGGTTCTAAGAGCTGGTGGCCGGATGCTGAATCACTCTGATCCACGTGCCCTCGTCCCTGCGCTCGGCTCGGTGCTCAAGGACCAACTGGCTCTGGGATAAACGTAGCGGGGGCGAATCTTCCGACGTCGCTGGGCTTGGCTCAGCTCATTAATTCTTGTGCAAAGCCTTGGCTTGTTTGGGGCTCACAGTGACTGGGGGGGCTACTGGAGTCCCGCAGCAGCTGGCCTGGAGCCAGAGGTCACCCTGAGGACTGTCCCCACATGCTCTGGGCCAGGGTCTCACTGTTGTGATGCCACCCTGAGGCTTTTTGGCATCGATGTTTACAGATCCCCAGAAAGGTGACTCAGCCTCCCCAGCTTTCCATGCACACTGTCCTGGCTTAGGGACAAAATTCACCCTCTGGCTCCTCTGATGGCTCCTTTCACCCCATGTCCCTGACCCCCATCCCGGGACAAACCCACCTGTGCACTGCAAAGGGTGGTCACACAATGCCACGAGGCCCCTGCGACCCCCAGGGGAGATATTTCTCCCCATATTTGGAGATTGGCTGCAAGAAGCAGCTTTGGGGGCTTGGTGTGGCTGCCTGGTGTCTGCCGTGCCAGCAGCTCCATCCGAGGCGTTGCCTGGCCCCTGAGTCTCACTTTTCCTGCTCAGCAGGGCACTCTTATCAGCTGATGTTGATAAGGATAAGCTCCAGCAGCCTCCGCAGTGTTTTGCTTCCAGGAGCTGTGGGACCTGAGCCAGCTGGGGGGCTGTGGAGGGCAGGAGGAACTGAACCTTGGAATGGGAAAGGGTGAACAGGGGCATCCTGGATGGCTGGAAGTGAGCTTGGAGGTGGCTGATTGCCTTAGGAGCTATTAATCCTTCCCCAAAATTGGGGCTCGTTAGCTTGGGTGTAGCAGTCTGGTCACACCTTAATCACACTTGGAGGTGAGAGATCCACAGCACAGAGGGACAGGGACAGGAGCTCCCTCCTGGGGTACCTGTTTGCCCCATGAGATGTAACCAGGGGCTACCTGGCCCCCAACCAGTGGCAGCTGGCCCAGGTGTTGCATGGCTCAGCTCCCAGCAGAGGTGTGGAACTGTGGCAGGGCCTGTGGCAGGGCTGTGCTGGGGGTAGGAAGAACTTTGATTAATTGAATTGCTCCAGAGCTGCATCTGATATGCCAGAAATGGAGAAAATTAGTCATGAAGTGCTGCTCCACCCGTGGAGGGAAAGCTAACGGAGCAGTTTAACCCTGTGCAGGGCAGCCCTGACTTGGTGATTGATGCTCCAAGCCAGCAGAGCTGTGGCTGGGAGCTGTGGCTGGGGTCTGGCCACTCCCCATTCCCTGTGTGGAGATGCCAAGGTTGTCCCTGCAGTGATGGGTACAAGCCCACAGGAGTGGGAACATCCTGGGTGATGGGACCGGGTGGGGTCTGCATGCCCAGGTGAGCTGGCCCAGCTCAACCTTGGCTTGCTGGGCTGGAGGGGTCACTCTTGGAGGGGCAGGGAGTGCTACCAGAGCACCAGAGCTGGGCTTTGCCCCTGGTGTTGGGACAGCAGGGCTCCCTTTGAGGGTCCAGCTGCTGTTGTTGACAGCCAGAGTGCAGCCCTGCTTCCCCAGGAGCTGGGGCTATTGCCTGTTTGCTGTCACTGCTGTCACTGCTGCTCCCCCCAGCAGGTGCTGAGTCAGAGAAATGATGCCAAAGGCTTGGGCAGGGAATGGCAACAGCCCCAGCTCTGATGTGGCCACCTCTGCTGTGCCCTTATGGTGCCCTGAGCTGTGCAGCCACATTCACTGAACTTGCCTGGCTGTCCTGGGCCTCCTGTGCTGAGTGCAGCTCCTGGGGGACAGTGGGGACAGCGGGGTGGCAGGCAGGGGTAAGTGGGTGTCCCAGAGTGCTGTTGAAGGTCCCCAACAGGACAGACAGCCATGCCATCAGCCTGCCCTTGGCTCTGCTGGGCTCCCAGAGGTTCATCCACACCCTGCCTGACAAATAAAGGAATCAGCTCTTCCTTCAGGGATGGCAGTGGGGTCTCAGTTCTGCCCCTGTGACACCTCCCTGTGCTGCTTGGACCTTCCACTCAGGCACAGCTGCCAGCACCATGTCCCTGTCCCTCCTTGGCATGGTGGCAGAGGGCGAAGGGGACCCGGCCCTCCCCAGCCCCACGGCGAGGAGAGGCACGGTGGTCCACACCCGGGGGCAGGTACGGGCCGGGAGGAGGACGAGGAGGAGCTGTGGGGGTGGGAGAGGGTGTGCTGCGGAGGGAGGGTCCGAGCAGCTCCCTGTAAAGAGGGAGGGCTGGAGCTGCTGAGGAGGAGGAGGGCTGGCGGCAGCGTAGGTCGGGAGCAGCTGGGATGAAGGCGGGTGGGGTGTGAGCTCCTGGGAGGGATGGACCCTCCCCAACCTACCTGCAAGATAAGGGTGTTTGCGGGGGAATGGAACAGGAGCACTGGAAGGAGGAACCCGGGCCGAGGAGATGCGGCTGATCCCTCCATTCCCCTGCCTTGACTGAGGGTGTCCCCGCTGCAGGTGCTGCTCCCTGGGGCCTGCCAGAGCTTGGGGGACCGCGGAAAGGCCATGTGGGCTGTCAGCATCCTGAGCTGGCTGCTGCTGCTGCTGCTGGTGCCAGTGCCCCAGGTGACAGGTGAGCGCGGGGACATCGCGGGGGTGACAGAGGGGCTTGGGCACCCCTGGGGCAAGGACAGGAGCCGTGGGGCAGCTCCAGGAGGTGCCGGAATGCCGAGCACGGAGACAACGGCATCACCCCGGGGCAGGAGGGAGAGCAGACGGGGACACAGCCACCCGCACCCTGCCATACCTCCCAGGTGCCCGACCCTGCATCCCCAATGATTTTGGGCACTGCTCGCTGGTCTGTGTCTGCAACGCCACGTACTGTGACACTCTGGACCCCCTGGAGCTGCCAGCCCCCGGCTCCTACGTCAAGTACGAGAGCACCAAGGCCGGCAAGCGGCTGGAGAGGAGCGAGGGGAAATTCCAGAGCAGTCTCCGCACCCCAGGTAGCGCCACAGGCGGGTGGTGTTTCCACCGCGGGACCCCCAGGCACCACGGAGTGAGCCGGGCTCTTCCCGCAGGGCTGCTGCTGACCCTCAACATCTCCACGCTGTACCAGCACGTGAAGGGCTTCGGCGGGTCCTTCTCCGATGCTGCTGCCATGAACATCCTGAAGCTGTCACGGCCAGCCCAGGACAACCTGCTGCGCTCTTACTTCTCTGAGAGTGGTGAGCAGATCGGGGGGGTCACCAGAGGTGGCTGTGCCTGTCCCCCTGCTTGCGGGGACATCGCCACCCGGATGTCTGCTCCGGTGCCGTTTGATGCTTTTCCTGCTCCTCAGGGATTGAGTACAACCTCGTCCGGGTCCCCATGGCTTGCAGCGACTTCTCCGTGCGCCCCTACAGCTACGATGACGTCCCCAACGACTACGAGCTGAAGCACTTCAGGCTGGTGGACGAGGATGTGAAGATGAAGGTGGGAGGCTGAAGCCGCTGCCATCAGCACCTTGTCCCCCCTCGCGCCGGAGCTCCTGTGTGTGCTGGGACCCCCAGGACCAGGTGCTGCTGAGCCCTGCACACCGTGGCAGGCTGCATGGGGACAGCCTGTGGGAGCTGGCACCTCCACCAGGGCACGTCCTGGCGCATCCCAGCTGTCACTGGCAGGGTGAGGAGCCAGGGCGCTGTGCCGTGGGGTGCTGCTTGCCAGCTGCCAGTTCCCACTGAGGTCCCTTGAGTCCTCCCCTTCCTCCCATGCTGGGCCCTGTGGTTTTGGGGAGGTGCAGCTGGAGCTGACCCTGTCCCTCTGCCCCCTCCCACAGATTCCCCTCCTGCGCCGAGCTTTGGCCATGAGCAAGCGGCCGCTGCTGCTGTTTGCCAGCCCCTGGACTGCTCCAGGCTGGATGAAGAGTAACGGGGATGTCCGTGGGAAAGGCACCCTGAAGGGGAAGGCAGGGGACAAGTACCACAAGACCTGGGCCAACTACTTCATCAAGTACTGTCTTGAACCAGGCTGGGATGGACATCGGGAAGATTGGGGGTGTGGGGTGGGGGGCACAGCACAGCTGATTCTGCCCCTTCTCCTCTGCGCCAGGTTCCTGGATGAATATGCCAAGCACAACGTGACCTTCTGGGCAGTGACAGTACAGAATGAGCCACTGGCAGGGCTCCTCACACCCCCCCCGGCCCCCACCATCGCCTTCACAGCCGCACAGCAGCGGGACTTCATCGCCCAGGACCTGGGCCCCGCCCTGGCCCGCAGCGCCCACCGCACGCAGCTCCTCATGCTGGACGACCAGCGCATCCACCTCCCGCACTGGGCCAAAGTGGTGAGGAGCAGCGCCCCTTCCTTCCCCCCAGCCTCACGCCCCAGCCCCAGGGTTTGTTGGAAAGGGGAGAGGCCTCTCCCAGCCCTAGAGAGTGGGAGCAAACCGGGTCTGCAGGAGTGGGAGCCGGAGCCGGCTCCTTCCAGAGTTGCCGTCTCCGCGTGTGCCCGGCGAGAGGGAGGACAGGAGGTGGCACCCCCATCCTGGATCCTGGCCGTGCTGCTGGACACCAGCACTTTTTCTGAGCAAAATTTTGGCTGATTTGGTTTCCCCCCACAATGCTGCAAGTGTTGTCTGGGGGAATTGCCTTAAACTAGGAGGAAAGAATGTAAAACATGGTCTTGCCCCAGCCTCAAGCCAGGCAGCATGGCCTTCCTTTGCCTCCAGCCACGGCATGGCTGCAGGGCTGGACCACCCCAGGGGGATGTAGAGGGAGGACCAGGCAGCAGCAGAGCCAGGTGGGGGGCAAGGGGCACAGTTTACCACCAAGGGGCAAAACTGTGCCCCACCCAGTGAGGTGCCAAAGCCATGTTGGGGCACCAGATCCACACTAGGGTGCTGCTCAAAGGGTGCAGTGCTGCAGGGAGGGGGCTGCAGGTGGGGTGGGCTGTGGTGCCCATGGGGGGGTGGTCCTGAGAGACCCCACTTGCACATGGGAGTCTACGTGTCCATCCCCACAGGCTTCAGGCATCGGTGTGAGGCATCTCCTTTGCTCCCTAGGTCCTGGGAAATGCCACAGCTGCCCGTTATGTGGCTGGCCTGGCGGTCCACTGGTACCTGGATGCTATTGTCCCACCTGGCTGCAGCCTGGAGGCCACCCACAAGCTCTTCCCTGACCATTTCCTCCTCTACACCGAGGCCTGCACTGGCTTCCTCACGTTCCGCTTCGCCGTGTCCCTGGGCTGCTGGGAGAGGGGGGACCACTACAGCTACAGCATCCTCACGGTACGGCCCCCACACTGCCCACCCAGGGCTGGGGGGAGCCCTGCTCAGCCCTTTCCTTGCCCCCCCAGGTCATGAACCACTTTGTGTCCGGTTGGACCGACTGGAACCTGGTCCTGGATCTGGAGGGAGGCCCCAACTGGGTGAAGAACTTTGTGGACAGCCCGGTCATCGTGGATGGCAGCAAGGATGTTTTCTACAAGCAGCCCATGTTCTACCACATGGGGCACTTCAGGTGGGTCGGGGGGGGGGTTCAGGTGCTGCTGCCAACCCCAGATCAGAGGCAGAACCCCTCTCCTGGTGCTCTCCCCACAGCAAGTTCATCCCCGAGGGCTCCCGGCGGGTGGGGCTGCACAGCAGCCACCGCTGCCTCCTCTGCCAGCTGGAGCACGTGGCCGTGCTGCGCCCCGATGGTGCCCTTGTCCTGGTGGTCCTCAACAGGTCAGCCCAAGCAGGGACAGGGGTGATGCTCAGCCTGGCTGTTCCAACCTGCTCAAGCCCCTCTTGCTCCCCAGGTCCGGCCGGGATGTGCCGTTTGGAATCCGGGACCCTGCCATGGGGTTCATTGAGACTGTGGCTCCAGCCCACTCCATCCAGACCTACCTGTGGCGCCAGGAGTGATAGCCAGGAGAGTGCTGGCGGCCTCTGGGAGGCTGCAGGGGTCAACTGTTCCTCCACCCTTTCCAGCATCCCTCAAGGGTGGAAGGAGATGGTGACCGGGAGTGCAGCCCCTGCACGAGGGGTTCTGTGTGCTCCTGGCACCGGGGTCTGGCTCCTTCCCACCCTCCCCTCCCTCCCGGCACTTCCCATCCCCCTGGAAGTTCCCACTGCACCGTCTCCTGGACCACACTTCCACACGTGGCCCCCTCGAAACCTTCGCGTGTGTCACGGGCGCCAAGTAAAGCCATGACGCGCTCCCTCCGGAATGCGCCGTTCCCGTCAGTGTTTCCTCTACGCGCGCTCGGAAATCGCTCGGTTTTCCTCGGCGGGGCGGCGCGGGGCCGGGGGGTGCCCCGGGGGCTCCGGCCCCCGTGGCCTGCGGGTGGCTCCTTGTTTATCCCTGCAGCTGGAGCCTCCGCCGCTGCCAGCCCTTGATTCATTCCATATGTGCTGTTGGTTTTCCCCAGCCTACTTTTTTGGAGGGGGGGAATTTTTTATTTTTTATTTTTTAATTCAAATGTCAGACGCTGTCGGAAAGGGAGGGTAAATGATATCAGTGTCCCCATCCACCAAACTTTATGGACAAATCAGGCTGGTGCCACCTCTCCAGGGTGGCCTCTGGACAGAGTCCTCTCTATTCTGGCTGTGGCCAACAGCAGCCGCAGCCCGCAATGACCTCCCCGTCCTGTTTGCTTTCCCTAAATACTAGTTACAGTATTCCCTGTGCCTTTGGGAACGTTACCAGCATCTTTGAAGTACAGGAATGAGAAAGCCAGAGCTCTCCTTGGCCAATACCCCTGTGTGAGAGCCACGGAACTGCTGAGGTTGGGGAAAATGAAAAACCCAGAGGCTTTACAGCTGGTTTATTGGAGTGTGGTGTGAAGGTGGCACTGGGCTCCATCCCAGGCCTGTTCATGGAGCACATCAGCCTGTCCTGTGCTTTTATCCGTGTTCCTGGGGAATGCTGGCTCCAACAGCAGCTGGGTTGGGCTGCCTGTGCTTAGAATCATAGAATAGAATCATGGAATCCTTGAGGTTGGAAAAGGCCTCGAAGATCATAAAGTCCAACCATTCTCCCAGCACTGCCAAGGCCAGCCCTAAATTGTGTCCCCAAGTGCTCCATACACATTTGTTAAATCCCTCCAGGGATGGCAACTCCACCACTGCTCCAGGAAGCTGATGCCAGGGCTGAACAGTCCTGTCCATGAAGAAATTTTCTTTAATATTCAACCTAAACCTCTCCTGGGAAATGCCACAGCTCTTCTGATGCAACTTGAGGCTATTTCCTCTTGCCTGGTCCCTTGTTCCCTGCGAGCAAAGCCTGACCCCCACCTGGCTGCACCTTCCTGTCAGGGAATTGTGCAGAGCCAGAAGGTTCCCCCTGAGCCTCTTTTTCTCCAGGAGGAGCCCTGCCAGCTCCCTCAACCTCTCCTGGGGCTCCAGACCCTTCCCAGCTCCATTCCCTTCTCTGGACATGCTCCAGCCTCTCAATGTCCCTCTTGTCATGAGGAGCACAGAGCTGACACCCACGATTAGAAGTGTGACCTCATCAATGCCCAGCACAGGGTCACCACCCTGGTCCTGCTGGCACAGTGACACCTTGGGAATGTCCCCTTCCCAAGGGACATCCCACCTTTGCTGTGCTGGGGTGGCACGTATGGAGCCCTCACCCTGGTGTGCAGCAGTGCTCAGGGGTAAGTGTTCAGGGAATTTTTGGCCCCCTCTGGGCTGCCTCCCTGCTCCTGCCTGTTTGGAACTGCATCTGCTGCAGGATGGTGCCTTTTCCCTCCCTGTTGAAAAGCCAGCTGAGAAACGGGGAGAAACAACATCCCCGGCAATGGGTGTGCAGGGAACCACCCCCATCATCCCCACTGCCTGCAGCCTGTGCTGGGGGGTCCCTTCTCTGGTGGTGGCAGGAGGAGCAGGAGCTTGGGTGGGGCATCTCCAGGGAGGGGCTGTGACCCTGGGTCAGGGGCTGTGCCACTGAGTGAGGGGCTGTGGTCGCTGTGTGGGAGACTGTGGGTCCCCGAGTGGGGTTTTGCCTCCCTGGCGACCCTCACCAGCTGCCCCAAGAGCACCCCGGGGGAAGATGCCACTCCCCCCGTGCAGATCTGCCCGCCTCCTGTTTCTCCTGCGGAGCAGATGCCTGCAATTAGGAAGGTTCCCAAATTAGACGGTGTGGAGCCCGGACTTGTTTTGTAGATGATAAACTGCTTCAGCCGGCTCCACCCAGCGTGGGGCTCCGGCCTGGGGGGCACCGCGGCACGGAGGGGGCGAGGGGACCTCGGTCCTGCAGCCCCCGCTGTGCCCATCGCCCGCTGAGGGGTCGGGGGTCCCTGCCGTGATCGGCTGCTGCCTCTGCCCGTGCCAGGAAAGGTCCTGGAGCAGCCACAAATGGGACACAGGTCATGGCAGTGGCACTGGTCATGGCAAAGCTGAACTGCTCCTGGGTGGGATGAGCAGGGTGGGCACCTGCCCTGCCCTGTCCGAGGTGTCCCAGGGGCACAGGGCTGGTCCCGTGGGGCTCTTCCCAAGGGCAGCAGGGCAGGCCTGGCTATGGGGGGGTGATCCTCCCCTCCCCAGCTTCCCTCTGGCCACTGGAACAGGTTTCAGGAGACCTTTGCAAATGCTGCGGTGTGTGGAAAGCTCGTTGGAGCCAAGTTGCAAAATCATCCCCAGGCTCCTCTTCAAACACGGAGTCCCATGAGCTGTCCCGTTCCAAACTCACCTTTCCTGCTCCACCAGATGTGTCCCCTCCCACCAGGCACAGCCAGGACACAGGTCCCACTGCCACAGAGACACAGCAAGAGGTGGTTTGGCAGCAGGTGAGTCCCCTGGATCCGAGGCGGCTTCAGCAGGTGGGAATGGGGGTAGGGATGGAGATAGGGATGGGCAAGGGACAGCCCTGGGCAGCAGGACCATGCTGAGGCTGTGCCCTGGCCAAGCTGGGCATCATTCCCAGGCAGGGAATGGGAGGCAGTGGAGGTGGGACAGCTGCCTGGCCCCACTGCACATCCCACAACATCTCGGGGAGCAACAAGACCGCATCACCCCACCCTGGCAGAGGTCCCCAGGTGTCCTCAGCCTGGCACCAGGATCCTGAGGCTTGGAGGTGGCTCCTCCTGTGCCCTCACAGAGAGGCTCCTTGCCCAGCACCACGGGAAAGACAGAACCTGCACAGAACAGGGGAATGTGGGACTCTCCATGACAGGGGCTTGAGCCTCTGGCACTGCTCTGGCTGGACAACCCCCAGCTGCCATGCATGTGACATTGGGAGTGTGGAGGTGTTTGCTCCTAGCTCAGGAGGCACTGGGGATACGTGGGGTGATGCATGACATGGCATGGCATGGCACAGCTGTGGAACAAGTGAGGAGGGAGAAGGAGTGGGAGGGAGTTGATGGGAGTGAACAAAGTTGCTGGGTACAGCCAGCGTGGGCAGGTGGGAACAGTGGGCTGGTGGGGTGGCTCACACCTGGGGGCTGCCCACACCTGGGGGGCTGCACCCCCACCTGGGACATAGCCAGAACTGTTGGTAGACTCTGGAGGGATGGGAGGGAAGGTGAGTGCTGGGCTGGAGCAGTGAGCAGAGGGCAGGACAGGCTTAGACCTGCCAGGGGGGTCTAGTGGTCCCCAAAGTGCCTGGGCAGGGGGATGATGCTGGGGCTCTCCCTGCCCTCTGTCTCTGTCCCTGTGTGGGGCTGGGTGAGGCTGAGAAGTTCTGGGTGCTGATACCCACCCTACTCCCAGCTCCAGTGTGTCCATCAGCATCGTCTGAGCTGCTGCAGCAGAAGTGCCATGGGGCCAGGCTGTGCCAGTGTCCTGGGCTGGCTCCTGCTGGCACAGGCAGCCCTGCAGGCCACAGGTACGTGTTGGTGCTTGTCCCTGGGCTTTGGAGGGTGCTGGATTTGGAGTCTGTCAAGGGTCAAAGGGATGAGCTGGGCTCCTGCCCACAGCTCTCAGTGCCCACCCAGTCTTTCCTCTGCTGCAGGTGGCCGTCCCTGCGATGCCAAGGATTTTGGGCACGGCTCACTGGTCTGTGCCTGCAGTGCCACGTACTGTGACACTCTGGACCCCCTGGTCCTGCCAGCCCCTGGCTCCTATGTCAAGTATGAGAGCAGCAAGGCTGGCAAGAGGCTGGAGAGGAGTGAGGGGAGCTTCCAGCACAACGCCAAGAGCCCAGGTACCGCCCTGGCTGCCCCTGCTGTGACAGAGTCTGTCCTACTCAGCAGGGATGGTGACACTGTGTGTCCCCACAGATTTCCACCTCACCCTGGACACGGCACAGAGGTACCAGAAGGTGAAGGGGTTTGGTGGCTCCATCACTGATGCAGCTGCCATCAACATCCAGTCCCTGTCCAAGGATGCCCAGAACCACCTGCTCCGCTCCTACTTCTCCGAGGAAGGTGAGCCCAGGGCAGGCAACGCTGTTGGGTGGTCTGGCTGCTGAGATTTGTTGTGAGGGGCTGGGGGATCTGGACCCCCAAATTCAACTCGAGGATGCCCATCACCACCTGCCCTGTCCTCAGGCATTGAGTACAACCTGGTGCGTGTGCCCATGGCCAGCACTGACTTCTCCATCCGCCTGTACACCTATGCTGATGCTGAGGGTGACTTCGAGCTGAGGCACTTCAACCTGACAGAGGAGGACACACACATGAAGGTGAGTCCTGCAGGAAGGGTCTGAGGGTCTGGGTCTGCTGCCTGGCTGGGGTGGGGTGGGATGGGGGTGAAAAGGAGGTCCTTCCTGCTGATTAGGAAGGAGATCCTTCCATCTGGGTGGGAGAAAGGGTGGGATGGGACATGATGGGGTAGGATGGGATGGAATGAAATAGGAAGGGGAAGGGGAGCACTTCCAATGGGGAGGGAGAGGACTCATCCTTATACCTGGATGGGATGGCATGGGATGGCATGGGATGGGGTGGGATGGGGTGGGAAGGGATGGGATGGGGAAAGGGAGCACCTTCCCCCCTCTGGGGAGGGAGATGACTCCTCCTGCTGCCTGCACTGCCAGCACTGGGACAGACCCAGAGAGCTCTGTGCCATCCCACTTCTCCTTAGATCCCCATCCTCCAAGCAGCCCAGGCAGTGGCCAAGAGGCCACTGTCACTGTACGCCAGCCCTTGGACCTCTCCAGTCTGGATGAAGACGAACGGAGCGATGACAGGGAGGGGAACACTGAAGGGCAGCCCAGGGGACAAGTACCACCAGGCCTGGGCCAAGTATTTCATCCGGTGAGGGATGAGGGGAGTGCAGTGGGAGCTGGGGATGCCACACCTGGAGCTGGGGCTGGCACAGGTGTAACGGGGCCGTTCACCATCTACCCCACACCAGGTTCCTGGATGAATATGCCAAGCACAACCTGACCTTCTGGGCAGTGACAGCAGGGAACGAGCCCACGGCTGGTGAGATCATCTTCTACCCCTTCCAGTGCCTGGGCTTCTCCCCTGAGCACCAGCGAGACTTCATTGCCCAGGACCTGGGCCCAGCTCTGGCCAACAGCTCCCACCGCCACGTCCAGCTCATCATCCTGGATGACCAGAGGGTGATGCTGCCCTACTGGGCTGAGGTGGTGAGTCCCCATAGCAGCTGTCCTGGCCCCACAGCAGATTTCCCAGCTCTGGGCACTGGTGACCCTTTTCTCCTGCCAGGTTCTCAAAGATCCTGTGGCTGCTAGCTACATCAGCGGCATCGGCATCCACTGGTACCTGGATTTTCTGGCGCCCATCGACCTGACACTCTCCATCACCCATCACCTCTTCCCAAACTATTTCCTCCTCTCCACGGAGGCCTCCACAGGCTCCTTCTTCTGGGAGCCCAGGGTGGTGCTGGGTGGCTGGGACCGTGGGAGCAAGTACAGCCACAGCATCCTGACGGTAGGACCTGGTGGGAGCCATGGACACACCAGCCACCCTGGCCAGCCCCCTGGGCCTGCCTGTGGCTCAGTACCACCCCCTGCCCCGCAGAACCTCAACAACTACGTGACAGGCTGGACCGACTGGAACCTGGCCCTGGACATGGAGGGAGGCCCCAACTGGAGCAAGAACTACGTGGACAGCCCCGTCATTGTGGACAGCAGCAAGGACGTCTTCTACAAGCAGCCCATGTTCTACCACCTGGGCCACTTCAGGTGCGTTGGGGCCACAGGCTGCTGGCTCCAGGTATCACATCCTCAGTACCAGACTCTGAACCTGCTTGTCCCCACAGCAAGTTCATCCCTGAGGGCTCACAGCGGGTGGGACTGGCTGTCTCCAAGAAGTGCCGCCGGTGTGACCTGGAGCACTCAGCTTTCCTGCGCCCTGATGGTGCCATCGTCCTGGTGGTGCTGAACCGGTGAGTGGCTCAGTTCTGATCCCTGGTGAAAGGCCCCACTTCACCCCACTGAGCCCTCATCCCCTCTTGCTTTCCCCACAGCTCCCCCATGGATGTGTCCTTTGGGATCTCTGACCCGCGTGTCGGCTTCATCGAGGCCGTGGCTCCCAGCGACTCCATCCAGACGTTCCTCTGGAAGCAGCCAGCCTAGTGTGGCCACAGCCAGCAGAGGAGTGAGGTGCCAGCACCAGGAATGTGGTGCTGGTGGCAGCTTGGAGAGAAGACTCCAATGGGGCTGGGGCTGTGCTGCAGCCCCCTGTGCCCCAGGAGGCCTGTTTGACCCTAGGCCTGCACTGCCTGTGCTTTTCTAGATGTTTTCATAAAATAAACAGGTTTTCTACAAACTTGCCCAAACCCCTGACCTCCCCTTGTTGCCAGCTCAGTGGGCAGGACTATGCCAGGGGCCAGAGGAGGCAGATTTGAGGCTGATGGTACCTCCTGAGCTCCATGAATCCCATCCCTTCTCATGCTCAAGTTCCTGGGGCATCCCCCAGGGCCAGTGCTGCGGGGGGCTGTCACCCTAAGGGATGGCATCTCCCTCCTGTCCACCACTGCAGCATCCCTTGGGCAGGGAAGAGCCCAAAGCTGACAGGGCGCAGGGCCCAGCTGCAGTCAGGACACGCAGCCGGGATATAGAGCAGAGCTCTGGCATCGGCAGCTCCAGCTTCCCCCTGGCCAGAGCAGGCGGCTGTGGTTTCTCCTGCTGGAGCAGCCATCAGCCCCTCCAGCTAATGGGAACCGGGAGCATGGGGAACATACTTCCTGAGTGACGTTAGAGGGGAGCGTGCTGGGGGTGGAGGGGGCGCTGCACTGAGTCATCCCCCTCCCAGTGGGGCCCCTCGAACTGGGCCAGTATGGGGGAGGCTCTGCAGCTGGCCCAGCACCGTGGCTCTGCTCCAGCCCAGCGTGGGGGCCTCCCCTGGCCGCTGCACCCGGGTGGGGGGCACGGGGGAGCGCGTGTCCAGGAGCGCAGCCGGGGGACATTCAGCCACCGCAGCAGCAGGGCTGGGATGCCGCTGGCGGTGGCAGCCGGCAGCCAAACAAGCGAGGGCTGTGTGCCGACCTGGCCCCACGCCGCCTTTCCATCTGTGCGCTCGTAAACCGGCAGCGGCCAGCGGGAACGGCAGCGCCGCCAACACCGGCACCGAGCCCCACGCCGGGTGGCCCCGGGGACCGCGGGGGCAGACGGAGCCCAGGTGGCCACCCCCGACCCCTGTCCCAGCCCACGCGATGTACTCCCAGCCGTGCCAGCTGCAGGAGCTCCCCGGTGCTGGCAGGCGTTGGAGGAATGCAAACAGATGTCAGCGCTGGAGGGATCCCGGCTGCTGGAGCGGGGCTCCGGGTGTCCCGCTGGCAGCGGGGAGTGCTCCTGGGCTAGGGACGTGTCCTGACGAGCAGCCCCGGCTGCCCTTGGCTCTGGTTTTGTGTCCTGGCTGTGCTGCCGTGCTCGGGGCAGACGGGCTGGCAGCAGCGTGGAGGGGAGGTACCAGCCCCACAGAACATCCCAGAGGGATGCCACGTCGGAATGATGCAGGGGAAATGTGGGGCTCAGCCCCACAGCTGTTGGAGAAGGGACAAGTAAAACTGCTGAGATGCCACAGATGCTTTTAGGCCCCCCCTCTGCCTGGTTCTCAGCAAGAACCAAGGCTAGAGTGACCACAGGCAAGTCACACTGGTGCCTGCTGCAAAACTCCAGCCTGGGCAACTGGGGAAACTGGGAAGGGCTTCCAGAGTGCTGAGTATGAGAGGGTGCAGCTGGAGAGAGGGAGTTTTATTGGCGTGGCAGGGACGCTCCCACGGAGAGGGCTGTGACAAAGAGCAGAGCACCCGTGGACAGCAATGCTGCCAGGCTCCCGGTGTAAAAACAGTCAGTTCCAGGGGTTGGGGAGGAACAGTCACACAGCTGATCCTTACTCCTCATCCTCCTCTTCCTCCTCCTCCAGGGTGACAGGCTGCCGGCCGGCCGGCCCCACGCTGCCGCGCTGGATGGAGACGATGCCGCTGAGGAAGGCGTAGCCCAGCATGGCCACCAGCCCCACCAGCACTGACAGCAGCTGCTTGCGCCGTTTGTGGGGGTCCTCCTCTGCCTCACTGCCATCTGTGCCCGCAGCCCGAGGGGCATCAGTCAGGGGGTCACCTGGAGGGGCAGAGCAGGGATGTGAGTGGGAAGGGGTCACCCCAAGACCGAGCGCCAGCTGGGGATGTACCTGGGGAGACAAGTCAGCCCAAGCCTGTAGAGTGAGGTGGGGGATGGCTCTCACCTCGGTCCCAGGGGAAGTAGAGGCTGAGGATGGAGGTGCAGTAGTTGCACAGGTTCTGCAGGGACTTCAGGTGCTGCTGCAGTTTCCCGTTGGGCAGCTTGGCCTTCAGGAGCGGCGCCAGGCGGCTGAAGACCAGGGCGTCGAGGGAGGCTGGCCTGGGACACAGAGAGCTGTGCCTGGGGTCCCCACCCAAAGCCACCCAGACCCCCCAGCCACCCACAGCACCCTGGGGGATGGCATGTGGCTACCCCACCTTGGGAGGGTGCCCTGTCCTCTGCAAGCCTGTTCCACCCCCAAAACAATGCAAAGGGACGACAGCTCCCCTGCACTCTATGGGGTCTCAGCCCTGCTGGGGTATGTGGAGCTCACAGGCCCCTTCCCTCTCCCCCTCTGGCCACCTACGAGTCTCCAAAGAAAAACTTCTGGGAGCCAAGACGCTGGGAGAGGAGTGTCAGGCATTCCCGAGCTTCCCGGTAGAGCTGCAGGAGGAGGACAGAGAGTTGTCACCTGCCCAGGTACTGTCACAGTGCTCAGGGGAGCAGCAGGAGGGAAGCCAGACCCCAGTTTGGATTTTGGCCTCCCAGGGATCTCCCAGACCCAATGTGCCCAGACCCCATCCCTCACCTCCTTCTCCAGCTTCTCCTCATCCTCCATGTAGTCATCCCCCCACATCAGCTGCAGCCGCTCCAGGTGCCGCTTGTGCATGGCGTTGGGCAGGAAGAAGTTCAGGGGGAAGGGGATGGTTTCTGCATACCACTTCCGTGTGTGCTCCACGTAGTTCTTTGCATCCACCCAGAAGGTGTGGATCTGTGGTGGAGAACAATGCACAGCCTGGCCACAGCTGGCACACCAGAGCCCCTGTCCAGCCCAGCCACCCTGGAGACCATGAGGGGCTGCAGGAGCATTGGGGTCAAGGGTAGATCCCAGCCCAGGCTGCACAAGCCACTGCTGCCACCCCCAAATCCCCATCCCTGCCATGCCAGGCTCCCAGGATGTTGCTGCTGGCAGTGCTCTCTGCCTCTGCTGGCAGCTGGGCACACACTCAAGCCCACAGGCACAGCCCCAGGGAAGAGATCCCATCTTTGGAAAGCCCCCTGCAGCACCCCCTGAGCCTCACCAGTACTGGCAGCAGCTTCTCCTCCAGCAGGGACACGAAGGCCAGCGTGTCCGCGCTCTGCGTGGCCGACAGGTCGTAGTCAGCATTGTACTTCTGCAGAGAAAACACCCGGTTTGATCCCATGGGTGACACAACAGAGTTCCCTCCTCCCTGAGGGGCTCCAGTACCCCGCAGCCCGGGGCAGGGGGTGCCCCAAGCCGCCCTGTACCTGTTTCCTGAGGTGTGTAATGATCTGCTGAGGTTTGGAGATGGTGCCCTCGTTCTGTGTCCGCAGCGCGGGCAGGTGCCCTGCGGGCAGGGGGAGTGGGGGCTGCAGTCTCTGTGCCCAAGGGCACCTTGGTGAGGGGTGCAGGGGGTTGGAATGGGGGATGGACGAGGTCTGGATGAGGGGCACGAGGCAGTGACAGGGGTGTAAAGTGAGGTGGGGACAGAGTGGTGCAGGGGAGGGGTAGAAACTGTGTGATGGGAAATGGGGAATGTGCTGGGACAAGGGGGTGGGGGTGAGTGATGGACAGGGGGTGCAATGGGGAGTGATGGGACAGGGGGAGCAATGGGGCATAAGAGTGCAGTGATGCAGGGAGGGCACAAAAAAAGGGGGGTGCAATGAGGTGGGGGGTGGGATGAGGGTGTTCAATGGGACACGAGTCGCAATGGGATGAGAAGGTGCAATGGGACAGGGGGTGGGATGGGACAGGGATGGTGATGGGATGATGGTGGTGTGAGGGGATACAGGGGAGTGCAGTGGCAGGGGGACACAGGACAAGGGAGTACAATAAGATGAGAGAGCGAGAGAGTGCAGTCAGGGGCACAGGGGGTGGGAAGATGTGAAGGGGAAAGGGGTGTAAGATGGTCATGGTGGTAATGGGAACAAGGGGTGTGATGAGGTACAGGGTGATGCAATAGGGTGAGATGGTGCCATGTGGGGAGGAGAGGCCATAGGGCAAGAGGGGTGCAATGGGATAAGGGGTGCAATAGGGCAGAGGGTCCCGTGGTGTGGGGCCACAGGACGTGAGCGATAAGATGGGGTGGGAGGCTGTGATGGGGTGGGGGAGTGTAATGTGTGGAGGGTGCAGTGGTAGGGAGTGGGGACAACAGGATCACGGGGCTGCGATGGTATGGGGGCTACCGGGGCTGCCGGTATCCACGGCGGGGCCCTTACCGGAGGGGCTCCTCCAGGGGCTGGTGACCCGGTGCACCTTCAGCGGCGCCCCCGTGAACCGCGCGTAGGTCTGCGGGAGGGAGGAACAGAACGAGGGGTCTGCCCGGGGGACCCCGGCCCAGCCCCGTGTACCGGCCCCGCCGCCCCGAACCCCCCGCTCACCAGCACAGCCAGGCAGTCGGGGTCTACCGAGGGCAGCCCCCAGCCCCCGGCCCAGCAGAACAGCTCCATGGGCGCCGCCATCTTCCGCCGACCCGGAACCGGACGGGCGGCCGCGCCCGCCCTCCCCGCGGGGCGGCACCGAGCGATGGAGCCGATGGAACCGAGCGACGGCACCGCGATGGAGCGGAGCCGAGCAGAGTCCGGGGATGGGAGTGGTGGTGTCTGTAGGGTCCTTGGGGCAGAACCCAGCACCGAACAGCCCTGCTGTGCCCCGCACGGTTCAGCTCAGCTCCACACTGCTCACCCTGCTCGGCCCCGCACAGTGTCGCACGCACTGTTTAAATTTTTAACTCACAGCCCTGCTGTGTCCCGCATCTCTCCGCACTGCCCCGCAAAGCCCAGCTTAGCTCCGCACTGCCCCACGCTGCTGTGCCCCGGAACGCTCAGCTCCTGCACTTCCCCGCACGGCCCCACATTGCCTCGCCCGGCTCAGCTCAGTTCCATGCTGCTCACGCTCTTTGGTCCCGCACTGTCCTGCTGTGCCCCGCATCTCCCCGCATGGCCCCACACCACTGAGCCCGGCTCCGCACTGCTCACCCTGCTCGGCCCCGCACCGCTCAGCCCCGCACCCCCCGCACCGTCTCCATGGACAGCATCGGGCCGGGAGCCCGCTGGCAGCGGCGGAGGGAAAACGCCCCATGTGCGGCTCGGAACCACCCCCTCCATCGCCCGCACCCCTTCGTTACGCGGGATCTCTGGCGCGGAGCCGGATCCGGGGCGCGGGGCTGGGGCAGTCCCGGGGCCGGGCTCGGCCCGTTGTTATGGCACCGGGGGAAACAGCTGTAAAAACGGCCGGGACCCCCCGGGACGCCCGCCCGCCTGCCTTGGCCGGAGCTCCGCGGGAGCGGCTCAGCGGCCCGAGCACACCCCTGCGGTGCGGAGCGATCCGGGGGCTCTGCCGGCCCGGGGGGCTCCGCGGCGTGGGGCACCCCCGTACAAGCGGCCCCGCGGCCGGT
>JBBMKD010000090.1:4041620-4057396 GCA_037834095.1 Argya squamiceps | reverse complement strand
GTGTTGGGGCAGGGACCGTGGCCGGTGCCTGTGCCCGTTCCCGGCCCGGGGACCGCGGCGGGAGCGCAGCTGGCTCTCCCCCGAGTACCCGAACAGGTGAAATCACCGTGTGGTACTAAACGCCTCGTCCCGCGCCCCCGAGCTGCGAGGGGCGACCGCGGTTCCCGTTCCTGTTCCGGTCCTTCTGCTCCCTCTCCGGTCCCGGTCCAGTACCGTTCCCGATTCCATTCCCGCTGCGGTCCCGCTCCGCTTCTGCCCCATCTCCTGCTCCCTCTCCTAGTCCCTCTCCCGCTCCGGTTTCGCTCCAGTATCGGTCTCACTCCCGGCTCCGTATTACTGCAGTCGACTCCCGATTCCGCTCCCGGTCTCTTTCCAGCAGCGGTTCCGTTCTCGCTCCAGTTCTATTCCCTGCCTCACTCCCGGTCTCACTCCAGTAGACGTCCCCTTCCCCCTCCCGCTCCGGTGTCGCTCCGGTCCCTCTGCCATTTCGGTGTCTCTCCAGTCGCGGTCCCGGTCCCGGTTCCGGTCCCGGTCCCGGTTCTGGTCCCGGTCCCGGTCCCAGTCCCGGTTCTGGTCCCGGTCCCGTCCGGCGGTGCCGGTGCGAGCGTCGTGCGGGGCCGCGTCCGCCAGGGGGCGCCGCAGAGTCAGGGCCACCGGCCCGAGCCGGGCACGCGCAGGGCGGGGACGGGAACGGAGCGAGTCGGGACCCGCCGGGCACGGACGGGCTGGACACGGAGAATCCACCGGGCATGGATGGGCTGGACACAGGGGATCCACTGGGAATGGACAGGCTGGACACAGGGGATCCACCAGACAAGGATGGGCTGGACACAGGGAATCCACCGGGCATGGATGGGCTGGGCACAGGGGATCCACTGGGAATGGACAGGCTGGACACAGGGGATCCACCAGGCAAGGATGGGCTGGACACGGGGGATCCACAGGATATGGATGGGCTGGACACAGGGCATCCACCGGGCACAGACGGGCTGGACACAGAGAATCCACCGGGCATGGACAGGCTGGATACAGGGGATCCACCAGGAATGGATGGGCTGGACACAGGGGATCCATCGGTCACGGACAGGCTGGACACGGGGAATCCACAGGATATGGACAGGCAGGACACAGGGGATTCACCGGGCACAGACAGGCTGGACACAAGGAACCCACCGGGCACGGACAGGCTGGACACAGGGGATCCACAGGGAATGGATGGGCTGGACACAGGGAATCCACTGAGCATGGGTGGGCTGGACATAGGGGATCCACTGGGAATGGACAGGCTGGACACAGGGCATCCACCGGATATGGACAGGCTGGACACAGGGGATCCACCGGGCACAGACGGGCTGGACACAGGGGATCCACAAGACATGGGCAGGGTGAACACACAGGACTCACCAGACACAAACAGGCTGGACACAAGGAACTCACTGCTTACAGTGGGGATGTACACACAGGATCCCCCAGGCATGGACAGGGTGGACCCGTAGGACCCACCAGACATGGTGGGCATGGGCACATGGGACCCACTGGATACAGTGAGGTTGGGCACAAGGAATCCATTGGGCGGGGTGGGGTTGGGCAGATAGAACCCAAGAGACACAGACAGGGTGAACACATGGAACCCGTGGGGTATGATGGTGGTGGGCACATGGGACCCACCAGACATGGACAGGGTGGACACACAGGACTCATCATACACAGGCAGGGTGCCAGACATGGACAGGGTGGACACACAGGATCCACTGGACATGGACAGGGTGGACAAATGATGGGACTCACTGGGCAGACAGGGTGGGTACATGAGACCCATCGGGTACAGCAGGGATGGGGACATAAGACCCACCAGACATGGTGGTGGTGGGTGCATGGAACCCACTGGACATGGACAGGGTGGTCTGATGGCCCCTGCTCCCAGGGCTGGTGTGTGACAGCAGTTGCTGGGACCCCCTCAGCCCCCCACACAATGTGTCCTCTGTGGGTGTCTGCAGGAGGAAAACTGCAGCCTTCAACCCCCTGCTTTAGGGGCAATGGGAGGCTCAGGGAAAAGCCCCCAGAGCTGAGCGGGGTGGGGGATTAGGGCTGGAGCAGAGGGCAGAAGGGATCAGCATCACTGCACGGGGAGAACCATTCCCATGGTGAGGCCCTTTGGGAAGGACATATTTGCCCTGAGCTGCTGCTGTATCCTGCCTGCACTTGCCTGCACCTGCCTGCACGTGGCCTGGCTTGCCAAGGCTGTGGCCACTGTGGGGGGAACAGAGTGCTGCTGGGTCCCATTCCACCTGCACTGAAACCTGGGCCATCCCTCGTGTCACTGCAGCACAGAGGGTCCCCCCTCTCTGCTCCCCTTCTCAACACTACCTCAGAACCCTTTGGCATGACTGGGGTGGCACTTTGGGCTTCACATGAGGCTGGCCAGGAGCCAAGTGTGGGGACCCTGCCCAGGGCCTCCCCAGGAACTGGGACCCTCACAGGAATCAGCACCCTCCTGAGAGATTGGGGCTCTCCCAGAGATCAGAACTCTCTGCAGAGCAGGGGCTCTGCAGGGCTACTGTTGCCACAGTAGCTTTTGTTGCCCATCCGTGCCAGGAGCACATGTCACCTGCGCCCAGGCACGGGTGGTGCCCGTTACCTCTGGGGTGGAGCGTTGGCACCTGACATCACCCGTGTCCTGAATGGGGATGGGGGTTTGTGCCTGCTGGGGGGGCCCTGGCACCTGGAGGCAGGTTACTGGGAGGTATTGGGATGTGGTGGGGCCCTGGGCTGTAGCTACGTAAGCATTTCGGGGGGGTCACCGGTGTTTATTTGAGTGTAGGGCGAGGCGATGACCAGCCGGTAATGATTAACCCTGGGCTGAGCCAGAGGATGAGGCCCCCCCGCCCCTGCACGAGGGGCTGGGGTACTCCGTGTCCCCTGTGTGCCCCGCCACGTGCTCCCCAACAGGTCCTGGGGCCCGTGGGAAGCCAAGGCAGATGCTGCTCCCACCCCTGCCCCAGGATGCTCGGCTGCTATCCCGTCCTGTGCCCCCACCCAAAGCTGGGTCCGCCCACGGCACAGGGACGCTGCCAGCCGTGCCCCCCCAAGCCAGGGAGGTGCGAGGGACCCCATCGGGGCACCTGATGCTGCGGGGGCCCCATCGGCGCGGTGGCACCCCAGTGCCAAGCGGGGCAGAACGACCCCCCCTCCCTGGAGCTGGCGGCGGGGTGGGGCCTCTCCACCTGCTCCAGGTGCTCTATAAAGCTCTGGCCGCTGTCGAGCTGCCAGTTCCGGATCCCTGGATTGAGGCGTGTGCCACCAGCTAACGGGAGAGCAGCCGCCGCCGAGCCCTGCGAGGCGCCGGTTCCCCCCGGACAAGCCCATGGCGTTCACCGTTTTTTTATTGCTGCTGGTGCTGGGCACAGGTGAGGGGCTGGGGTCGGCGGCACCTGCAGCCAGAGGGACCCGGGCTGGCGGGGAGGTACCGAGGCAGGGGGAGCAAAGCAGGATCCGTTTCAAAGCGGGGACCAGGGGATACTGCAGCCAGTGGCATCCCTGGCAGGAGGGACATTGTCGCTTCTCCCGTTCTGGCTCCGGGGTCCAGCGAGCCGGGGCTGGTTGTGCCCGGGAAAGTTGGTACCTGGGGGCTCAGACTGCAGCCCCTCTGCCGTGTCCGAAGGGCTCGGTCAAGGGCTGGGCTGTGCCGGGACCAGCCGGAGCAGGCTGTGCCCGGGGCTTGCAGCTTGGAATGCAGGTGTGTCCCGGTGAGCACCCGGACCCCGGGCTCTCCTCCAGGGCTGCCGGCTCCTGCAGCACCCGCTGGGAACCTGCCCGGGAGCTGCCTGTACTGGACTCCAGCCAGGCCAGGCAGGTCCAGAGGGCGTGGGAGCACCCCACAACAAGGGGGGCTTTAGTGGGTGGTGTGCCTGAGCCTCCAGCATGTCAGGGACACCCCAGGATGGAGGTGTCTGCAGGGCTGGGCATGATGTCTGTGCCCAGCCAGCTCCACCTGGACCCTTGGTGGTGCCACAAGTGCCCAGCACCAGCCCCATTTGTGGGGTGTTGCTGAAGGTCTCGTTAGCCTCGTGGGCAGACAGAGCCACTGGCTGTTGGCTCCTGGGGGTTGTGGTGCCTCCCACAGTGTCCAGCTGATGAGTTGTTTTGGGTAAAACCTTCCCTAACTGAGCTGCAGCCATTGACTCCCGGGGTTTCCTCCAGGTATGTGTGCCTTGACTACAGAGACAACCATGGAGATGGAAACTACTGAAACGACCGTGGAAATGACCACAGAAACGACCACCACCTCCACCTTGTTGCCAAAAATATTCCCCAGAAGCACAGGGGGCAGCCGGCCCCAAACCTATGCCACCGTGTTCCCTGGCACAAACTCCACGAACTTCAAATTTGGCAACCACTCCATGGGCAATGCCACGTCCAACAGCACTGTGGTGCCTGTCCCCAGCAGCCCAGCCATCCCCCATGCCAATGTCACCTCAAACAGCAGCAGCTGGGTCCCTCATTTCGGCACCAACGGCAGCTCTGCCAGTCCCACCGTGCATGGCAGCACCAGAGGCAACGGGAGCACCAGTGCTCAGGTCTTCCCCACCCAGATAACGTCTGAGGGCAGCACGGCTGCCAGGCAGACCCCCAGCCGGGGTGGTCCCACAGCCCAGCTGCCTGCTGCCATCCAGCTGCTCGTCCGTGTCCCACTGTCCTTCCGCATTATCAACAGGAGCTTCAACGAGAGCCTGCGTGACCCGGCCTCAGAGGAGTACAGGAGCCTGAGCAGCACCGTTCTGACCATGGTGAGTCCCAGCCCCAGCAGCAGAGGCCCTGTGCCGTGCTGGGAAAGAGCCCGCCTCACCTTGGGGTGTTCCATGGAAGCGCCCCGAGCATCTGTTCTGTCAGTGGCTTCAGCTGCTTGGCTAGTTCTGTGTGGAGACAGGAAAGGGGGGTGTCTGTGGGGAGGTGGCCATGACCTCAATGCTTCCTTCCAGTTTGAACACGTTTTTGGCTGCGAGGGCTGCATGGGCACGCAGATCTACACCGGGTGCAGCGAGCTGCAGTACAGGTGAGCAGCAGCAGCTCCAGTGGGGCTGGGGTATTGCAGTGTATACCCCTGGTATGTAGCCCCTCAGGGGGCAATCCAGGTGCTGATGCATCCTCCCCTGCAGCCCAGGCTCGGTGGAGGTCCAGTCCACCCTCGTCTTTGGGAATGGAAATGATGCCATCGCTCCTGACGCTGCTGAGCAGCGCCTGAGGAAGAGCCTGGACCAGAATGGCTTCATCATGGGCCTACAGCTGGACAGCATCCAGGGTGAGAGGAGAATCCAGGCTGGGGAGAGAGGAGGGATGGGATCCTGGGGGAAGCTTGAGGGGCTCCATAAGCATTGCTCTGTCCTGATTGAGGCAGGGAGCCTACTTGGTGCTGTGATGGGCTTGGGGCTTGCAGTGAGTGGAGCCAGTGCACATTCCCAGTGTCAGGCTGAGCCACACAGGAGGGCTCAGCCCCAGGTGTCCTGTCCCAGGGATCTCTCAGGGTTCTGCCCTGTGGTGCAGACACAGCTCTGTTCCTTTCAGGCTCTGCAGTGGTGATATCCTCAGCTTCAGTGCCCATGGTCCCGGACTGGGCCATTGCTCTCTTGGTCCTGGTCAGCATCCTGCTGCTGGTCAGCATCTTTACCTGTCTGCTCCTAATGGTGAGGCTCCATCCCCACCCCAGTCCTCACCTGCTGATGGTCCCTGTCCCGGTCCCTGTCCTGGTCCCTGTCCCTGTCCCATCCCTGTCCCATCCCTGTCCCATCCCTGTCCTGTCCCTGTCCCTGTCCCTGTCCTGTCCCTGTCCCTGTCCCGGTCCCTGTCCCGGTCCCTGTCCCTGTCCCTGTTCTGGTCCCTGTCCCTGTTCTGGTCCCTGTCCCTGTCCCTGTCCCTGTCCCTGTCCCTGTTCTGGTCCCGGTCCTTGTCCCTGTCCCGGTCCTTGTCCCTGTCCCGGTCCTTGTCCCTGTCCCTGTCCTGTCCCTGTCCCTGTCCCTGTCCTGTCCCTGTCCCTGTCCCTGTCCCCACACTGGCCAAGCCCTGACCCTTTCTCTCCCCAAGTCCACCTGCACCTGCCGCCGGAAAAGCCGAGGGAAGTTGGACCTGCTCAGCCAGAAAGATTCCTACCACCCCATGGCTGAATACCTCCAGTACCAGAGCCACGGGCGCTACGTGTCCCCCAACAGCAAACCCAACCCCTACAGCCAGGTGAGAGTGACAGCCCCATCCCTGGGGGTCCCGGCTGCTGCGGGGGCAGAGGGTGCATCCCCTGGGTTCTGGGTGAATGGCTAACGGAGATGGCAGGGACAGTTGTCCGGGGAGCTCGTCCCACGCCGCCCTCGCCGGGAGGTGACTGTAACATTCACGCCTGGCTGGAGCAGCGTTCGGAGCGGGTGCGCGGCCGGCGCGGGCAGACCCGGCCCGGCTCCGGGGAGCTCCCCCGCGACCTTGGGCAGCGGCTCCCTGTGCCCAGCCCCAGCGGCGTTCAGGGGCTTCGCTGCCTGCCCATCCCGCCCCTTCTCCTGCTCTGCTGCGTCCCAACCAGACCTTCAGGTCTCCCTGCTGTCACAGCATCCTCTGCCATGGGTGGGGAGCAGGTTTGGGGCGCTGCAGAACTGATGGGGGGCTGAGGAGATGATTCCCGCAGGCAGCACCCCTCATCCCGCACCAGCAGCTCCGAAATTGGAGCTGCAAGTGTGGCACCGGGAGCTGCCTGGAGGCGCAAAGGGAGCACAGGGGGCCGCCCCATCGCCTCTGTGCTCCCCCCACGCGGGGCTGTGGGCGGGGGCCGTGTCCAGCTGCTCTGGCTCCGTGCGAGCAGCTCACCCTGTGCAAATACCAGGGGCCTGGGTAAATATTTACCTTCGCACTCGCCGGGCCGGCTTATCGTGCGGGAACACGGCCGCGGCTCCTCCTGCTCACGGGGGGGTGGCTTGGGGTGTCCCTGGGGGGCCCAGGGTGCCCACAGTGCCCATGGCTGGGGGCAGCAGCCCACCACGATGGGAAGATGCAATTTTTGGTTGCTCGTAGTGGCCGTGGAGAGGGTGCAGACCTTCCTCTGCTGCCCCGGGGTGGGGGCTCAGCCCAGTCCTGATACCTCCTCATTTTTCCTCCCCCCAAGGTGGCCGGCAGCAGCACCAAGAGGGCCGGCACCTTCACCTACACCAACCCCTCCGCCGGCTCGGAAAACCTCTGAAAGGCGCGCTGGGAAGGAGGGCGGCTGCCGAGGGGAGGGGGCGGCCGCAGCCCCCCACTCCCGGGGGAGCAGCACCGGCCCCGGGCACATCCCCCGGTGCTGCTCGGCCCCTCGCCGTGGGCAGCGGGAGCCGGATGGTTCTGGAGCAGCTGGATTCATGCACATGACAGAACTGGATGAACAAAAATCGGGGGTCGGGAGGGAGGGTCCCGCACACCCCACGGTCCCCGCACTCGCTTGGCTTTGCAACCCTGTGCCGGGGGTGGAGGACTGGGCTCGTGCTCCCGCTGTGCTCACCCCCGGGAATTCAATGGCTCTTTTTGTGGTGTTATTTTATATAAATGTCTCTATTTGCGGGGTGCTGGTGCCGGGCTCGGCTCGGCTCGGTGGCAGGTCCTCGGCCGGGGTATATTTATCACAGTTAAAATAAAAGGATGGGGGCAGCCATGTGTCCCCAGGTGTGGCAGGGGGGGCTTCTCTGGGACAGTGACTCCCCTGACGTGGCTGTCACCCACACAGGTGTTGGCTTGGGTGGTGGCTCTCATTTCCCATCCCAGTCAATCCTGGGGTTGGCGCTGGGGGTGTCACCATGTCCCTGATCCCTGCACGTCTCTGGATGTGACATATCCTTCCAGACTCCATCCCTCTCACCCCTCCTGCTCTCTGAACAGAAACCCCTCCTGGTTTCTGTTCACAATCAAACGTGTCTCGTTTGACACGTCCGGTTTCCCCACGGCTGCACAGGCGGAATGTGCACGTGTGTCACTGCCTGCACGTGGCATGTCCTGCTCCCCTCCCCTGCCTGTCCAGACTCGGGGTATTCCAAACACTCAGTGAGCCCCAAAAAGGCTCTGGGGGGTGCTGGAAGGAGAGGCAGTGTGGCAGCACCAGGGGGCCTTGTGCCAGGGCACAAACCTTGGGAAGAGCCATCCCTGGAGGGCAGCAGTGGCCCCCCTGGCAGCCCTAGTTTGAGCTGGGCCTGTTCCTGGGCACTGGGAGTGTTTTGGCAACCACTGAAAAGGCAGAAAAACAAGGAACCAAACCTTCCCCAAAGAAAGCCCATGTGGTGGCAGGCATAGAGCCAGTGCTTGGCTGGGAACAGCCCCAGGACCAGCCCAGCAGCGGGCAGCTGATGGATCCCTTGGCCACACTCTGTGGGCTCTGGGTGGGGCCCATGGCTGTGCCAGGTGCCCGGGAACCCTGGCATGTGCTGGGAGCTATCAGAGCTGTGCTGGGGTGCAGGCAAGGGGCTGGGGGGGTCTCTGGAACACAGGGATGCCCTGAGACTGTGGGGGATGGGAGGTGCATTGATGGGGGGCTCTGGCAGTGTGGCACACCCTGCCCCCAGATCTGTTCTGCCAGCTGGGCATGGGGTCGAGTACCTAGGGCAGAGCCCCACAGGGGATGGGGTGTGCCTGGGACTGCTGTTTCCCCATTCAGCACCCCCAACCCTGGGGCAGGGCCCCAGGAATCAGAACAGGGGCCTGATTTGCAGGGCTGGGCCCTACAAAGAGTTGCCTGTTCACAGAGAGCTCAGCCATGTGGCTCCCTCCCCTTCCAACTTAGGGGCTGGGATCTCCAGGGACAGGCACCCACCCAGGCAGGGCCCTGCCCCTTGCCACTCCACCTGCCATGCAGAGTATCTGGGTGGGGAGTCCAGCCCCAATACCCACCCTGAGAAGGTGCCTCAGCCTCCCTGGCTGGACTGGCCACCCTTGGGACTCCCCAGCAATGCTGCAGGAGTTTGTTCTAGGCTCAGTGGGGACATGGCTGGTCCAGGAGCCCCCTGACACCGTGTGACAGGGTGGCAGTGACCACATGTCTGGGCAGAGCAGGGGTAGGACCTGACACGTCAGCACTGCCCATGCTGGGCAGGGTTGGCACCTGCTGGCCACAGCACAAAGGACAGCCTGGCCCCATGGCCCCTGGTCCCAGGCACTCCTCGGGACAGCCTGGTCTCACTGCCCCATGGCCAGCACAGCACCACAGCTCCATGACCCCACAGCCCTTCAGCCCTACAGTCCCTAGACCCCACAGCCAACCCAGAGCCAAGGCTCCTTGTTCCCTTGGCACCCCGACCCCATGCATAGTCTGGCCCCATGGAGAGCCCAACCCCATGGCCCCCCTGTGGCAGGGAGGCTCTGGAGGAGTCTGGCATTGCAGTTTATTGTAGGAAACCATGAAAATACAGCGTTTGTTGTAACAGAACCCAAGAGAAATGACAGCAGCTCAGCGAGATCCCGGTTGTGGGACTGCTGGCACGGCCCCCACGATGCTGGGGCTCCCCAGAGGGTCAGATCCAGACCCAGCAGGCCCAGCCCACCCTGGCCACGTGTGGTTGGGCACTGAGTGGTGTAACAGAGCCAAGTGTGGCCCCCAGAGCACGTGCAGGGCTGGCCAGACACGTTGCTGCCCAAGGACAGGGCAGAGCAGGAGGTACTGAGGTGCCCAGTAGCCCACGCTGGTTGTGTCCAGGGGCTGTGCCTGGCTGCAGCCAGATGATCCATGTTGAAAATGAGCCGTTTTACAAAACATCTTCACACCTTGTTTCCAGCCCAATCCTCCCCCCCCGCCCTCTCCCCCACCCCAGCTGCCTCCCCCATCCCAACCAGCACCCAGCCTCTCCCTTCCACTGTCACCCCACTGTCACTTTCCACCCCCCTCCCTGTGCAGCCCCGTCCCCCTCCCAGACCCATCTCTAGGGCTGACCCTCCGCCAGCCCTGCCCACAGCCCCAGAGCAGCCTCGGGCTGAGCTGGAGCTAGGGGCAGGCAGACAGGGTGAGGAGGGGACGGCAAAGCTGTCCCCGTCCCCCCCATCCCACAAAACAAACACCTGGCCTGTCCCCAGCGGTGGCAGGGCCGGGGCTGCCTCTGCTATGCTCTGCTCCCTGGCCACTTGTGTCCCCCCCAGGCCCTGGCGCTCTCGGGGTGCCCCGGGGGCAGAGCCGGCGGCGTGTGGGGACCGCGGGCACGGCTCAGTCCAGCTTGGCGAAGTTCCCGATGGTCACTTTCCGCTCCTGCTTGTTGGCCACCAGCTCCTGGAGGTGCAGGGCCCCGCCTCCGATGAAGCAGAAGGCGGGGCAGACGGGCCCCGAGCAGTCCACGCCGCACTCCCAGAGCTCGCGGAAGGAGACGGCGTCGTAGAAGCTCACCTTGCCCTGCTCATAGTCCAGGCAGATGCCGATGCGTGGGGGCAAGGGCACGGTGCAGCCGTTGGGGTCGCGGGACGTGAGGGCTGAGCCATGTGAGAGCAAGATCTTGCCCATCCCGATGGTGAGGAAGGCGTAGGGAGGAGGTGCCTCCACCGTCGTGTCCTCTGCCCCACTGTCGTGGCCACTGTCAGGGTCATACCTGCGAGGGGGGACAGGTGAATCCTGGTGGTGACATCCACAGGACAAGCTGGAGGTCCCCCCAAACCCCAGTGCCTGCTGAGAAGCTGAGAACAGGCAGAGAAACCCCCAAAACCACCCCACTCACCTGGGGCTCACCACGTCCTGCGGCACCTGGAACCACTCCTGCAGTTTGCTCTCCAACCCCACGCCCACCTTCACCAGGTAGGAGCTGGGGTCCACGCAGCAGGCCCAGTAGCTCTTGCCCTGGGTGATGGCCACGTCGCCGATGACCAGGTCGATGGAAAGGTGGCAGCTGGTCATCAGGCGCTCGGCGGCGAAGAGCATGGGGATGCCGGGGACGCTGCGCACCGCGCGCTGGTCCTTGCTGATGGCCAGCCGGTCCCGGTTGAAGCCCCAACGGTTGTCCAAGAAGAAGTTGAGGACTGTGGGGAGGAGGAGAAGAAGAGGAAGAACATGAGCAAGACAGCACAGAAGGATTCCATAGATCGATCCAAACACCCATCCCCTCTCACCCGGCGCGGGCGGCGTGTGCAGGTAGATGTCCTCACTGTAGTCCCCGAAGCCCGCCTTGTTGTAGCCCTTCACCCGGAGCACGTAGACGCTGTCGGTGTCCAGGTACTCGACGAGGGCGCAGGTGCCCCGCACCTCCTCCCGCCGCTGCCACAGCTTCAGCCCCTTGGCCTTGGCGTCCGTCTTGCGGAACTCCACCGTGTAGTGCCAGGCGGGCGGCGAGTGCTGCGGCAGCCGCCAGCACAGGAAGATCTGGTCGTAGGTGTAGGTGCGCTGCGTGTCGATGACGGGGGCCTCGGGCGCTGCAGGGAGAGGCAGCGGCGGGCATCAGGCAGCATCCCCCACCCCGCAGGCGGGGAGGCGGCCGGACGCAGGGAGGGGGCATTCCGGGATGCCGGACGGACGGACGGACGCACAACCAGCAGAGTCTAGAGGGGTCTGACTGCGGAGACCGTGTGTCGGCACCAGAGGAGAGCGAGAGTCAGGGAGACAGAGGAGCTGCTGCTGTGGGGCTCCAGGGACCAGACAGGCCGAGTGCAAGTCAGGAGGGAGGAGAGAGAGAGAGAGAGAGAGAGAATGGAGGCAGTGGAAGAGGAGGAGGAGATGGGGATGGAGGGTAGTAGAAGGTACCAGCAGGAACAGAGGCAGGGTGGGAAGGAGAGATGAAGAGATGGCAGCTGGAAGAGGGGCGAGGAAAGGATGGGAATGGGGCGAGGAAGAGAAGAGAAACCAGATGAGGAGGGAGGTAGAAATGGAGCAAGGAGAGGGATGGAAATGGGGAGGGGAAGAGGACAGAAATGGGGTGAGAGTAGGATGGAAATACAGAGAGAAGGAGAATGGAAATGGGGCAACAATGGGGCAAGGACAAGGTGGGGATGGGATGTAGAAATGGGGCAAGGAAAGGGATGGAAATGGGGAGGGGAAGAGGACAGAAATGGGTGAGAGTAGGATGGAAATACAGAGAGAAGAAAAATGGAAATGGGGCAAGGACAAGGTGGGAATGGGGTGAGCAGGACAGAAATGGGGCAAGGAGGCAGATGGGAATGGGGCAAGAGGGGAAATAAATGGGACAAGAAGGGTGGAAATGCAGTGAGGCAGAGGATGGAAATGGGGTGAGAGTGGGAGAGAAATGGGGTGCAGACAAGAATATAAATAGGGGAAGAATGTGAACATAAATGGGGTGAAGGGGGGACAGATATGGGGCAAGGAAGGGGATGAAAATAGGACAAGAAGGGGAAGAAAATCAAACAAGGAGAGGGGTGGACATGGGGCAAGGAGAGAAAGAAAATGGAGTGAGAAACGGGATGGAAATGGGGTGAGACTGGGATGGAAATGGAAGTAGCGGAATGAAAACAGGATAAGAAAGTGGAAATAGGGCAAGGATGGGGTTGAAATGGGGCAAGGGAGAGCAGAAATGGGATGAGGAGGGGGCAAAAAATTGGGTGATGAATGGGACAGAAGTGGGGTGAAAGTGGAACAGAAATGGAGTGAGGAAGGGGATGGAAACACAGTGAGAGGGGCCAGAACCGGGCTGAGAAAGAGAATGGACACAGAGCAAGAGGGGATGGAAATGGGGCAAGGAAGGGGATAGAAATGGAGCAAGGAGTGGGACGGAAATGGGGCGAGGATGGGGACGGAAATGGGGCAAGGAAGGGGATGGAAATGGAGCGAGGAGTGGGACGGAAATGGGACGAGGATGGGGACGGAAATGGGGTGGAGGATGGGGACGGAAATGTGGCGAGAGGGGGTGGGAGGGCAGGAGGAGCGGCGGCAGATGGAGGAGGCAGAGCCACCGGCTGCCAACGCCAGCGGGCAGGACGGGGATGGAGGATGGCAGCGGAGCGGGGCCGGGCTGGGAGCAGGATGGAGGGATGGAGGGATGGGAAGAGAGAGTGGGGCGGCTCTGGGGCAGGGGTGTGACTTGCCTCAGTTACTTCGGTGAACGCCTCGGCAGCGGCCGCAGCCTATAAACAAAGAGAGGTAGAAGCAGGTCTGAAACGTGTCGCCAGCGGGTCCGGCAGGGCCACGCGGCTCCTGCCCTGCGGGAAGCGCCTGCCCGGCGAGCGGGGCAGCTCCGTACTCACCCTCCGGCACTCCTGCTGCCCTCACCTGGCACCACGGCCCTGCCTGCCTGCCCCTGGCCCCGACGCCCTGGCACAGGGCAGGGCAGGGATATCTCTGGGGGCTGCTGGGGCGGGGGCTGTCCCTGACGGGGAGGGGGCACTGGCGGATCCGTGAGCGCGGCCCTGAGCAGCCGTGGCTGAGCTGCAGCTCCGAGGCGGGCAGGGATCCGCTCTGCCCACGGGGGCTGCGCCTTGGCACGGGGCACAGCCGGTGCCCGGGTCCCGCTGCTTTTACCTCGGATGAAGGCCAGGTCAGTGAGCAGCTTCAGCTCCCTGCTGACATCCAGCTGGAAGTGGCTGAAGGAGGCGTTGGCTGCAGGACGGAAGCTCTGCAGCGAATCGGTGGCCCTGAGGATCCTGCAGCACAGGAGAATGGAGATGTCAGGGTGCCACCTCAGGGTCCAGAGGGCTCCAACACCCCTGGCAACCCCGTGCCTGCAGCCCAGTACCTGTTGTGCAGCTGCTTGGCAGCCTGGACAAAGCAGGGGTGGTCAGTCTCCTTCAGCACCTCCTGGGCATAGCCCACCATGCCTGAGTTCTCCAGCATGGCCTGGTGCTCCCGGATCTGGCCGTGCAGGCTGGCCAGCCGCTCCTGCTGGCACTCCTCAATGGCCTGCAGCAGCGTGGCCCGCTTCTCCTCCAGCATGGCACACAGCCCCTGGATCAACTGTGACACCTCCTCCTTGGCCTGGGAGCCGTTCACCTGCCAGGCACAGACACGGCAGGGTCAGCGTGTGGCATGTCCTGGGACCAGAGAGCACTGGGCTGGCTGTGCCACTCCTGCCTAGGGACAGCTCAGGGACAGACAGGCACCCTCTGCCCTCACCTCCGTGTGCTTCACTGTCTCCTCCAGCTCAGCAATCTGGGTTTGCACCGTGTCCTGGCTGCTCAGGATGTAGGCGAGGCTCTTTGTCAGCTTCTCCTGCAGGAAGGTGATGAGATGTGGTGCTGGTAGCCCCCGCCCCACACCCCCCATCTGCACTGGGGCTCTGTGGTGTCCCCAATTCCCCACA
Organism: Argya squamiceps; assembly: GCA_037834095.1. NCBI lineage: Eukaryota > Metazoa > Chordata > Aves > Passeriformes > Leiothrichidae > Argya > Argya squamiceps. The sequence continues at coordinate 4,043,183 of JBBMKD010000090.1, read as the reverse complement.
GAGCCCCAGGCTGGCCCCAGCAGCCTTACCCTGAGGGCCTGGTAGGCGCTGAGCACCGGGGTGATCTTGTGGCTGGTGTGGGTGCGGCGCACGCGGCAGAGCTGGCACACCAGCCGCTGGCAGGTCTTGCAGTAGTGAGTCACCTCCTCCTTGTGCTCCGGGCACATCAGCCCCTGTGCAGGCACAGTTGGGGGCTCAGCAGAGCTCTGCACACCCTCTCCACCCCTGCAGAGTCCCACCCCTGCACCCCAGATCTTAGAATCACAGAATGCTTGCAGTTGGAAGGGCACCTTGAAGATCATCTTGTTCCGACCCACCTGACGTGAGCAGGGACATCCTCAACTAGACCCCGTTGCTCAGAGCCCCACCTTGGCCTTGGACATTTCCTGGGATGTGGCATTCACAATTTTTCATGGGCAACTTGTTCCAGTACCACACCACCCTTGCTAAAAGAATTTTTTCCTAATATCTAACCTAAGTTTACTCTCTTTAAATCTGAACACATTGCCCTTTGTCCTGTCATTCTAGTCCCTTGCAAATAGCCTTGCCCCATCCTTCCAAAAGTTCCTTTCAGACAATAAAAAGACCACAATTTGGTAACCCCAAAGCCTCTCTTCTCCAGGCTGAACAATCCCAATCTTCTCAACCTTAATCCCCCATCAGAACAGGAAGACCCACGAGCAGGCCATACCTTGGGGCGGAAGGTGAGGGTGGGAGGCGTGGGCTCATGCTGGGCTTTCTGCGTGCCCCAGGGGTGGTAAAGCTTGAAGCACTCATTGCAGAAGCTGGATTTGCACTCCGTGCAGCCCTTGGTGGCCTCCAGCTGCGGGGGCTTGCAGAACTGGCACATGATGGCCGCGCTGATGTTGATGGTCTGCCGGTACCGCTCCACCACCCGCTCCAGGGTCAGGTTGCGGAAGAGGCTGCCCAGGCCCCGCTCGCCCAGGTCCACGTCCCGCTGGCAGGCGGGGCAGGGGAAGCTGACAGTCTGGGGGTGCACGGCACCCCGCTTGCGCCCCGGGTAGGTGCCAAAGCCTGTGGGAGGGAGGCAGGGAGGGAGTCAGCAGGGCGTGAAGTCTCAGAGTTCCCTCAGGCCTCCTGTGGGGGAGCTCAGGGTGGTGTCTCCATCCTCACCTTCATCCCTTCTGATTGTTGCTGCTCGCAACCCCTCCAGCCATCCTCATGCCCTCTGTTGCTCCTATTCGCTCTGCCATCCTCTCCAGCCATCCCCCTCCCCTCCATCCATCCCTGTTCACTCTAGCCATCTCTGTCCTCATCCACTCCAGCCACCTCTGTCCTCTCCAGCCATCCCTGTCTTCTCTTCTGTCCCCATCTCCTCCAACCATCCATCCCTGTCCCCTCCAGCCATTCATCCCCCTCTCCTCCAGCCATCTCTGTCCCCTCCAGCTGTCCCCAATCCCTCCAGACATCGCTGTCTCCATCTCCTCAGCCACTCCTGTCTTCTCCAGTCATCCCTGTCCTCTCTTCTGTCGCCATCTCCTCCAACCATTTCCATCCCCTCCCACCATCAATCCCTGTCCCCTCCAGCCATTCATCCCCCTC
>JBBMKD010000090.1:4007455-4019686 GCA_037834095.1 Argya squamiceps | reverse complement strand
CATGCCCCACACCCCACATCCCACCCACGCCCCACACCCCACATCCCACCCATGCCCCACACCCCACATCCCACCCATGCCCCACCTGCATCCCGCACATCGCAGCCTCTCTCCCCACACCCTCGCTCCCAGGGAGAGGGACCGGCTGCTTTTCTCTCATCCTCCCTGCTTGAGAGCACCTGTGACTCCCACAGCCAAGGCCCCAGCCATGGGGATGGGTATCCCACATCCCACCCACGCCCCACATCCCACCCACACCCCACACCCCACATCTCACCCATGCCCCACCTGCATCCTGCACATCGCAGCCTCTCTCCCCACACCCTCGTTCCCAGGGAGGGGGACCCTGCTTTTCTCTCATCCTCCCTGCTTGAGAGCGCCTGTGGCTCCCACAGCCAAGGCATCCTTCAGGCCCCAGCCGTGGGGATGGGTACCCCATATCCCACCCATGCCCCACATCCCACCCACGCCCCACCTGCGTCCCGCACATCGCAGCCTCTCTCCCCACACCCTTGCTCCCAGGGAGAGGGACCGGCTGCTTTTCTCTCATCCTCCCTGCTTGTGGCCAGGCCTGACATCATCCATAATGACAGTGCAAGGCCTCTGCTGCCGGCGCTGCCGTGGCTTGTACAGGGGAGCACCTCCTGGGAACACCCCTGAGAGCTGGAGCATGGCACGTGCAGGCCACGGGGATGGGTGCAGCCAGAGGGTGGTGGGAACCAATCCCATGATCCTGGCATCGCCCTGGTACTGCCCCTCCACATCTGGGACAGGCTGTGCCTGGGGAAACCAAGGCAGGGAGCAGTGATGGGGGGAGGGCTGGGCATCTCCTGATGCTTGAGACTTGTGCTGAGCCTGCCAGGGGTATAATGAGCCTCCTGGGGCACCCATCCTGTGCCACTGGGATGTGGTACCCAACTGTGTTGGCCAAGGGGCTCCCCTGTCCCATCTGCCCTGGAGCAGGGCCACCAGGACACAGGAAAGGGGCTGGGAGTGAGGCTACATGGACACACCGAGACCCAGTGTCACCCACCATGAGCACTGGTAGAGGACCAGGAGTGGAAATACAAGCCCATATCCCCTGCTGGGACCAGTCTGAGGGACAAGCTGGGGCTAGAGGTGCCCCATGACCTCTCTTGGGAGGCAACAATGGGGCACAGGGTGGGCAGCACCTTGGGTAGAGTGGCTGCCCACCTGCAATGGCACTGCGGGGTGCCAGTGGTGGTGTGCACATGGTACACATGGTCAAGGCCACGGCACCTGGGAGCAGGTGACAGTGAGCTGGGATTGTTGCCCACGACGGCGGGACAAAGGTGAAAGCCGTTTCGTGCTGTAAACATCATTTGGTGCTCCGTGTGGGGCAGGTGGGGCTGCCCAGAGGCCGCTGAACTCGTGACAAAGTGTTTATGGTTTCTCGGCTGGGGACACCCGGGAGTGCCCCAACCCCTGGCTGGGCTGACGTCACCCCCTGCAAGGCTGGAGGAGGAAAAGGAGCCGTCCAGTTTGTGGCTGGGAGCGAAGGCCACGGTGACACGTGGTGCCAGCTGCGTGCAGCCTGGCAGGTAGGCATAGCAGGTAAGGCATGGCATGATGCCAGCCTGGTGGGGGCAAAGCTGCAGCCCCAGGGCTGTCCAGCTGTGCCAGGACCTCATGCCTTTGGCCAGAGAGCCCTGACTGGGTAGAGAAGCTGCCCTGAGGTGAGGCAGAGCCTCGTGCCTCATGGCTGCTCCTGGCACACATCCCCTGCCCTGATCTGCTGCCAAGGCTGTGAAACCCCAAAGTACCCAAGGGGCACACAAACCTCAGCACTGGGGTACCAACAAGGGCCTTCAACTTGACTTGGGGCATCTGGGCCTGGGAATCCTCTCTACCAGCACCCCAGAAGATTCCTGGTGGGTGTAGGCTGTCCCACCGTGCTCAGCCCTAGGACATGAAGCAGACCTGAGCCAGGTGACCAGTGCCCACCAAGCCATCAGTGGTGCCTCACGGGCACAAGAAGCAGTGCCAGGGTCGAGTCAAGTGGCAGAAGGGATGCTGCAGGCAGAGCTCTCTGTGCCAGGACAATGACTCCAGCTCTTGCACCTCCCTCAGGGCACTGGCCACCTAAGCTGTGTCAGGCTCACTATGTCACATGCCACCAGCATGGCACCACAGTGGGATAGGTGCTGTGGCCAGTCCCTGGCAATCAGCACCTGGTCGGACATGGCCCTTGGCAGTGGTGGTGGTTCTGCCCCAGCCACACCACGCCCACCCTGCCCCGGGTCAGCAAACAGCTGCCAGCGGCACCTCAAGACCCCTGGAGGGGGGTCCATGGCAGGGATCTCAGCCCCATGTCGGGCCAGGCCTGTCAGAGCACGGGGGGTGGACCTGGGGAAGTCAGCGTCTGCCGGGAGGGCTCCCAAGACCTGTCTGACGGGTTCGTCTGCTCTTCTGCACCCGGACAAGCCCAGGCCGGCCGGGACACCCAGCCACCGCCCAGCGGCGCCTGCTGGGTGGGGGAGAGCGGCTGCCCTGCTCTCTGAGGCTGTGAGGACCCCCTTCCTCAGGAATCCACACCGGGAGTGCGGCTGCAGCCCCTCATCCCTTTGCTGCCTTGTGGGGAGAGCAGCTGCCCCCTCTTTGGGGGTCCCCAGCCCCGCAGAGTGCAGGGACAGGAGCCCACGGGGGCTACTCCCCTGTGTCTGTGGGGCCTGTGGGGGTCTGGGTGCCCCAGGAACACCCACCTTGAGGTGCAACCCCATCCCCAGGCACAACCCAGCCCCCACATCCCTTTGACTGGAGGCAATTAGGGGGGAGATGACGGCGTCCCCCATCCTGCAGGAGCCGCCAGCGTGTGCCAGATCCCCCCAAAACAGACAGGAGCCGGCATGCCCGGCAGAGCCAGACGCGCCGGGGGTTGATGCTGGAGTTCCCATGGCGTTGCCAGCACCCCGTGTCTGCTCGCTCCGTGCAGCTGGTGAGGATGACAAAGAAGGCCCTCCCGCCCCCGCTGCTCCCAAACGCCACCCCAGCACCCCCAGGGCGGCGTGCCAAGGGCCCCCCGCGCTGCCCTTACCTTCAAGCGCTCCTGCTGTCCACGCTGCATTCCTGTGGGAAGCACTGGCTCCCTGCCAGATGCTCCCTGTCGGTGCTGGGGAGTTGAGGCAGCGGTGGGGAGCACCCTGCATCTCCCTGCCAGCTGTACCGTGCCCGTGGCTGGAGCTGTCGAGCCTGGCAAGGCAGGTGGCACGGTGGAGGTCAGCCCTCTCCTGAAAGCCTGTCCCTGCTGGAGCACCCCCGAGAGGGTCAGCAGAGCCCCTGCGAGGGCTGGAAATGCTGCACGCTACCGTGACAGGGATCCCTTTTTTTATCCTTTTATTATTTTTTTTTATAGACTAAGAGCAGAATATGAAAATCACCAGCCAAAGCACTTGAAAAAAAGATCGAGAATGTTTTTTTTTGTTTTGTTTTGTTTTGTTTTTCCCCAAAAAGTGTCTGTGCGTTTGCATAGGTCGGGTCTTCACGGAAGACGAGGAAAATCCAACACGTTCGACTATGTACAAGCCAGCCCGGGGCCGGCGCCGCTGCCTATGGTACAGTATAGATATATCTCTGTAGTCGCTCTCTGTACAGTATGTATAGATCTATATGGGTATGTACAGACTGCCCGGCCCCGGGGGTCCCTGCTCTCATCGGGCTCCCCCCGCTTGGCGCTGCCCCCGAGCCACGGGGCAGCACCGGGGGCGCCTCGGGCAGGACCCCGCGCCCCGGGATGGTGTCGGCGGGAGGTGCAGCGCGCCAAGCCGCATTCCCTGCGGACGTGGCCGCATCCGCTTGGCGGGATGGGAGGCGACTCCATCCGGATCGGTGCGTGCCATGATCCCTGCCCCGCGGGGCAGCTCTGCAGGCGGCTCTCCGGGCAGGGGTGGTGGTCTCGCGGTGGGTCCCCGCTGGCTCTCACGAGGGGCAGCAGGTCGGGGGGGCCGCACTAGGCAGAGGGGCGCTGGCCGGGCCCCCGCGGGACCCGGGAGCTACGAGGCCAACAGCGTCATGAGGAAGAGCGCGGCGGCCACGGCCAGGGGCAAGTGTTCCCGCTTGGGGCTGGTGCCGCTGATGCTCTTCTCCAGCTTCGGCATCTCCGGGTTGAAGTTTTCTGTGGAGAGGAGAGAGAGGGTGAGGAGGACAGCGGGGCGGCCCCGAACCCCCACCCCGTAGCTGGGGCTGCCCCAGGGGCGGCGGCGGGGGGCGGGGGATACGGCGCTGCGGGGCCGGGAGCTGTGCCTGACTCACCCAGGTCCTCGATCTTCACCTCGGGCCGCAGGGTGAACTGGGGCAGGGTGGGCGCCAGCTTCTCCCCGGAGTGCGACGCTGTGGAGGGAGAGAGGGGACGGGGGTCACGCTCCCTGGATGCCCTGCACCGCAGCCCCCCCTCCACAGGAGGGATGGGGGACCCACCGGCCAGCCTCGCCGCCCCTGCTCGCCCACAGCCCCCGGGATGGGCACGGCGGTACTTACTGGAGGCGCAGCAGACAAACACCTTCATCTTCAGGCAGGCCCGGCGGTGGTTGTGTGTTGGCGTGGCTGCAAGGCAAGAGCATGCTGAGAGGGGCTCCACAGCAGCGACCCCAACCCCAGACACCCCGAGGCTTGGTGGGTCTGGGCAGAGGGGGGGGTCTGGTCCTGCCCAGGGGTGTGCTCTGGGCTGGGGGAATGCAGCAGCACCCTCAAATTCTGCACCAACGCCCTGTACCAGCACTCCAGCTCTAAACCATCAGCCCCAACATCCCAACCCAGCACCAGTATGTATCACCAACACTGCAGCAGCAGCAGCCCCTGAACCCTGATCCTGCATCAGCATCCCGCATCCTACATCATCATCTCCCAGCACCCCATCACGCACTGGCACCCCCATCCACACCCCCAACCTTCTTCCCATCATTCCCCACATCCCTATCCTGTAACCCTCCCATCCCCTTGCTCCTTCAACCCCTCCCACAGCTCCAGGTGCCCATTCTTAGGGGGGAAACAGCTGCTCAATTTTGGGGAGCAGGGGAACCAGCCAAAGGGGGACCCAGAGGGGCCCATCTGGGGTGGGACCTGAGGGGACCCATCCGGGGCTTGCGGGCTGTGTGGGGAGGGTCCCACTCCGACGTCCCACGTACATATGTAATAGTACTCCTGTCCCGCACGGAACTCGTAGCCCAGCGAGAAGGCGCTGTAGCGCTGGAACTTCTCCGAGAACTTGATGGGGCTGTGCGGCGCGTGGGGCCGGTTGCACTCCCAGCGCTTGAAGCCCTGGCTGGTGTTGCAGGTGCGGTACCCCTCCGCGTTCACCATGTACAGCACGTACTGCTCCAGCCGGTGCTCGGGCACCGAGGCGTTGTAGTGCGGGCAGTAGATGTCCAGGTAGTCGTTGACATTCACCTGCACCGTGTAGCCCTCCCGCCGCAGGCTGCAAGGGAAAGAAGGGGCGGGAGGTCAAGGGCACGCCCTGCACCTTCCAAAACAGTGTTCCCGTCCTCCAAGGGAATCCAGAGGTTGGACGAGGGGCAGGTTGCAGTGAAGGCTGGAATTCTGGGAACAGTGATACCCTCTGTTAAATCTCTGGAGCCCCCGACACAGTGGGACCCCCGCACGACCTGAGCCTCATGTAGACGTGGAGCAGAATCACCATCCTGGAGGGCACGGGTGGACCGGGGGGGACAGGGGCTGCTGGGAATGGGTGTCAAGCCACATGCATAGGTGGGATGGGCATACGAGATGCTGCTTCTGGGTCTGCCGGGAACGTGCCGACAGCCTCCAAGAGAAGACGATGGACAGACAGAGCCAGAAGGGCATCAGGGTCTCCACGGGACACAGTCCGTGGGTGTACGGGGGGACCCCGGCATTCCCTGCCATTCCCCGGCATTTTCCATTTCCAGCAGCCTGGAGCCGACCCACCGCTGCCGCCCACCATGGCCCTGGCACGCGCCGCAGCTCGGAGCCAGGATTTCTCACCCTGCTCTGGCTAATCCCGTTAGTTCGTTAATGCCGTAAAGGGTGGCCCTGGGGGAGCCTCATTTACATTGATTAGGAGCAGCAATCCCCTCAGATCCACTCAGGAGAGGCTCCGCTGGCTCCTAATCCGCGCCCGACGGAAATCCCGGCCGCGGTAATCCTCGCCGCCGCGCTGACCCGCTGCTCCTGCCAATTAATTACCACCCGGCGCTGGCTCGGCACCGAGCCGCCGCGGCGGCACCGGACCCCGACCGGACCACGCTCCGCCGCCCGCTTCAGCCCTGCCTCGGGGGTCCCCGGCCCGCATCCCGCACCACATGGACCGCAGCATCCCGGCACACGTGGCCGAGCTCCCCTGTGGAGCTCCAGTTCACGGCGCATCGCTCTGGATCATGGCCCTTTCCCCACCTTCCAGGGCAAATCCCAGACCGGGAGACCCCAAAGCATCACTCCGGGTCCCCTTAGCTTTGGGGGGCGGGGGGCTCCGCCACCCCTCCTGGAGCCCAGCGGTTCCCTGGGTCTCCCCGGCAGGGCTGGGCAGGCAGCGGGCAGGGCTGCGCGTGCAGACGCCCCACCCTGCACCATCGCCCCCGGCGCTGTTGGAGGAGCCCCGGCACTCCGCCAGCGCTCGCGGCACCCGGAGCCGACTGTCGGAGACAGAACCATAGCGGGACGCGGTGTCGGGCGGCAAAAGGGGGCCCAAAGAAGCGCCGCTTCCAGCACCGAGGGGCAACAGAAGGGGCTGACAGCGGAACTCATCACCCGTGGGACAGGGAGCGCAGCCCCACGCGGCCCCTCCCTCGCTGCGCAGCCGCTATTCCGCAGCCCATCCCGGCACCCGCCGGCAACTGCTCCGCCGGGAAGGTGCTGAGGCAGCCACCCTTGCTGAGCGGGCGCCGGGACCTTTCATCTTCCCCCTTTGATGTGGTGGGAAGGGGGGGCGGGGGGAGAAAAAGGCTTGTTATTAAAGAAATGGCCCCAAGGTGAAAATTGCAATTAACTCCACGCGGGACGCAGAGCTGGGACGCCAGCGTACCCCAGTAGCAGCTGCCCCACACCAGAGCAGGCACCAGCAGCTGGGGCTGCCCTCAGCCAGGCTGTGGCTGTGCCGTGGGACTGAGGGACCAGAGGAAATGTCACAAGTGACACTCTGTCATGGGGTGCTGGGGAGTGGTAACCCCCCATTCCCTTGTGGCACCCAGCACCGAGGCACAGTCCCCTGGGACCCCACGCTGGGGCTCGTTAAGCCACGGCTCATTAAGAAGGGTTGCTGTTGATAAACAGCCTCACTAACGAGGCACCAAAATCTCCCCTGGGCTGGGGGACACCAGCAGCCACGGCAGGGTACAGGAGCCCCGGGTGGTGTGGCAAGGGCCCCGAGGTAGTGAATCCCACGGGCATTGCCAGCTGCCACGGCATGTCGGGAGCCCACAGGCATCATCATAAGCTGGGAGAGGCTGGGGAATGGCCCCACATGGGGAGAGCAACAGGGCTACCACAGCCCGAGACACATCCAGGTGACCCTGGTAGCAGCTTTGGCCACAACACTGTGTCCCTGCCACACTTGGCTCCTGTGCAGTCACTGCAGAGCAGCACTTCATGCAGCCAGATACCCTTAAATCCCTCAGCCCCCTCAGTGCAATGGCCCAAGTGCTCCAAGATCTGCTGCTAGCACCATCCAGGGAGCCTGTGGGCCTTGGTTTGGGGTGGAAGGGCAGGAACAGACACTCTGAGAGAGGGACTCTGCCTCCTTTCTCACCAGCATCCATCCCAGAGCAGGCATGGGCTGCCTGGTCCCTGCCAACTCCACAGCTATCAGGAAACACCAGCAACCTGGGCTGGGATGGGCCCTCAATATCCCAGACTCTGGCAGCCCTGGCACACCCGGTGGGGACGGTGGGCTCTGGCAGTGCCCGAAGGGTTAAGTGCGGGAGGAGAACGGGCAGCATCACTTCTGCACGACTGCGTTTGTAGAGCAGGGCTTGGCGAGGCAGTGGTACCTTCCAGCAGCCTGTCACGCTGGGCAGATGGATGTCCCCTGGCAGCACCGGCCCCGGGCTCAGTGCCCACCGGCCCTGCACAGGAGGGACCCTGGTGACACCCTGGTGACACCCTGGTGGGACCCTGGCACACCGCAGCCACCGGTGAGCTGGGCGGCCTCTCCTCTCCCATCTGCTGCCATAAATCCGGGCTGCGTGCCTCACGCTGGCTCCCACACTGCTGGGGAGAGCCTGGTGCACTGCAGCAACGCCTCAGCAGCAGTGGCACAGAGGGGACCAGACCCCTGTCTAGACCCCCACACTACAGAGACTCATTACCAGGGTGCTGGAGAAGCCTGGAGGGTGGCAGGGCCAGAGTTGGGCTCAGCACCCCACATTGGTGGTGTCAGTGGTGAGGAGCAGGGCAATGCCGGGTGTCCTCGATGTGGTGACAGCACGGTGTCCCCCCAGCACTGGACAGCCCCCAGCACAGCCACGCTCTTTGTTTGGCTCCGGCAGCTTCATCCTTTTGGCGCATCCGGGGCCCATCCATCACCCAGGGAACAAAAAAGTGCCATTGATTTACAAGTCCCCTTCCCATCACCCCGCACCACAGCGAGATGCAAGAGCACAACGACCGCTGTGGCCGGTTCACCCCAACGGACGGAGGGACAGACAGACAGACCGACCGTCCTCCCGCACCCACCCCTCCGCCGCGGGGGAGATGGGGGACTCAGCGCGGCCCCCCCCCACCCCGTGCCAGCCCTCCCCACGCAGCCAGCGCTGCACAGTCACGGCGCCCAGACGGCCACGCACACGCGCGCTGGCTCGGCAGACAGCGCCTGCGACGCAGCCCACGCACGCGGGTGGCACCGAGCCACAGCACAGCCCCCCCTCCTCCCCGGGCATCGCCTGGCGCAGCCGCAAGGCGCGGGTGCTAACGGCATCGCCGGCACACGGTGTCCCCGGGGCCACCTCCCTGCGTGGGGAATTGGAGCTGAGAGTGGGGGGAAGGAGGCGGGGGGTTGCTCCCCACGTGGAGGGATCGGGGAGCCACCGGGCAGCAGCGGCGTGACAGGTACAGCCCTCCCTAAACACCCCGGGAGTCCAGCACCACCCTACAGGTGCCCCCCGACACCCCCGTCACTATCGACGGCCGTACAATTCCTGTAAATCCCAGCTAAAGCCGGCACCTTCCCGTGTTGCTAACAAGATCAATGAGGTTTTTAATTGGGTTTTAATTAAACCATCAATCTGCAAACGGTGACTCAATTACCAGCCCGGGCAGGAGCAGGTGGCCTCGGCCCTGTTGCACCCCGGCACCGCGGCCGCCTCTCCCACGGGAACACCGTCAGGGCTGCCGGGGCTCGGTACCGCCCAGCGCCGTGACTCACGGGGCACGGCACGCTCTGCCCATGGGCACCAGAGCTGCAGCAAGCACCCGTAAATGGCTGGGTGGCTGGGGTTTCTGGGTGCCCTGGGCACCAACCTGGAGGGCAGAGCCATGGGGTGGGGGCAAGCTGACCCCCCGAGCCAGCCTAGAGATGCCAAAGGTGGTGTTGTCAGCACCGTCCCTACATTTGGCTCCACAAGTAGGCATGGAACTGCCCCCTGCTTGGGCACAGCTTCCCCACACCCTGCAGCATCTCCTGCTGGATGCCCTCAGACCCGCTGGTCCCTCCTGCTGTGGGTGATTCCATCCCCAGCCCTGCGGGTGCCAGCGGGTGGGATGGGGAATTCAACCAGGCACAGCCCTGGTGTTGGGGTCTGGCTGCTGCAGAGGAGCCTGGGCCTCTCCAGACCTGCTCTGCAGGGATGTGGTTCCTCTCTTGTGTGAGATGCTGCCCAGCAAGCCTGCTCCACACGGGGGCTTTCCAGAGCTCCCTCCAGAGTCCACTCCAACCTCTCCAGAGCCCACTTCAGCCCTCGCTGGCTGTGACACAGCCTCTGCCAGATAAAAGCCAGCTTGAAGAGGTGAGCATGGTGGCAGTGCTGGTGCTGGGGGGAGCTGCATGAGCTGGGTGTCTGCACTAAGTGCCAGGCCTTCCCTGCACACAGGTGGGCTCTGACCCCCACACCACAGCCAGGCACCAGCATCTTGTGTACCCCCATTTCACAGCACCCTCCGTGGCACCCAGTGCCCTCAGTATGAGCATCCTCAGGCCCCACACTGGAGTCAGTGGCACAGTGTGGTACACCCCAACCTGCTCTGAAGGTGCTTCTTGGGGTGCCAGCAGTGTTGGGAGCACTGGCCATATTTGTGTCCATGAACAGGGTTACAAATTCCTGTCCCCATCTTGGCGTCTGGGACACCCAGCAGGGAGATAGCCTCCAGCATGCCAGGCCCCAACTTGTCTGAGGATACTCCAGGTACCCCTGACCCTGCTCAATGGGTCACCCCAGGGTCACAGGCCATCCAAAAGCTAGTGCTGGGTGGACATGACTGTCCTGCACCCTTGTCCCGTGCCACCAGGCCTATTCCTGGCGGGACTGGGGAGTGGAGGGCAGGGACAAGTCAAGGGTCATCCCACACCCCCAGGGCTTGCTGGCTGCCACCAGCAGAGGTTATAGGACAGATGGATGGAATGCACAGCTGGACCAACAACCAGGCCGAGCAGGAGTACTACCTGAGGATCCCACCTTCACACCTCCCCCAGGCTTTGCCAACACACCCCAAACCCATGGCATGAGGGGTGCTCTGCCTGCTTGGTGACCCTTCCTGGCCTCCTGGCAACCCCAGCCATTCCCTGTGCGGCCAAGGGGCTGAGATGCCACCAACCCCCTGCTTCCCAAGGCACCATCAGGACCACAGTGGGCTCTCTGGGCTGCACCCTGGGTTGCCCCTTGTCCTGTTGTCTCGCTGATGGCAGCAACAGGGGTACCCAGACTAGCATGGCAGGAGACACAATAAATGTGTGGGGTGCCTGGCACAGCCTCCAAGGAGTGGCCACAGCCAGCCACCCCCTCCTCCCCAGAGAGCCCCGCAGGGCCGCGCTGGGCTTGTTTATGGCTCCACTTGCAGCAGGGTTGCTGGGATTTGCAGGCTGCGGCCCAGGGAGCCTAATTCCCCCCATAATTTATCTAATCCAGACACTTTGCCATACGGCTATAATTGTGTCCGAGCTGCCGCACTGCCTAACAATAAATATCAGCTCCAGAGTCCCTGGGACACGGCTCTGCCGCAGCCGCCCCCACCGCGCCGCCCATGCCCTGAGCCGGACGCCGGCGTCCTCGCCAGACACGCCTGCGCAGGGGGTGCGGGCAGCTGGCTGCGACACCCCCGGCTTGGCACGGCCCGGGCACCGCCAGCCCCCCTCCACCCTGTCCCTCGAGAGGTGCCGGGGCAGCGGCGGGTCATGGGGGTGATGGGGTGGGGACCCTCAGTCACGGAGAGATGAGGGTGGGGTGGTCCCACCACCCGCCGACGTCGTGGCAATGTCACAGTGTGGGGATGAGGCTGGGGGTGAAGGGGGGTCCGGGCAGAGCAGGGGGGGTGCAGGGGGGGATGATGAACGTGGCGGGGTGAGCGCAGCACCTCGCCATTGTGCTGCGCCTCGGCACGTCGCACACACGCACGATTTATGGGGCCCGAGCTTCCGCCTGGCGACACAATCTCAATGGCAGGGGAGGGGGCTGCCGGGGCTGCTCCCACCCTCCACAAAGGGCTGTGGGACGGGGGGAGCCCAGGAGATCCCCTGCAAAGACAGGCGCCAGAGGATGCTCTGGCTGGATGCATGTCCCCGCCACACCCCTGGGCACTCGCAGCAGCGAGGGACGGAGAGGTGGGCGATGGCAGCGGGCGCAGATCCCCGTGGAGAGGTCCATGGACACGCCACAGGCACACAGCACTCCCTTCCCGGGAACGTCCAGCCCAGACCGTCCCAATGGCACATCCGCTCTCGGTTTTGGGTGCGCCGGCGAGGGCAGAGGCAGCCCCGGCTCAGGGTGTGAGGGAGGGGCTGAGTGTCCAAGGCCACCGACCCCCGACTGCTCTGCTCCCGGTGGCCGCTCCCACCCTTCGCTCTCACCCCCCACTGTCCCCGCAGCCCCGGGAGCCACCACGGCCGCCCCGGGGGTACCGCTGCTGCCGGTCAAAGGCGGTGGGGGGCGACAGGCACCTGCCGGACCCCCCCGCCTCCGCCGCGCCGCCGGTGCCGCTCCCGCACCCCGACATGCGGGAGGCGCGACTGGCGGGGGGAGCGGGACCCCTGCCCGCCCCGTCGCACCGGGAGGTGGATGTCTGGAGGAGCCAGACTCTTCCCGCTGCCCCCGGTGG
>JBBMKD010000090.1:3996251-4006812 GCA_037834095.1 Argya squamiceps | reverse complement strand
TCCCGCCGCCGCCCCGGGCCCGCCCCGACACCGGCTCGACACCGGCACCAGGCTCGGGCTGCGGGTTCCCGCGGGTGGAGACAGCAGGGCCGGGTCCCAGGAGGACCAGGTGGCACCGGAATCTCACCAGGACCCCCATGGGTGGGGGCACCTGTGTAAGGTCCTGCTGACATTGGGGTCTCACTGCGGCCCCTGTGGCTGGAGCCACATGGAGGTGCACCCACGCCTGTCCCAGCGGGGTCAGGTGCCACTGAGATCTCCCTGGGACACCCATAGGTGGGAGCATCACAGCCAGGACCCACTGCTGTTGGGGTCTCCCTGGTTGGGAGCTCTGGGCCTTGGGGCAGCAGCCCCTGTGGGTCTGAGTTGCTGAGACAGCCGTGGGTGGGGGCTCAGGACCCCAAAAGGTCCTCATGTTGCTGCTGCCAGTGCCATGGAGGTCACACATTCACAGAGGGGTTTGGCCACCCTGGAGGCACAGGAGTGGGTGGGAGGGTGTGTGCCTGTGTACCAGGACAGCCTGGCTACCCAGGAACACAGACACAGTGCCAGGCTCTGCCGCCTGCCCTGACCTTCCTCAAGTGCCAGCACTTGGCAAAGTGCCCCCCCACACGGCCAGGCCCTTGTTCTTCCCACACCCCAAGGGTTTGTGGGGTGGAGGTTCCTGGGGGGAACCACGGGTGACCCCCTGGGTGCTAGTCCCTGCCACCCATGTGGGGATTGAGCTGAGTGCCAGCTCCCACAGCCTATTCTCAGTGAGATCCCTTAGCAACTGCCGTGCAGCACCACCCGCCAGAGCTGAGTGCCAGGTGATGGGTGCCCTGGCACACGTGTGCACACACGGGCATGCTGGCACCAGTGCAGGCACACACATCTCACCAGGCACACAGAGCTCACTGGGCACACTCAGCTCACCGAGCACACACAACTCACCGGGCAGACACAGCTCACTGGGCACACACATCTCACCGGGCACACACATCTCACTGGGCACACACACCTCACCCCCAGCTCCCACCCGGGCCACGCTGAGTGTATGCCCATCACCAGCCCCAGCCAGCAGCCTGTGCCCCAGCAGTGCTGGCACCACACATCACCTGGAGCTTTGGCAGCCTGAGGAGCTTGGGAATGAAACCAGGAGGCTCCCAAAACCGTGGCTGGGCTTGCTGAGCCGGCCTGAGCTGCTCCTGCCAGGAGCTATCTTGCTGGCGTGGTGAGCGTGGCCAGGGTGGTGTGGTGCCAAATGTCCCCAAACCGCCCCCCAGCAGGCCTGGTGGCTCTCAGGCCTGGGCAGTGTAGGTGCCTTGGTGTTGAGTCTTGAGTGGGGGTCCTGGCTCCCCAGAGTTTTGGGAGGAGTTCAGTGTGGGAGGAGAGCCACCCCATTTCTTCTCAGGGTCCCTTTGGCCATGTGGATGCTGCCCCAGCTCATGGAGGAGGACAAAGATGAGGAGGGGCAGGGCTCCCACACTCAGCACTGTGATGTGATGCCCACGGCAGGGCTGTGCCCAAGCCCCCATTCTCCATCCATACTGGTGGCACTGGGAGCCCAAGCCCCTGTCAGAGCCCTGCTGGGAAAGGGGGAGGAGGCCAGTGGAAGGGCCCGGAGGACCAAAAAAAGCCTCTATTAATTATTCATCTGAAGAAGTGAAGTGAAGAAAACACAACACGTGGAAAAGGGCTCTGGCTGCCTGGAGGTGGGAGGGGGAAATGCTGGGGGGGGCTGCAGGGGCTGGGGCACTCAGGTGCTGGGCTGAATGGCAGCGGCAGCGGTGGCATCCCGGGATGCTGCACACCTCTGGGAGGACCCACAGCACCGCGCTGCCACCATGGAAACGCCTTGGCTCGGCAAACCCATGGCAACACCCACCTCCACATGGAAACCCCCCGCTCATGGCAACGCACGCAGCGCCGTCAGCACCAGCACAACGCCGTGCTCACCACGGGGGTCCCCCCCACCACGGCACACCCCTGTGAGGGATGCACCAAGGGCTCTGCTGGGGACAAAGCCACCCAGGTGGCAGAACACAGCCCGGGAACATCATGGAGTGCACTTAAGTGCAGGTGTCAGCGCCCACCAGGAATTATTCCTGGAAATGGCACAGAGAGGGGGCTTGGTGGGGTTTTGCCACAACGGGATGGGGTGTCTGTGGTGGGATGGCTGGGGGGCACACACAGGTGGCTTTGCTCTCAGGAGGACGTGAGGACTTCAGCTGTCCAGGAGAGGCAGGGCACGGAGCAGCCCTGATCCCCCACTCTTTCCATGCCCCTCTGTCTCCTCCACCCTGTGCCTGTCGCACTGAACATCAGCAGCTTTTGGCGTCAGAGTGGTGGGGAAAGCCTCTCACCTGCCATCCATGAGCACTGAGGGGTTGGAGCGTGTGCCCGGCGGGGCAGGGGACCCGCTTTGCCCGCCTCGGTTAATATTTAACCGCGGCTTCCTGTGACAGAATGTCGCAACCGCAGAGCAGAGCCGGCATTCAATAAATCATCGCGCCGGGCTGGGAGCTGGGCTGGGGGAGTGGGAGGGGGGCAGCGCCCAGCCGAGCGAGAGGGGGAGCCGATAAATAATTCATTAAATAAATAAACATGGTGAGAGTGCGGGGAGGAGGCAGGAGTGTAACCAAGAAAGGGCTCGGTGAACGCGGGCATGAAATATTCACCAGCCACACCTACCAGGCCCCAACGCGCTGAGCTCAGGGCTTCCGACCCGCCCGCGGGAGCCAGGTGCCGGCACGTGTCCAGCCAGACACGTCAAGAACATGCCAAAGGCATGCAGGGTGGATGGCCTGGGTCGGGGAGCAGGTAGCTGGCAGTGCTGGCACGGTCATGCGGAGATGAACTGTCCTGGCTCCTGCCAGCTTCTCCTGGCAGCGTTTGGGGCAGCCCTCCACAGCCCCATGGCGCTGTTTGGGCACGGGTCTGTCCTGCCAGGCTGGCACTCACACGCACACGTCGTGTGCCCACCGGCTCCCAGCCCTGCTCCTCCCTGCCCCTTCCCTTTTATATCCCATGTCAGTCGTTAAATTTGAATGAAGCCTCACGGATGGCTGCGCTGCGCCAGCGCCTTGATGAGCGCTGGGCGGGCATCGCCTCGGGGTGGGCACAGCGTTTGAACCTTCCCATTTCCCAGGGAGAGAGGGGAAGATCCAGCTCTGGAGGAATCCTGGGGGACATCCCGGGGCATGCTGGCAGCGTGGACAAAGCCGTGCCACCAGCCACCCGGCCAACTCCCTGGTGAGCCACAGGTCCACACAGAGCAGCCTCTTACCAGGGGGCTCAGACACCCTGCAGCGCAGAGGGACACGGGAGCGATTTGTTAATTAGCACCTCAGCAGCCTAAGTTAATTTACGTGGAGCTGGATTTTGCGGGCTCGCAGAGGAGAGTTAGTTGCCACCGCAGCGCCGGCCACCAGTGAGGGAGCAGCGGTGCCAGGCGGCAGCGCCAGGGCCGTCAGAGGAAATCAGCTTCCTCCTCGTGGAGCCGCTGGATGAAGCCGTGCGGGGTTCCCAGCCCCGCTGCCCGCCCACCCCGGCGCTGGGGCTGCTCTCGCTGCCCGGAGGGAGGAAGCTGCAGGGTTCCTGCCCTGGGCGCCAGACGCCTGTTTGCCGGAACCCTGGCTCCAGCAAGCTCCGCTGTGCCAAATCTCACCCGCCCTGGGTGTGTGGGCACCCAGAGGTGCCGGGGTGGGAGGTGCGAGCCACCAGCTCCTCATGGCTCCCACGGCCAGCAGCAACGATCCGGATGGTGTTGTGGCATGGGGTGATCCCAGGTAGAAACGGGTCACCACACGGTGCAGCACAGCCACGCACAATCCCACTTTAGCCCACTCTGGGTGCTGGCCTGGAGTGCCAGGCAGTGCCGCGGTCCCGTGTGTCCCCTGTGCCACATCCCTTGTCCCAGCAGCCCACACGCCGGCGGCGGAGGTTACCTGGCAGGAAGCGCCTGAGTCAGCAGCCGGCAGCACCGGGTGACTCAGCCGGCTCCTCTCCTCTCCCCTCCGCATGGCAAAGCTCCCTCCTGGCCTCAAGATCACTCCAATATCATCCGCCGGTGGCAGCCCCGGCCTCAATCCCCTCACCTGCTGCTCTGACATGACCACGGCATGGATGTGCTGGAGGGTGTGAGGGCCATGCCGGGTGGGAGGCTTGGGTAGGGTGGGCACAGTGTGGGCTGGCACATGGCCCTACTGTGCCCACTGCTCCCTGGGGAAGCAACAAGGACACAAAGATGGGTTTGTGGCTGCCAACTCCACCACCTGGCTCCCTGCTGGCCCTGGAACACACCCTGCTCATCCCGGCCGTGCCACCCTGGTGTCCCCTGTGATGTGTCTGGTGGTGTCTAAGTGATGTTAGTCTGATGAAGGAGTGACAAACAGCGTCGATATCCTGCTCCCACCACACATAGATCATGCCACAGTCAGCATCTGGCAGCGCTGGCAGAGGTGGCAGTGAACTGGGAGGTGCCAGGCTGGGGATGCTGGGGGACAGATCCACAATGTCCTATACTCTAGGTTATCCCCATTCTTCTGCCCTGACCCTGCAGGTGATGGTGCCAGGGGACCTGCAGTCAGTCCCTCAGGCCCAAATGAGAGCTGGGGATGGGCACATGTCTTAGAAAACACAAGAGCCACCCTAGGAATCCCCAATGATGCTGAGCTTGGCAGTGTGGGGATGCTCTGGCTCTGCCCCAGTGATGGGGCACCAGCATTGCCCACCTGCCCTTCAGGAACAGCCCATCCCCATCCCATTCCAGGCAGGGGCCATGGGTGACTGTCCCCAGGGAGAAGGACAGGGGGCTGTGCTGTGCCCTTGGTGCTGGGCAGAAGCACAGGGAAACAAAGGAGCCAATAAGCTGGGGGAGGCAGGGGGGGACTGGGGCTAAGCGTGCAGGCACAGGAGATTTCAGGGCCTGAAATATTCATCAGGGCTGATGCAGCGCCTGCCGTGAGCGATGGCACGGGGGGGCTTCAATAATGCATCACTTCAAAATGGCTCATGAGAGGGGCTGGGGGCACAGCCAAAATGGGGGTCCCTGCACTGGCTGCAGTCACCCCAGGCCTGTGCTGCTGCCTAGGTGATGCTGTGGTGCTGGGAGCTGGGTGATGCACAGGGGGTGCTGGTGGCACCACTGGGGGTAGCCAGGAGAGCACCAAGAGGTGCTGGCAGGTGTGGGGTGCTCTGTGCTGCTGGCACCCACCACCTGAGGGGCTGGCAGAGAACTTTGGGTGGGTGCAGTGTCCTTGCAGCCTGGCAGTGTCCAGTTGTTCCATCTGGGCTAGGTGGGGTTCCATGCAGGGCGTTGCTGTCGCAGCCACTTCGTGCTCCTGTGCTCAATAATTCAGAGCATCGACCTGCCTGCTGCACTGCCTCTGGCCACAGGCTGGCCACACCAGCCAGTCCTCCTGCCAGCTGCTGGGGCTGGCCCATCCTGTCCCTGGGCTGGGACCTGAGGAGCTGCCTGTGGCAGAGCAGGGAACATGAGCTCTGTGCCTAGTGGAGCCAAAAGCTGCTCAGGCAGCACCACGCTCTGCTGTGAATGATGATCTCTCTGCCAGGGAAGCTTGTTAACAGCCTGAGGATCAAAGGAGCACAGGGCAGATCAGTAGATGTGGGGAGCAGGGCCAAGACTCTCCAGGGCTCCATCTCCACCATCCCCACAGCAGACACGTGCCCAGAGAGGCTGGACAGCATTGCAGGTGGTGTGAGCGTGGTGACACCCTGGCACAGAGCACCCAGCATCCATTCAGGCACCCTTGAGAGGTGCTGCCCTGGGTGGGCACCTACCTGAGCTTCTGCCCCCACTGTCTGGCTGCCCTGGGGGCAGGGACACTGTGCTGGTGTGGTGACCCATGTCATTTGCACCCACCCATTGAAGTCGTAATCATTCTCCCTCCCCAGGGATCCAGAGATTGTCCCAGCACAGGGGCCATTCAGGCCCTCAGTCTGCAGCAGGTCCCAGCAGCGCTGGCAGCAAGGGCAGCTCCTGCCCATCCCTGTTCTGGCACAGCAGGATTATTGTCCAGTAGGATTACATCACACTGGGGGTGCAACTCCAGCATGTCCAAGGGCACAGGCATGACAGGACAGATGGACACAGGCATGGACAAACAACCACCCTGGCCCAGAACGGTGATGGCACAGCCCAGCACCTCTGCCTACACCTCTGCATGTGCACACCCACCACTGCCAGCCTGTCTCACACCCCAACGACCTTCCATGCTTCACCAACTACCACCCTGAGCCCTGGAGTGGACACAAACATCACTGCCCGCTGCTCCCAGCTGGCAGCTGGCTCTGACCAGCTGTTTGCCCAGCCCCCCCGGGATGCAGGTGGGATGCAGCAGCCCCTGCACGCCTGTGCTGCACCAGCCCGGTGCTGCCCGCACCCTCATTGCTATGGCAGGAGCGGGCTCGGTGCGTGCAGCTCCGGTTAATTAACCGGCGCGGGCCGGCTCCCTCCAAGCCCCCGCTGAGTGTTTTGCTAAATTATAACCTTGACGATGCACATCATCAGGCGGCTGCTCGGGGAACAGCCGCTCCGGTCCCCCATCCCTGTGCTCGGCGCTGCTGTGGTGGGGTGGAGCTGCCCGGTCACGGTGGCATCACGCCGGGGCAGCATCACGAAGAGGTGGCGTCCCTCAGAGTGCCCGTGAGTGCCACGGAGCTGCTCCGAGGTGGGTGATGGGCTCTGTGGTTTGGCCTCAGAGTCCTGGGGAGGCTGTGGCCAGTGCCTGGTGTCCAGTGCATCGTGCCCGATGCCCAATCTGCCCAATTCCCAGCACCCTGCTCCTCAGGGCTCAGCATGCGTGTCCCCTCAGCACACGTGTCCCCTCGGCATGTCGAGCCAGTGGCCCCGTTTCCATGGTGACACGGAGCCATTTCCCATCTCCGGGATGCTCTCGACAGCTCTCGGGTGGGCGCTGCCGCCTTTGCCCTTCGCCCATGGGAAACAGGCAGGGATGGCCCCCACTGCCCTGGGGGGCCGCGCTCTTCCCTTTCAGCCCTCGGGGAGGGGCACCGTGCCCCGTGTCCCCTCTGTGTCCTGGGGCTACCCCGGGACAGCTGCAGTACCTGACCTTATCCTCACGCAGGGGTGATGAGGGGTGTTTGGGGCACGCTGAAGCCCCTGTCACAGCAGGGTTGGGTGGGGGGGGGACTCTGACAGCGTGGCCGAGTGAGGGATTTGGTGCCAGGAGTGGAAACTGCTGGGAACACCACAGAGCTAAAGGGACAGTGCCCAGCAGGCTCATTCTGGTGCCACAATGCATCCACGGTCCCTGTCCTGACAGTGAGCCAGGGCATGGGGTAGGCATAGCCATGCTGTGCTCCCCCCTCATTGCCTGCTGTGGCTCCCAGCCCCTGGCACGACATGGCTCTTTATCCTGCTCTCCATCTCAGTGCTGCCGATTACCATTTCCCATCACTCGCTATTCCAGGTGATAAATTTTTCCCTCCCAGTTTCTGAAGGTTTAACTCCCACCCACCTGGGGCACCTGACATCCTCACCCCGCACTCCTCCCCATGGCACCCCAGCATCCCAGCTGGTGTAGGTGGCACTAGGGGGGGGATGTAGGGGCGGCCCCAAGGCAGGGGGATGGCGAGACAGAAGGAATGGGCTAATGGAGCCCATTCCTTGAATAGATTCAATTTCTGCCGCGGCGGCTGCGGGGTGCGGAGCCATCAATTGGATTCAGGGGACGGGGAATCTGATTTGGAGCGGCCGCGCCATCAATTAGCCGTTATTGATGGCATTGCTCATTGGAAGTCGATGGGATTTGAAGCTGGTGGCAGCTCCCGCATACCAAACAACGCCGGCTCAAGGACAGGACCCTGCTAGCACCCACCCCAGACGTCCCACAGGGACTCCTTGGTCTCGTCTGGGAATCCCTGAGGGTCTGGGGAAGGGGCAGTGCTATGGGCAGCTCTCCCCCGGAATCCCTGCATGGGTTCCCGCAAGGCACAGCCCACTAACATCCCTGCACAAGGGTCCTGCAGGGCACAGTTACCCCCAACATTTTTGCATGGGGGTCCTTTGGGGGATGCCCCCACCCAGCATCCCCATATGGGGATCTCACTGGGCACAGCACCCCAGAATCCTGGCATGGGGATTCTAAAGAGCACAGCCCCTCAGCATCCCTGCATGGGGATTCCACAGGGAACAGCCCCATACCATCCCTGCATGGGGATCCCACAGGGAACAGCCCCATACCATCCCTGCATGGGGATCCCACAGGGCATGGCTGTCCTGTGGAACACCTGCATGGGGATCCCACAGGGTACAGCCCCATATCACCCCTGCATGGGGATCCCACAGGGAACAGCCCCATATCACCCCTGCATGGGAGTCCCACAAGTCACCATTACCCCTGACATCCCCACACACTGATCCTACAGGCACCATTGCCCCCCAGCATCCCCACAGGTGGGTACTTTGGGGGATGCCCCACCCAGCATCCTACACGGGGGTCCTTTGTGTATGATGTCCCCCCACATGGTCTCACCCCCTCCTGGCGGGGGGGGTCCCACAGGACATGCCCCCCTCTGCACTAGGCAGACTCTGAGCCCCCCATGGGGATGGGCTTCCCCTCCCTGCAGGGCTGGGGTGCAGGATGGGGTGCAGGGTGCAGTGGGGGGAAGGGCAGGCAGCAGAGTGGGGGGAGGGGAGCGGCACGGTCGATGCTTTTCGCTCAGCCTCTTGCCAAGCAGCTTCTTTCTCCCAGAAGCCATAAAACCTGTCTGACGTGCCCGGCACCACTGCGGCAGGCGGCCGGCAACGCCTGCGCGGCGAGGGGCTGGGGGGCCCCGCTGCGGGCAGCCCCAGGGGGAGTTGGGCCCCTCCTGAGCCCTTCAGGAGGGCAAGTTGGGGGCTGCACTCATGGGATGGGGGACCAAGAGTGTCAGGGAACTCTCCTGGCAGTTGGCAAGCCTGGGCATGTGGCTGCATTAAGGCCATGACTCTGACAGGGAGCCGGTTGTGCCCATGGGGTGGGCCCCCACAGCAGCCTGGGTGCCCACCTGGGAAGGGGGAAACCCTGCTGGTCCCCAAAACCCCCCGCTTCAGGGGTGAATCTTATGGGGTGCACAGCAGATGGAGGGATGGACAAAGAGTGGCTGCTTTGTGGACACCTCAACCACACCCAAAGGTGGCAAGAGGGACCAGGGTGCCTGTCTGGGGGCTTTGGGTGAGTGACCCCCAAGCCCACTGCCCCCTCACCCCCTGTCCCAATGCTCATCCCACCACCAGGTGTTAATTACCAGCAGCTCATCTGTAATTAAAGCTCTCTGGTGACAGGAGCTGACGACTCAATATCAAACTGCTGCAATTAAGCCCTTGGTCAGAAATGCTGTGCAGGGAGTGAGGGGCAGGGACCCCCCTAGAGGAGCCGCCCTGGTGCAGGGATGGGGGGCACGGGCAGGGGGATGGCAGGGGGGGCTGCACACCCGGGGCACAGAGATCTTGCAAATACTGTATTGCTCAGTCACTACCAGGGGTTAAAACCAAACCGAGGGCACGGAGGAAGGCGTCTTCCCAGAAGACAGATCGGTTTGTCCTCGCTGGAGGAGGACATGGCAGCGGCGGATGCCACCATCGGAGCGGCTGCCCCGCTCGGGGGTCGGGGGTCCCTGGGCCCCAGGGGTGGGGGTCCGTGGGGAAAGGCACGAGATGAGGTGATGGCCGTGGGGTGGAGCAGGCGTTCGCTGAGGGGACCCCAGCACCAGGGCAGGTGGCCGGTGGGACAGTGCCAGGGTGTGGCAATCCCAGCGTGTGGTGATGCTGACTCGTGGCAATCCCGATGTGTGGCGATGCCAGTGGCAAGCGATGGCCCTGAGAGGGAGAAAGTACCATCCAGGGATGCTTCAGGGCAGCAGGCACCCACTCACCCACTGCCCCGGAGCCCCCACTGCCACTCACCTTCCAGCCCGGAGCTCCCGGCCCCAGCTCGGTTTTGCGGAGGTCCAGCAGGCGGGTCATGGCCTGGGGCTGCCCCACGGGCTTGGGGGTTTCGGCTGTGAGGAAAAGTCTGGAAACGGCGTTGGGGCAGAGGAGCCCATCCCCCCGCCACGGGCAGCGCCAGGGTCAGATCCAGAGCAGGGCCAGGAGCAGGAGTGCCAGGCACGGGTTGCAGGGCAGTGATGGGACCGCGGTACCCCGGGCAGGCACCACATCTGCCAGGGCAGAAGCAGCAGCGGTCAGGGCGAGCCGATCCCCGGCCTCCCAGCCCCGCCCTCATTCTCACTCACCCTCGGGGCCCCCACGCCCTCGGGGCTGCGAATTGGGCACCTCTGTCACCGGCTCTGGCGCTGAAAAAAAACCCCGCCGTTGTCAGGGATCGGCTCCCCTGGGTTACGTGGAGTCGCCCTCAAGGCTCCGGTACCCCTCAGTGGGGACCGGTCTGCCCCGGGGGCGGGGGAGCCCCCGAATTTTGGGGCACAGCCCCCCTCCCAACCGGACTCACTGGTGCCTCGGCAGCAGACGGTGACGCGCAGCTTCAGGCATCGCCCGGCGCTCTCGGGGCTGGGGACGGCTGGGCAAAGGGGGGGGTCAGCGGGGACCGTCCGG